>OZ026850.1:21562903-21956199 GCA_964023205.1 Lutraria lutraria | reverse complement strand
ATTGCTCTTGATAGGTTAAAATAATGGTAAATTGTGCACTTTTACTGTTCTTATAATACGTTATAATTCTTCAACTATTATCACGACTATAGATGTTGTTGTTGTTGTTTACTGTCTCTTATTATCTGTATTATTATTTACATTATTTTTTATTAATATCTCTTTCACATTTTTTAATGTATGTACTTTCTATAAAATTCATTATTATTATAATTTAGTATTATCATTGTAATTACTATTTCCGACTATTTCCTCCTTCAAAAGATAAAACAATCAGTTTGTATAAATATGCATCATGTATCATTCACGTACATTAATTACACACAGTTTGAAATTGACAGCATTCTGCATGTATTTAAAAAAAATCCGACAGTTGCAAGACAGATTAGCACTCTGTGATGTTTGAAATGTTATACGAGATAAGCATTCTGTGGTGTTTGTAATGTTATACGAGATAAGCACTCTGTAGTGTTTGTAATGTTATACGAGATAAGCACTCTGTGATGTTTGAAATGTTATACGAGATAAGCACTCTGTGATGTTTGTAATGTTATACGAGATAAGCACTCTGTGGTGTTTGTAATGTTATACGAGATAAGCACTCTGTGATGTTTGAAATGTTATACGAGATAAGCATTCTGTGGTGTTTGTAATGTTTTACGAGATAAGCACTCTGTGGTGTTTGTAATGTTATACGAGATAAGCACTCTGTGATGTTTGAAATGTTATACGAGATAAGCACTCTGTGATGTTTGAAATGTTATACGAGATAAGCATTCTGTGATGTTTGTAATGTTATACGAGATAAGCATTCTGTGATGTTTGTAATGTTATACGAGATAAGCATTCTGTGATGTTTGTAATGTTATACGAGATAAGCATTCTTTGATGTTTGTAATGTTATACGAGATAAGCATTCTGTGATGTTTGTAATGTTATACGAGATAAGCATTCTGTGATGTTTGTAATGTTATACGAGATAAGCATTCTGTGATGTTTGTAATGTTATACGAGATAAGCATTCTGTGATGTTTGTAATGTTATACGAGATAAGCATTCTGTGATGTTTGTAATGTTATACGAGATAAGCATTCTGTGATGTTTGGAATGTTATACGAGATAAGCATTCTGTGATGTTTGTAATGTTATACGAGATAAGCATTCTGTGATGTTTGTAATGTTATACGAGATAAGCAATCTGTGATGTTTGTAATGTTATACGAGATACTATGGGTTTATAAGAGGTAGACCGGTGACAACCTGGTGAAGAACTCAAGATACCAAGCACAAGACCATCCACCGATCATGGGATGAAGTGAAACACAAAGTACAAGACAGAGCCACCTATCATGGGATGAAGTGAAACACAAAGTACAAGACAGAGCCACCTATCATGGGATGAAGTTAAACACAAAGTACAAGACAGAGCCACCTATCATGGGATGAAGTTAAACACAAAGTACAAGACAGAGCCACCTATCATGGGATGAAGTTAAACACAAAGTACAAGACAGAGCCACCTATCATGGGATGAAGTGAAACACAAAGTACAAGACAGAGCCACCTATCATGGGATGAAGTTAAACACAAAGTACAAGACAGAGCCACCTATCATGGGATGAAGTTAAACACAAAGTACAAGACAGAGCCAGCTGGAAGAAAGTAGTAAAGGCCCTATGTCCAGAAATGGGTGAAGAAGATTAAGTAAGTATGTATGTATGGTTTGGTTAACATCATAACAAACAAAAAAGATACTGTCTAAGAATCGCTACACATATCACATACATCTTGTTTTTAAATCCAGTACTTGGTGACATTTTCAGTATTTATCTGACTGGTATGAAAGCGTCTTTCCTAGTTCTTGTATAAGATTTGTATGCATGTCTCTACAGGTTTTTGTTTTCCACAAGTGTCAGTTCGAGAAAACATTCCATACTATGAATCTGAACTTCTTGAGACATTTTCTTCTTGATATTCTGTTCGTATTTTTTCGTGGTGGCAGTTGCGACTCCGCAATTTTGGCGATACATCCAGTTGGTGTTCTTTGATTACATTACATCTCACAAAAGAAGGTAGAGTGCAATTATAAAGTGACTGTGATACAAATATGAACTTTTTAGTCACCATTGCGTTCTTTGGATTCATTATCATCATCATTTAACTTCTGTACCATGAAACATAAAGCCTCGATATATCTCTGAAAATAAATAAGCAGTATGTTATAAAATGCATCGGTGAAGACGACTAAATATTACATATACAATATGGATAAAATCCTCGCGATTGAAGTGTTCGAGTGTTAAATTCTGTAATATAGAACATTAATAAAATGCATTGCTCTAATGACTTCGTAATAATTTTGTAATTTTGAAACGACTTTCACGTTCCTCCATATTTTACAAAGGCGTCTTTTGGTGTTTGACTCATTGTTCTTAATTCTAAAAAAACACAGTAACCAAGGAATCACCGACAGTTTGACTAATTCATTGTAATTATATGCACGCGATGAATAGCCGGGCCAAAATAGTAATATACATGGTAGGACGCTGATATGAATATAGATGAGAAAAGGATTCTATGAAAAAAAAATACATACAAAAAATCCCACATTCCTTAAAACACTTCTCCACCCCCCCCCCCCCCCCCAAAAACTAACGTACAAATAAATGTACAAAAAAATGGGGGACAGAACATTTGGAACTCCATAAAGGATATTCATATTAACAGGAAATTCTTATGTAGTATTATCTCGCCATATTCAAATTATATATATACATTTTGTATATATAATATGTTAAAAAATACGTATATATATAAATTTTGACGCTATTTTATCATTTTGTATATATATTATAATCCAGCTGTACATTGTACAATTATGGCGAAGCATTATGATATTTTCATTATTCCGATGAAGTTTAGATTTAGTTTTAATTGTGTTTATAATTATAACTGTTGTATAATTTATTGACATACTAAGAATAAACACAAAAAGTATGATACTAACACTTACCGTTCGATGGAGACGTCTAAGTTATCAATTAAACAATTTTCCATTAGTGTGAACTAACTAAATGAGCACAGTGATTGTACAAAATATTACATATTCATGACAAAGATATTGAAACGTGTTAACCTTTCATATTACCATTCACAATTTAGTATCCACATTGTAGTAGATTCTAATCATCGCCAAAATGGTCTTTAAACTGAATCAGTGTAAGATTTGTGATTCTCGGAGATACGGTTTTTGTGAAGTTCTTTTAAGAAAAGGTAAACGATAAGGTTACTAATTGTTTGTACGTTCAACAGGTACACAATATGGCTGAGAAAAATCAAAGTCCTAAGAGAACTGTTGTTTGAAGGTTTGCAAGTTCTTTCTGTGAGTTTTTGTCCTTTTCATTTTTTGCATTTAACGATCAAAGATATATTGATAATTGGGCATTATTATTTTTTTGTGTGTACAATTTATATGTGTGTGTAGCATTGAGCAGCATTGTCATCACAGTACAATATTGAGATTCGAGTACTTTAAAAGACTACGGAGCTTACGGGGCAGAAGTTTAGATATAGTTTAACCCTTCTTCGATTCAAAACTTTAATACAAATCTAAGGAAAGTCACACAAAGAAGCAATCGGAACTCCTCGGCGTTTGTCTAATGATAATAGCCTCGGACATAACAGGCCGCCATGTTGTCATTCACTGGCTGTATAATGTAACTTTTCATCATGGGAATCTAACGATGGAAACAACCTGTTTCTATTTCAATAAGAACTTGGTGCTCATTTTATCAATCGCGAACTATAAACGCCTGTAATAAAGTCTGTAATTCTGATAATGATTCTTGAAAACGAGTACCTAGTATTGACAAAGTAGTGACTGCAAACCGCATAACCTAAATTAGTAACCCTATACTTATGTACGAGGCGTATTTAGTTCTCAGTTACGGAAATGCCCGAGTAGTTACGATTGATCAAGAAGGTCTAATGTTTTCGGATATTTTATATTTAATGATACACGTAACAACCCTGAAGTTCCGTATTGTCATTTATTCTTTTTTAAAAAACGCTTATATTCAAAATGCCAATGGCCAATGCTTTAAAACTACAATATGTTTTAGAACTACAGTCAGTATTGTTTTATAAACATAAAAATTATACGTTCTCGCGGTTTTTTTTCAGTAAATTAGTAACTGTGATTGTTAATTATGAGAATTAATATACTTCGTTGTCTTTATTTTTGTATCCCTTTCAACATGTTCCCGTGTCTATTTGATTTAAACCAAAAATGAATGTTTCTTAATATTAAGATCGATTTTCAGGTCCAAACGTTTATTAAGATTTTTACACTTACCATTCGTTGGAAGCCTCTAAGTTATATACGACATCATTTTCCATTAACGTTAAATAACCATACAAGAGCACATTTATTGTATAAAATTATACCTTGTTCCTGTTCTAGAAAATATATTCTATGTTAGTTATAGCAACAATTTTAACACCAATATTATTCACCATGTGTTATGTCATGCATTAACATTTTATTTGGTGTCTAGTTTGTCATGAGTAGGTTACAGATAAAAAAGTTCAAACGAAATGCATGTCGCATATCTTTCTACTTCGATAATAAATTACTTTTAAGGTGCATAAAACATATAGTTTATGTGTTAAAGCGATGATATCATTCATAACTCATTAAGTCGTGAATCCAGATGGAGAGTAGTTATTTACCTAAATGAACATTGTCTGAATTAGGATAATTGCGTTTATTTTGAAAACAAATCGACGTATCGGTTGCATAAAGTTCGAACGCAGTTCGCAACTTAAACAAATTATTTTTATATTCTCATTTAAAATCACAAATGTCACACATACAAACAACAACGATATACAATGCGACCTCCCACCTGACAGGCAAAACTTCATCCATAAAACCGCCAATCTTTGTTGCAAACTCTATTAGCGCTTTAAATGGAAATAAAAGTACATTTAAAAGAAATGAGTATGAGGCTATCATTGAGGGTAACATGTTCCCGTTATTATCATAAACATGTATAGTAGGTAGACTGACAGAACATGTTTTTTTTTTCATATTATAATTCATTTTGTTCGGATGTTTAAATCATGTAAATTGTAAATTCCAGCAAGAAAACAGTTTAAGGTCGATAAAATGAAAATTGGGTCAACATTGTTGACAGAAACCTGGAACTATTTCACGACTATAAATTGCGTAAAATGAATGTAACATATTGCAGGAAGATGTGTCTATGTCAGTATCGCCTGTGATGAGATCTCGCTTGTTTGTCCTTTTTTCCGCCATATGATGTAAACATTGGCGCGTTAAATCCTGGTGACCTCATTCCATCAAAGCCCACGTCATCCAAATTGACATTTCCAATTACAAGAGGTGACACCACGGCTCCGCGGTCCAAATCTGAAATATATTTATGAATACTACTGGTTTCATGTTTTAAGTTTTGAAACCTTTCTTTGGATAGTCTTTGTTTCTTTGAATATGTCCTTTTTGCGCTTAAAATAGTAGCTTTGTGGCATTGCTTGGCAGCAACCTATTTTAATTTTATGAAATAATGCATACCCGTATACTACTGTTATCGAATCTCGAAGGGTGTTTTGCGATCAAACGTTATTTATCGAGATTAAACGAGATTGTGGAAAATGCTGAAAATTCACTAAACACATAAGACTAGCAGAAAGCTTGGACAACTGTACAAAAAGGACTGGTTTGTTTCACCGACCTTCATCTTCTCCGTTGTCCTCCTTTGAAGACATGTCATTCGCACCCTTCTTCTTTTTCTTCTTTGATGATGTCTCTCCTGATGTTTTGGGTTCTTTGGTGGTATTTGTTATTGTTGTAGGAGCTGGTGGCTTGCGTAGTGGTAATCCCCAAGGTGTACTGTAAGATATGTATTAACAAAACCTGTCAACAAGAGCCATCAAGGAAGAAATCATTGAACAAGCTTCGAGTTATTAACAGGTTTGTCACGACATTTTTCTGGCTCAACAGGCTTTAAAGAATAATACTCTGTGGTAAGAAGAAACGGCGATGTTTTGGTAACTTATAATGTAGACGATCCCCTGACATGTTTGTACCCTCAAAATATAAGCTAAACTAATCAAACATGTAAATATCTGAGAAAGTCTCTATTAGTATAAACATAGTACAGTAAAACTCCTGAAAATCGGACCCTTTCCGGACTGGAGAAAATTCCGGTTTTCTGAGAATTCCAGACTGGAGAAAAGTCCGGTTTTCTGAGAATTCCGGACTGGAGAAAATTCCGGTTTTCTGAGAATTCCAGACTGGAGAAAAGTCCGGTTTTCTGAGAATTCCGGACTGGAGAAAAGTCCGGTTTTCTGAGAATTCCGGACTGGAGAAAATTCCGGCTCTGTGAGAATTCCGGTTACCAGGGTTTTATTGTATTGAGTTGTACATACTTGTCAATATATTCTTCCTTCTTATCTTCGTCTTTTTCGTCCATTTCTTTTTCTTCGTAATAGTTACATGGTCTGAAATATTAGTGAGTTTATTTATCAGTGTAACCCCGAAAAACGATCACCTCCGAACAACAGCCACCTCCCTGTTACAGTCAGTACATTAGCAACCCAAATTGACTTTTTACTCTATTTCACTCTCTCGACAACAGCCACTTCCTTACAACAGCCATTTTTTATGTTATTTGTGATTGTAACTGACTGTCATTATTTAATGTCATACCAAACATAAATGTATTCATTACGCTTCTTTGAATTCAACGAGTATTACGAAACACCACGTGTAGTGTTTAACTTTGATCACTTTATTTTGCAACTGATGACAGATACTTTTAAGTATTTAATCATTTTCAGTCATGTATATCATTGAAAGCACACATACCCAGTTTAGACAGATAATACGTCTAAATAATGATATCATAAATTTAAAAGTGTCTCGTTAAAGACACCAATTAGAGGTTATTTAATCGACACTTTAAGTTCACGCCCTCATTTTGGGGGTGGTTTTGTTCGCTCTGTTACTAGCTTTACGTTTTTACATTACACGCATAATTATTATGTTAACAAAATGCCTAACCACCAATTACCTGTTTAAAGTTTTTGTCGCTTAAATGCAGACCAACTTTTTTAAGGAGTGTCTTACTTACAGTGGACAACAGTCAAACTGTCTGTTAAAACTTGCGATCATTTTACTGTATTCTGGACAATAAGAAGGAAGACAACGACCGAATCGATGAAATCTATAACATAACATGATGCAGGAACCTAGAAAACAAAATAAACGTGAACGAGTATTGTAGTTGTAGGAAGGGAGATATCTCACTTTGTAAAAAAAATAATTTAAAGTTACTTTTATTCAAGGGAGACAATAAGTTGAAATGTGATACTAAAAAAAAGTCAAATTGAAAGTAAAGTATATCAAGTATAAAAATCAACATACATTATAAACGAATGTTCAAGTCTTGAGTAAAATCATGGATGAAAACCCATACACCTGACACACGCACGTGAAACACAAACGTGACATACACACATTTTTTTACCTGTCATTAATGTTATAAACACCATCACGGACCAGAAGAGATATCTGTTGTTTGTCTGATCAAACCAATCATATCCTGGTGGTGGGGGTGTAGATGTTGTTGTCGTTGTAGATCTGAAGGTTGTTGCTGTTAACGTCAGTGCTGATGAAAACAACAAAGTATCACGATGAAGAAAATGTCGACAGTATCATAATACAGCATTCTGCTGTAGAAGTTTTAAGAACTTGGACCGTCTTAGACAAAATAAACATTAACTTGTAGGCTGTCTTTCTTATGCGACAAAAACCTGAAATATTTCTCTTTAATATGAAACCTCGACAACGTTTTGATATACTTTTATACCACTTTGATGTGCAAAATATAGATTCGCATTATATGAGACCAAAATATTAATATTGAGCGACCATTTCAATATTACGCCCACGTCATTAAAAGAACCACATATTTTCCTATAAAATAACTTTATAATGAGACCACCTCTTAATTCAGACCAACTAATTGTCCCAGAGTTGGTCTTAATACGGAGGTTTATCTGAGCGTATTGTATGTGTTTACCTACTGTACCCGTGCCGTCATCAGCTGCTATAGACACTGTCCATGATACTCTACCATACTCTACATCAAGCCTGTTCGCTAAAATGACGTCACTTCCGCTAATACCAAAGTAAGAATATCCATCTAAAACAACAACAACGACAAAAACATGAAATAATTATTCGGAAGTTACAACGTGCATCTGTTTTCTAACATTACAGTAGGGAACTACATTAAACCATGTACGAAATGTATAACAATGATGTTTTTATAGCTGCAAAGTGATATAGATATTAGCCCGCTTATTGGAAATGCCAATGCAGTAAACAAGTTACAAGGCTGATAATAAATAGTTATTTAATAATTTGTTTTAAAACTCTTGCACATTAAAGTCATATAGCAGTAATTTAAGAGTATAGTTCTGAAACTTTGATTAATTTGATAAATAGATTAAAGAGCCTGATTTATAAAGGGACGAGGACCGAACATTGTCAATTTAATTTATGAATTACCTGAAGACGAATCAATAGTGTAACTGATAGTACTCCCAGATGTACATGACAAACTAACCAATGTAGTACCGTCTGTTGTATTTATTCCTAGACTGACCGTATACGCTGTTTGAGAGCAAGTTGGGGCCGCTGGAATAATAAATCAAAGTACTGAAAGTGTCATGGAAATTGAATACCTTCACTGCAACCTAAAACAGAACCTAGTTTAATAATTACCTGCTCATGTAGAAATAAGGTCCGCATAATAATTCACAAGCGCCGAGCGAGTGACGGCTTGTAATGGAAAGCTGAACAATCGTTCAGTTTGCAAAAAGGGTCGGTTAATAATAAGTCGATGAAACTTGTTTCAAATATTTGTTTAAACTGTGAGATCGTATGTAGTTAATAACTCTGTGACAGCAGAATATAGTCGGCTCATTATGTTAGTTGTATCCAGAAAATTTCCGATGATAAAAATAAATACGACAGTTTACATACAGTAGGATACGCTTATAGTGAATACCTTGAGATGCGAATCATTACTGTTCTGTATCCGTATGTCATGTGTTTAGAATCGGTAACATAAGTATTGGTCATAAGCTTAGAAAGCCATTTATTTTCTGTTCTTGGTGATTCGCGGAAAATGTAGTAAAAATAATGATATAAGTATTTAACGAATCACTAACTTAAATACAAACTCACCCTCAGTACAAATCCAAACAAAAGTCAAAATAAAAAACACCGTAAACCTTATGTCAGCCATGTTTTAGCATTTAAAACGCATATTGAAATAATAAGATAAGTAATAAAAATCAATTTTGAACGAAAAAATTCTACTACATGTTAATCTTTGCATAAATAATAATAATTATGTGCTTCATGTTAGAGGATACGCTAAAACAAAACAAAAATCTTTCACAAAACTTGCCACTTGAATGGTTGCTTAAAATCGCCTGTCAAAGCCAACCATTCGTTGAATGAACATGAAAGAAAGACCACAATATGATATCAGAGAATGGTGAGTTCAGTGAAATCTAAAATCAAAGCAAAGGAAAAAAATCATTCACGCACAGCTGTACATTATACAGGTATATAATTAGTCTGATAAATCTATTACATTTATATACAATGGCCTCTGCCAACTTGATTGCATGATCGACTATAGTTCTTAGCCTTTATCCCACTTGACTATAAATCCATATACAGAGAGTGGGAAGGCTTTGGACCTTGGCTTCATGAGTTTAAGCCCTAGACTTGGCACGTTATGGTGAAATACATCCATCATAACTGAGGCCATTTTGTTCTGCCCCGGGCTCAGGAATGTCAGATTCATTTGGAGAAGTTGACAGTAGCTTACAGAGGACAAGGTCGATACTGGTACAGACTTTAAACGCCTGATGGTTTATAACTAAATAATTACTTACTAATCGTGCAACAGTAGAAAAAGATATTCCGAACGTAATTTAGTCAAAACATTTTTACAAGGGAGGTAATTCAGAAAAAATATATTCAAAATGCTAGTACGAGTAGTTTCCCTTGGTTAACGTGGGTAGCCTCCGTAGTGCTATTCTTTGACTACGGCAACACTGTGTGTTTGAATCCCTCTCTAGGACCAGACAAATGTGGAGAAGTGTGTAGAACTGATCAATTACCCGACGGAAGGTCGGTGATTCTCCCTTCATCGTTAAAGCTTTCGTCCGAAACAAAAATAATGGCACTAATTGATTAATGTGTAAAATATGCGCATATTTCGGACATATAAGTAAAAGTTATATCAGCTGGATTTTATAACGCAATGTTGACATTTAAGCGATTTTTCCCAATCTGTGGATCAGTCCACTTAGGGTATTATTTAAACACGTGTTAAATGTTCGACTAAGCAGATTTAAGAAAGAACGGCTTAGATACATAACATGAACTGTTTGGATATAACGATAATAAAGTATTTATAAGCAGATTTATTTCTGAAATTTAGGACAATGTTAATACAATAATTATGTTTCTCAGTTTTTTATCAGTCCTGTGTGTTTCCTAGATGTCTGCTATGTATATTTATTGTGTGGTTGAAAAATAAACACTTGTCTCTGATTGCAATTTAACTAAATCTTCCTAGTATCTTCACAGTTAGCAATAACTGCAACCTCTACAAAGCAACACCCTTTGGAAGTAGCAGAATTATGTTCTTGTTGAGAGGTCGTTGCTCTAAAGAGGTTAAATTCCTAGTTAAATCGTGTAGTGGGTAAACCATGCTGTTGTTGGAGGGAGGTTGTTGCTCAAGAAAGAGGCGCTCTGGAGAAATTGTACTGTAATGTACGAGTATAGGGTCACTGTACCCAACAATCAGGGTTGATAGGTCGAAAACGTTTCTTTTTAATATTGTTTGGACCAAACGAGGGCCTTATTCACAGCGGACCACAAACTCAGGTTTGAATGTAAATATAACTTATGTAGATAATAAGCGAAAAAGACTTCTTGGACAACAAAATTCCCTGACACAAAAAGATATAAAAAAAACAAGCCAACGATTTTTATTCCGATTTTATATTCATTTTTATAATGAAGAACAGAACAGAACAATAATCGGAAAGTTTTACAATCAGACAATTTAGACAACGTCCGTGGTAATGAAATCTTCTTTAGAATTCACTCCTAAACGCCTAAATGGTCGACGATCTCTGACGCATTCTTGGAATATTAAGGTTGGTCTGCAGCCCATGGTCAATAAAATCCGAACTGACGAAGTTCGAATGAATTTTGGCACAAAACAGTCGCCGGATAGCAATATTGTCATTTTCAATTAAAATAAATAAATGGATCTGTAGATTCTTAGTAACAATTGTATACATAAAATCATTAATATTCATACATTAATAAACAAATAACAAAACAAAACATACAATAAACTACACGATACTTCAACATTACACTATCACAGCTGAGCTTTCTTAAACAATCGAAATAAATACTATATACAAATCCGTCGTCGAAACAACTAAATCTTCAAAATTTGCTTAATGCTACCTGAGACCAAACAATTTGGATAATTGTCCCAGATGCTAATTCTATTCTGAATGATCAAGATCAAGGACGCACTCATGTAAAGAACACCCGACCTTCCATAAGCTAACAGGACCAGCTTCCATACATGTGGAACTTGGACCTTGGTAATTTTTTCGGATTCGAGCTCACCACAGCGAGGGTCACGTGGTTGCTAAGCGGAGACCACAATCACTCGTACAGGGAGACCATTACGTCCCGATTTTAAGTCAGGTAACTTTGATTGTCTATACTATTCAGGGGAAAGTATTTATAAAGAGAAACCATGTTCGCCTTGTAATGTAATAAAAAGATATATCATAAAATATCAAGTATCTAATGTTGATAAATATGTACTGTTTTGGATACAAGAAAAAGCCGCTTTCCGGAACTCTTTAATAGTTACCATTGGCCAGCCTTGCTTATTGTGTAAATATCAATACGTTGGCTATTTTCTTCGAGGATTTGAAATAAAAAAATATATTTATAAATACATTCAGATATCTAATAACAAGTGTGGGTTCTGTTTTATTATCTTTTTAGATCGATTGTTGCCAATGCAGCCATATGCATTATACAAGATTTGTAAATAAACGTCCGTCAAGTATGTTTGTCTTTCTGTTAACGGACAGACATTCAACAAAAATGGTGCTTTAAAACAAACAGTGATATTTGTAAAACTTCGTAGTTATGTGTTATCAGTGTGAGTGCGTGAAATCCTGTTAAATTCCAATATAAAACATTCTATATATCACAGAGGTCCAACATCACAACATGCTTTCATGGGAAATATCTTTCATAGCTTTATTCACTTCAAGAATCCATTTCTTAATCCATCCTGACTTTTCATCGTCCATTAATTCATTTTCCTTAATATATTTATGAACGTCACTATAAGCGTAAGAATCGTTAACGTTTCTCCAAGTTTTCCACGTTTTAGCTGACGCACTTCTTGGTTTAGACGTGTCTGTCACAGAAACTGGGTTAGGTGTGTGTTTATCTAGTTCCATCTTATCATTTGACACTTCAGATGGAACTTTGTCAGGTTCGTTAGCGAGTGACAGTTCATTTTTCGACGTCGGTGTATCTCTATAAACACCAACTTGACGTGTAGCTTTATAATGCTCCGCTTCGAATTGATGATCCACTTCTTGTTTCAGTCTTTTTATTTTTTCTCTGTACTGCTCCTCATGCCAGCGTCGAAATTGTTCAATTTTCTTCCGTATAGAAAATGACTCATCGCCACGACCCCTGGAAGCACTCGCCTTCTGTTTCTCTACTCGTTTTGATAATCCAATCTGATTGCTTTGAATAGTAAGATCTTTAAGATCACCATTTCTATCAACTAAATCATGTTCATTAAAACTATTACTCTTTCTCCCGTGGCGCCCCCTAGGTCGCCGATCTGTGTTTGGTGTCAAACTAGACGGTAACTTCTGCAAACTGGAATTAGCGCCTTCCTGTCGTGTCTCTGGTTCTACTCTATATTCAACAACATTACCGGAATACTTAGATAACTTAGAATTCTCTCTAATGTAATTATTAGAAGGTTCAAAATTAGTTATCTGAGTATGTAGAACATATGGTGTGGCTACATCGCTTACACGATTTATATGTGAAACATACGGTGTACGGATTTCTTTCCTTTTAACAGGTCCATTCACGAATGGATAATTCTCTTTTTTATCCTGAGACACGTGTCCGTGTAATGTTGGGGTTCCAGATTGCGTAATCGGGGGCAAATGTGCCCCGTCTTGGGCTCTTTCACCACTGTGATCACGTGAAAGTATTTTCTTAACCCCACCCCTTTTTATTGCCATTTTGGTTGACGCTTTGGTACCGGCGGATACGTCGATCGTTCGTCGGGTGTAGTCCTGATGGTGTGTCGGTGAATTTAATCCGTCGTCATTCGCTAGTGCCGTCGTATATTTTAGCATCGTTCACATTTATGAGAACATATAGAATTAATTACACAATGTTATAATCCAGAAATCCAAAACGTTTTCGAACAAATAAGATATTTCTTTCAAAACATGTTAAGGTTCCTTGTAGCTCATTAAAGATCCTGGAAACATTCACATAAATACGTTTCAAGCACTCTTAAACTACTCTACCATTTAGAATTATCCACACGTCCAGATTTGACCAAGCATACCATAACACACATCTGTAGTATTTACATTTGAGCAACTTAAGATTGCTTGATCTTTCCTAAGTCCTCTGTAGTACTTGAAAATTTTGTTAAAAATTGTTCCAGCTGTTTTCTGTCTAAGATTAGAGTGCAATACTTTCACTTGGAATGATTTCTTCCGATCTGAAATAGTAAAATGGTAAACTGTTTAAATAACTAGGTATTATAAATGGTTCATATCGATTTAAGTGTTATGCTAAATGCGCAACAAAGACAAGCCATTATTCTAAATTAATTTACGATAACAATGCGGGATTATGTCACAGTAGATTTAATGATCTGTCAGGTCAAACATGGGATATACGAGTGCATACAAATACATATATATATACGCGTATATATTAGATTTAGGAGAAATAAATACACGCACACATAGCATGTTTAGAAACACCGGTTTAATGGGGGAAAGGTTGGAAAATGCGTTAATTAAAGAAGTTACATTTTTAATGTAATACAATAACGACTAGATCTATAAATATTCAAGGTGGGTAGATACGTTATGTTTATATTCTATCTAAAAATAAACCTTAAAGCATCCCTAATGTCCCTTTTCAAAAAGCTTGTGTGAAAAACATGCATATTAATACAAGTCATTATTTATTGCATTCAAGTGGTGAACCAAATTAGTTTAATTTTGATAAATATACTTTTTTCAGACTCACTATTGTAATTTTCAGTATGCTATTATCGACTCATCATCATTGTTATTGATATTAATTCTATAAACATGTAGTAAGCTAGTCTACATTAAATACATGTACGATAATAGAAATAGAATTAAAATAAAGCTTTTTTCTATCAATAGTAAGAACTGGCTGGTAGACATTATTCGCTTCAAGTTATTTTTTTTTATTCGTGATGATGATTGATGCAAAATTGAACCAAAGTGACCCAGCAATATTCAGGGTGTGGCCCACAAAGCTGGTACCCAACCTTATTTACGAACATTTAATGTAATTGACAGCAAAAAAATCTACAAATCATACGTACAAATAAGCAATGATATTATACGGTACCGGTAGGTGGCACCCTTCGGGTAAACAAAGAAGTTTTAAGTTTTCAAAAATGTCACATTGTTTTTAAGGTAATTTGAGTAAGATAAACGCGTTTTTGATTCTTACGTACTTCTAACTGAATAGAGACGTAATTAAAAAAAAACAAGATTAAACATACGAATAGATATCTTTTAGTATAAGCTATTCGTTTTTGTCAAAGTTTGAACCAATTGTTCCAAACCAGTTGATTGACATTGGTAATATAAAACAATCCACCCAGGCTTTCTCTTCTTTTATTTAAAAGTCACCCCTACGTTGAGTGTTCGATCAATTTCCTTTGTTTATTGAATTCAAATTACATTCTACGACAACGTAGAAAAAAGTTTACTTAGGTTCGATAACGTCGTGTGATTGTTTTAAACAATAATCAGTTGAGTGCTTATTTTTCTAAAATTGATTTAATGCACCGTATTACTTTTTGGCTTTTACATGGAATGTTGGTCACGTGGCGAACATTGGCGATTTAATCCATCAATAACATCTCACATCCGGTTCTTTGAAATAGTATGGTTGACTAGTAGTTCTTAACGTTAGATCGTGTTTCAGTAACTCTATAAACAGGGTCCTATAATTAACGGAGGTTTGGTCAAGTTCATATGCCAGTCTACCCCCGTCTCCACTGGGGTTAAAAACTTCGATCTCCCGCTCCGAAAGCGGACATCCTAACCACTTGGCCACGGTTGCTGTATATTGCGAAGTTAGTATTCGTTCTCCGGAGATTCAATATAACCGTGTTCGACAGTTTCCGGGGAGGTCGACTAGGATTTGATTAAGGAACCACAGTTGTCAGACTAAATACTTCGTATCGAGTTAGTTGTCAGGTGAACGAGTGATGTAAACTGATTGTAACTAATATCACATTAAATCACATTAAAGC
The DNA here is from genome assembly GCA_964023205.1 of Lutraria lutraria. Classification (NCBI taxonomy): domain Eukaryota; kingdom Metazoa; phylum Mollusca; class Bivalvia; order Venerida; family Mactridae; genus Lutraria; species Lutraria lutraria. Next base: position 21,940,462 of record OZ026850.1, on the reverse strand, counting down.
ATGTTTTCAGTACTGTGTAGGATAATATTATAAAAGTTTAAAACTGTGTTGTAATAGTTACGCTAGCGGTGTAATATTTTATATAGTATAATAATCAGCAGGGATTAATCTATATTTATTTATATTGTTAAGTTTCATAATCCACTGGCAAGTATAAAAACCAGAAAACAAGTATAACGGCTGGCGTCACTTGACCAGAAAAAATAGTGCAGCTTGCTCGATTTCTCATATACTATCTAAACGAAAAGCACTCATCAACTGCCTCGACATAGGATGAAGTATCTTCAGTTTATGGAGTTGCTTCTTAAAGCGGAAGGTCACAGAAATCATTATTTACTGTCTTTTCTCTGTTGAGGTCAAATCGTTTAATTTCAAAAGAACATTTGAACAAAAGTAATGCCCTTAGTTTAAATAGACATGGTTATAATCAATGACATGTTATGTTAATTTAAGAACATTGTGAACAAGGTGAGTATACAGTTTTGCAATGTGTTAAATGGAAATCATAATGTTTGTCTAGATGCAACACACGAATATCGTTTCATTCAAGAGGCTACTTGGAGTTTGAAGATGAATGGTGTTTTAATTTTACACAGAAGTCTTTTTATCACTGATTAATTAGAGTTGGGATGGAGACACTGAAAAGCGTCCCTGAGAAATTCGAAAAATGGAGCCATGAATCGAACCCATGACCTTTCGAGCGCGTTACCACAAGATCAGCCCGGTTAGTGGTTACACGGCCACAACTTCTAACAGTAGGTAGGAAGGAAGGCATTATCTTGTTGATTTTAAACAACTTGTCACTTTGATGCCGTAACTAAGAATTATCGGATATAATGTATATATAAAACGTAACATTATAGATTACCATTCATTGAATTTATTTTATATAATCTATTACCAAGTTATGTTGACATTATTTTATGATTTGGCGAGACGTTGCGACCAGATCACCGATATGTGTCAATCGAATACTTTTAATATTAAATAAGTGCAATAGTACACGGCTACAGTGAGTTCTTTTGGATTCGAATGATGATCTCATTATGTGTATATTTCACTTTATTCATAATGATAAAATAAAGAAGGGTGTTTTTGGGAAAACACTTCACTCTGTCTGACTATATACTGATATTTATATTGAAACATGTGTTATGTGTTCACCTAGGCTATATACTGATATTTATATTGAAACATGTGTTATGTGTTCACCTAGGCTATATATTGATATTTATATTGAAACATGTGTTATGTGTTCACCTAGGCTATATATTGATATTTATATTGAAACATGTGTTATGTGTTCACCTAGGCTATATATTGATATTTATATTGAAACATGTGTTATGTGTTCACCTAGGCTATATACTGATATTTATATTGAAACATGTGTTATGTGTTCACCTAGGCTATATATTGATATTTATATTGAAACATGTGTTATGTGTTCACCTAGGCTATATATTGATATTTATATTGAAACATGTGTTATGTGTTCACCTAGGCTATATATTGTTACTCTGTAAATAACCAAATGTATAGCTTTGAATAAATGCTAAAAATGGTATATTGTATCCGAGCTAACTATAAACATATCTAATTCATAGTTTTAGAAAATCTAAGTTTAATCTTATTTATTTTATATCGATTGTAAAGCAAATTCTTACAAATATTAACTACTCTTGATGACTGCTTCCTGGGTTTGACCAGTACTCACGCCGAAAGAAGGACTTGTGAAGGTTCCGGTCAAAATTCCGCTACTGACGGGATTCGAACCCGCAACCTCCGGGTTTGGAGTCCGACGTTCTACCCCATAGCACTGCTTCTCCTTATATAATAGTTGCAGGGATAAGTAGCACGTAACATTTAGTGTTCGTTAGTATTATATATGTAACATTTAGTGTACGTTAGTATTATATATGTAACATTTAGTGTACGTTAGTATTATATATGTAACATTTAGTGTACGTTAGTATTATATATGTAACATTTAGTGTACGTTAGTATTATATATGTAACATTTAGTGTACGTTAGTATTATATATGTAACATTTAGTGTACGTTAGTATTATATATGTAACATTTAGTGTACGTTAGTATTATATATGTAACATTTAGTGTACGTTAGTATTATGTATCATTACAATACTCTTAATGAGATCATATACATCTTCTTGCGTCTACAATACTACACGGACATCAATGAACACTTTTCTCTTTTTTGAATAATATATTCCACTGAGTAAAAAAGTAAAAGGTATTTAATAAAGTTTTATGATTGTAAATCACGCCATCTAACTGATGGACAAAATATTCATTGCCATGTCCCAGAGCTTGCGTTCCTTCAAACAGGTGTTTGTAATTAAAAGTTTACCTTAAAATAAAGAACTCTCCTCCAGATGTTTGTAAACCTATCCATATCTCACACATATATAGGTAACACTTGACGATAAATGTCAAATAAATCAGATTTAAACTTTAAAACCCCAAGCACTCAACTACAAAATGGATTTATCCAATTTACGAAACAAGTAGATTAACATGCGATAATACTTCAAACTGATAGAAAGGCGGGTTATAAATGTGTACAATTTATAATCCCTGTAGATTTTTTAATTTTCAAAGTTTAAAGTAGGTTGGAATATGATATAATGAGTATAGTTTTCATAGAGAAACAATTATACGAAATATTGCCTACCCAAGAACAATAATAACTGTAGTGTGGTTTTATTGTCTAAAACTGTCACGGTAGGTAAAATTTCACCGTAAATAATGGTGCTTAAATCTCATGGATTGTATATTCTTTTGTATAAGTTTTAAAGGTATATAATTATACAAATTTGAAAAGATTACCGATCATTACATTTTCTTAATTAAATAATTCAGACAACATGGCTAACTTTAATGATGGATTTGGAAATGCTTTTAAAGAAATCGATACTTTACCAGATTATATAATTAGCCTTTGACGAACACGAACTGTAAACCATAACCAGGCTTATACCGGACTGAATATTGAACCGGGCTTTTTGTTTTACTTCACGCAGTGGGTCGCTTTTTTATCTAGTATATAAGGATACAAATTCACTTAACTTGTTTTCCTGGACAATATTCTCACCAGTACTAATTACTCGTCCACAAGGATCCGCAATTTTCCATATGTAGATAAATGGGACGGTTTTTATAGAAAATATATTTGTTTTGAAATATATAAGATTGCAACATGACATAGTCTAACTTACAGACAGCTGTCATAAACATCGCTATAAATGTATGTATAGGTCATAAATATTTTCTCTTGAAAGATTAATCGATGATTTAAATTCAATATACAGGAGTATATACGATGTTTAACACACTTCATAAAATGATATTTAACACGACATAGTATACATAAATATCAAAATTACACCAATAAAATGCAAATGACATAAAACTTATAATTCATACCCCTATATCAGTATTCAATTATGCATTCTTTAAAGGCGGACTATTAGATTTCTTTAATAAAGCTAAAATATGTATTTACAAAGTATGTTCAAAGTCTTTATAAGCCTATAATTGTATTCATTATCTGAATGGTATGACCGAATTAAGTATATTTAGCCTTGCTTTGATTTACTGACGATTAACTTAATGGGTAACATACAAGTCTTGGTGCGTACATTACATGTTGAACGTTTTTGTTTTTTTATTCTTTGATCGTTTGAAATCAGTTAATAAAAGTAAAATGCATGACTGTAATGACTCAATTATAATGTAACCAAAAAAAACCCGAGCCCAATATCACCAAACCGGTTCATAAAAGTTTGATAAGCCAAAGTAGTAATAGATGTATTGACCTTAACCCAAGATACGTACAATAAGAATCAAAGTAGATTTCCATAAAACTTACTACGTAACAATTCTGTAGCAAAAAGGCCACGAAATAAATCATCATATCTAGCTTGAAAACGCTACGTTCAAATATTCTAATTAAAAAGTCCCGGAACTTAAATATATTAGATCTTTAAGATAAATATTGGTTGGTAAGATTAAATGAAATTATATTAAGTGAAAGTTCATGAAACGTTGAATTCGACTTGGTTAGCATTTTTACTATAATATGTTTTCCGTTATAAAGAAGTAGAATGTAGCTCACCGATCATGTTGGCTCAGTCGATTTGTCACTATTGATAATATATGATAATTTATTTCGGTATCAATATGATTTATAAATAGCACATAAAATAAAATATCAAATGCTAGTCTAATCAATATCGCAGATGGCAAAAAAGGTGCCAATGATCCCTTATTTCCATGCTGATCTCTGATAGTGATGGTATTAACGCTAGCATGGAACCCTAGGCTTACAACATGTAGCGTATGACGTCAGAGCTAACATTTCATTATCTGACAAGTACAGTTTAACCAAAGATTTTAATCATTTTTTATTGTTGACCGAGTGGTCACCGTTTTGAGTCCCGAATGCGAAGGAGACAGTAATTTTTAGACCATTTAATCTAATGAACCTATTTATAAAACTAGTAATATACATAAAGTACCCTGTAAATACTGGACCATCATTTTATTATACAGTGTTAATATCCAGTTTAGAAGATCTTTAGATATATCGCTATGTCATTTAAATCTTTAATTATATTCACTCGGTATTACAATAATGTAATACTCGTTTAAAAGCATTTCTCATTTCTTTCAAAGATATGTACTTAACTATTGTAAAGTATTGTGTTTGAACAGCGATTAAAAAGGTGTTTCCATAATTTATAATGAACTGTAGTATTACCATTGTATAGAAATACTTGGAAATGATAGAAGGTCCGTCTTAAAGACACTATAAGTGTGTATATTCACATTAGAAAATGTATTTACCAATGATAAGTTTGTCATAATTGCTATATGATTGATTTAATTAGAGTGTTCATATCGGTTGCCGTTTATGTAAACATGAAGCTGTAATGATGACGTCTAAATTATTGACAGCAACATTAAACGGGCACTTGTTGTTAGTTAACTGGTTCAAGTCTTTTAATCATTTATTGGGCAAAATACCCAGCATAGCAATAATGATATTGAAAATTACATACAAGGGCTTAATCATCATCTTATGTTCGTACATTTCAATGATGTTTTCTCTTTAACACGTGATGTTTTATTCAAGAACTTGGAACTGTGCTAAAGTTCTCTTTTAATATTTGTGTTTGTGGATAAATAGAAACATCAGTAAAATCTTAATGTATAAATCTACTTACAAACAAACTTCATGTTTACATTATGCGATCATATATGTTGATGCATAATATAAATAAATAAAGGCTCCCTGCTTAAAATCAAAATAGTGTATACTTCAAAATCAATATAGCACCCTGTCAGATGTATTGATATAAGGCATGTTCGTGAAAAAAGAAATACAGCGTAACCTCTCCAAAGCAACACCCTTTGGGAGCAGCAAAATTATGTTGTTTCTAGAGAGATTAAACTAATAGGTAAATCATGGAGTGGGAAATAATGATACTGGGGGGATGTTTAACTGTATATTGAACATTACAAAATGTATATTTAAGTCTTTACTATATCCAAGTTCACTTTTATCATGTTTTACTGTACGCTGTTGTTGTTGTTGTTGTTTTGCATTCAGAAATTAATGTTACGGAGACATAAAGCATAGTGTGTACTTAAACAATGATTTTTTCTCTCTGTTCAATTACTGGATTTAAATATCCGTCCTTGTTAAATAAGAGCACAATTATTAAAACTTCAGTCTCTAAAGAGTTCTGTACAAATATTACAAACAGCACATTGTGTTTGGAGGATACACGATCAAATCAATCAATTTTTTGTTTACAGCAACGCCGCCCGGACATTATTTTAATCCAATGAAATTCCATGTATTGTTAGTTTTATAAAACAGATTTTTATCGCAGTCTTAACGACCAACCTGTCAAAACATGCGGCATCCATGGTTCCGAAGAAGAATCAAGGCTGTGGCTGATACTTGCCGAGTATTATTCAAAGAGACATCATGTAAAACAATGAATAAGAATGTATTTGGTCTGTTAAACATTAGTAATACATGTCGATTGTTTTCAGCGAGAACAATCATTTCAATGTGTATGGTACTTGAGCCATGGTGATGTTTTTTTACAATTAAATTTCCGTATCTACAATGCAATGTTTTTAACTTACAATTATATAAAGCCGTATAAATACAAAACTATTATACATGTATTTGTATCGTACCTCATTCTAATATGTCACTGTCTGCTTCTTCACATGAATGATTAGATAAGTGGTGACATAAAACATGAAATCTTCAATGAAATCAACTCAGAGGACGAAGACAGTACTTAGGGCTCTATGTCCGTTGAAATAAATCTCCTCGGGGGAGGGGGGGGGCTAACCTAAATGCTGCTTATAACGTGTTTGCGTGTTCAAAACCGTGATGAGACAGTCGTATTATATTGTCAGTTTTGCATTTCAAAGGAGATTAAAGTCCAACTTTACAAGCAACAGAAGGAAGGATAGACCATTGTTGATAACTCAACAACACTCCTGGGTTTAACGTCTCACCATCAGTCACGTGGTTATCTGGAGTCTGGTGATTTAACGTCTCACCATCAGTCACGTGGTTATCTGGAGTTTGGTGATTTAACGTCTCACCATCAGTCACGTGGTTATCTGGAGTCTGGTGATTTAACGTCTCACCATCAGTCACGTGGTTATCTGGAGTCTGGTGATTTAACGTCTCACCATCAGTCACATGGTTATCTGGAGTCTGGTGATTTAACGTCTCACCATCAGTCACGTGGTTATCTGGAGTCTGGTGATTTAACGTCTCACCATCAGTCACGTGGTTATCTGGAGTCTGGTGATTTAACGTCTCACCATCAGTCACGTGGTTATCTGGAGTCTGGTGATTTAACGTCTCACCATCAGTCACGTGGTTATCTGGAGTTTGGTGATTTAACGTCTCACCATCAGTCACATGGTTATCTGGAGTCTGGTGATTTAACGTCTCAGCATCAGTCACGTGGTATCTGGAGTCTGGTGATTTAACGTCTCACCATCAATCACGTAGTTATCATTTAACGTCTCACCATCAGTCACATAGTTATCTGGAGTCTGGTGATTTAACGTCTCATCATCAGTCACGTGGTTATCTGGAGTCTGGTGATTTAACGTCTCACCATCAGTCACATAGTTATCATTTAACGTCTCACCATCAGTCACATAGTTATCTGGAGTCTGGTGATTTAACGTCTCATCATCAGTCACGTGGTTATCTGGAGTCTGGTGATTTAACGTTTCACCATCAGTCACATAGTTATCATTTAACGTCTCACCATCAGTCACATAGTTATCATTTAACGTCTCACCATCAGTCACGTGGTTATCTGGAGTCTGGTGATTTAACGTCTTACCATCAGCCACGTGGTTATCTGGAGTCTGGTGATTTAACGTTTCACCATCAGTCACATAGTTATCATTTAACGTCTCACCATCAGTCATATAGTTATCTGGAGTCTGGTGATTTAACGTCTCACCATCAGTCACATAGTTATCATTTAACGTCTCATCATCAGTCACGTGGTTATCTGGAGTCTGGTGATTTAACGTCTCACCATCAGTCACATAGTTATCATTTAACGTCTCACCATCAGTCACATAGTTATCTGGAGTCTGGTGATTTAACGTCTCATCATCAGTCACGTGGTTATCTGGAGTCTGGTGATTTAACGTTTCACCATCAGTCACATAGTTATCATTTAACGTCTCACCATCAGTCACATAGTTATCATTTAACGTCTCACCATCAGTCACGTGGTTATCTGGAGTCTGGTGATTTAACGTCTTACCATCAGTCACATGGTTATCTGGAGTCTGGTGATGTAACGTCTTACCATCAGTCACATAGTTATCTGGAGTCTGGTGATTTAACGTCTCACCATCAGTCACATAGTTATCTGGAGTCTGGTGATTTAACGTCCCACCATCAGTCACATAGTTATCTGGAGTCTGGTGATTTAACGTCTCATCATCAGTCACATGGTTATCTGGAGTCTGGTGATTTAACGTCTCACCATCAGTCACATAGTTATCTGGAGTCTGGTGATTTAACGTCTTACCATCAGTCACATGGTTATCTGGAGTCTGGTGATTTAACGTCTTACCATCAGTCACATAGTTATCTGGAGTCTGGTGGAAGACTCTAAGCTCTTGCATTAGGGTAGAACCATCGACCTCCCGTAAACTAGCTTGCCAGTCGATGTCTGTGAAATATGGTCTAGGATGGGAGTCGAACTCAGAGCGATGATATGCTGGTATACTTAACAAATACATAAAATAAACCCAGATCTAGATGACGGCCATCTTTGAAAAATAATCCACAAACATTACCTATACAGTAGACACATAATTCGATATAATAATTAAACCACTGAATAAAGGCCAATTGTATATACATGTAAAATGTTTTCCTTTACGATGGCACTTCTTCACAAGTTCTGTGCATTATTATAGCCATTTACATGTACATGGCTGAGTAAAAAAAACTTCATACAAACTACACCCAAATACTCAAAATTATCAGTATACATGAAATTAGATTGAGCAAACGTATTATTACAGACACGTAAAATATCTATTCATGATACTCATACACACGACAATCTTTAAACAAATCGTACATCAATCAATATAATATTTTATCCAAAATGAGTAAGCAATTTATTCTATTTAATTTTTAATTAATGATTTTTTTCATCGCTGGCAATTTGCCTTTATCTGTTTTGATAATGATATTGTTATAATTGTAACAAGAGAAGATTTTTTACAATTATAAAAATGTCGTATTGAATTAAATGGAGATTATTCAAAGTCGATATATCCTGAATCCACATAAATATAATGTAAGCATTTCTCATACCAGTAAACCAATTTACAAGATCATCTTGAAAGTTAAGACTAGATATTAACGGTCGAACTTGCGGTAGATAACTAAAAACTATGTATTAATCATAAATCAATCGTAGATAACACATTTCATAAAGTGAAACAATTTCAGTATGTTTAATTGGTTCCATTATTATGGATGTTTAGGGAAATATAGTAAACGACCATAGCATTACCATACCGATGTTCAGAAAAGACAATGACACAATATTATACAGTAAAACCTCTCCAGAGCGGCCCTCTCTGGAGCAACAACCGCCCTTCAACAACAGCATGACTTTTCCCACTGTACGATTTAACTATTAATTTAACCTCTCTGGAGCAACAACCGCCCTTCAACAACAGCATGACTTTTCCCACTGTACGATTTAACTATTAATTTAACCTCTCTGGAGCAACAACCGCCCTTCAACAACAGCATGACTTTTCCCACTGTACGATTTAACTATTAATTTAACCTCTCTGGAGCAACAACCGCCCTTCAACAACAGCATGACTTTTCCCACTGTACGATTTAACTATTAATTTAACCTCTCTAGAGCAACAACCGCCCTTCAACAGCAGCATGACTTTTCCCACTGTACGATTTAACTATTAATTTAACCTCTCTAGAGCAACAACCGCCCTTCAACAGCAGCATGACTTTTCCCACTGTACGATTTAACTATTAATTTAACCTCTCTAGAGCAACAACCGCCCTTCAACAACAGCATGACTTTTCCCACTGTACGATTTAACTATTAATTTAACCTCTCTAGAGCAACAACCGCCCTTCAACAGCAGCATGACTTTTCCCACTGTACGATTTAACTATTACTTTAACCTCTCTAGAGCAACAACCGCCCTTCAACAACAGCATGACTTTTCCCACTGTACGATTTAACTATTAATTTAACCTCTCTAGAGCAACAACCGCCCTTCAACAACAGCATGACTTTTCCCACTGTACGATTTAACTATTAATTTAACCTCTCTAGAGCAACAACCGCCCTTCAACAACAGCATGACTTTTCCCACTGTACGATTTAACTATTAATTTAACCTCTCTAGAGTAACAACCGCCCTTCAACAGCAGCATGACTTTTCCCACTGTACGATTTAACTATTAATTTAACCTCTCTAGAGCAACAACCGCCCTTCAACAACAGCATGACTTTTCCCACTGTACGATTTAACTATTAATTTAACCTCTCTAGAGCAACAACCGCCCTTCAACAGCAGCATGACTTTTCCCACTGTACGATTTAACTATTAATTTAACCTCTCTAGAGCAACAACCGCCCTTCAACAGCAGCATGACTTTTCCCACTGTACGATTTAACTATTACTTTAACCTCTCTAGAGCAACAACCGCCCTTCAACAACAGCATGACTTTTCCCACTGTACGATTTAACTATTAATTTAACCTCTCTAGAGCAACAACCGCCCTTCAACAACAGCATGACTTTTCCCACTGTACGATTTAACTATTAATTTAACCTCTCTAGAGCAACAACCGCCCTTCAACAACAGCATGACTTTTCCCACTGTACGATTTAACTATTAATTTAACCTCTCTAGAGTAACAACCGCCCTTCAACAGCAGCATGACTTTTCCTACTGTACGATTTAACTATTAATTTAACCTCTCTAGAGTAACAACCGCCCTTCAACAGCAGCATGACTTTTCCCACTGTACGATTTAACTATTAATTTAACCTCTCTAGAGCAACAACCGCCCTTCAACAACAGCATGACTTTTCCCACTGTACGATTTAACTATTAATTTAACCTCTCTAGAGCAACAACCGCCCTTCAACAGCAGCATGACTTTTCCCACTGTACGATTTAACTATTAATTTAACCTCTCTAGAGCAACAACCGCCCTTCAACAGCAGCATGACTTTTCCCACTGTACGATTTAACTATTTATTTAACCTCTCTAGAGCTACAACATCTCAAGAACAACATAACTTTGCTATTACCAAAGGCTGTTGCTTTGGAGAGGTTGCGCAGTATGTCAATGTCCATTCCCCCAAACGGACGTGCTAAATATGCCATTTTCTATGTCTTCAGTTTAACAGAAAAAAACACACATAATTTAATGATTGTCACGTATATGCTGGAACTGATTTATAAACATGAAAACACTTGTTTAGTTTTGTTAGTCAGTCATTAGAGGATACAGACAAACGACTTTGTTCATAATAAATGTAGACAAATTGCCAAAATGAACGTATTCGACCGGATGTCAGGGTGTTGACCCCTCGTCTTACAGTCCGGTACATCACTGACTACCCGGGTTTAACATATTGTATAACATCATACTCTGAACATATCACATGAAATGAAAATGTAGCATTTCACATCCCCGTATGTTTCATTTACCGTCATGAATAAACGCATGTTTACACTCATTAAAGGCAATGTAAACAAATACGCGACGCATTGTGGGGGAATTCTTGTTATCAGATCACAAATACAATCAAAATTAAAATATCTAGTTACTGATAAGGCGAGCCATATAAAGTTTTCAATTCTCACTTAGGTATCAGCGCATTTAATTTACATGAATGAAAGAGAACTGGAAGATACGGGGACACAATTCCACATCAGACTGGGATAGAATATTTTGCGTATTAGAATACAAAACATGATCGAATACATACTATACATAATATGCTGAAGCAAATATTAGATAAAAAATTTTGTAGTCGTAAAACTAGTTTGGCTCCAACAACAACAACAACAAATACTGAACTTCCTCATTCAATAAATGAACTGCACTCTGTACAAACATACTAGAGAATTTTCAATCATAAAAATTGTGTTCGATTCTTTCACATTGAAATCAATTTACAATCCTTCAGGAATGATCTAATCAAACTTTGACCTCTTTCATTCCGTTTCGTTCTGTTCTATTCAGCTCTATTCAGTTAACGTACAATATGTTATCACAGCTCGAAATAACATTCATACAGATATTAATAAATAAAAATGTCCTCCAATGGATTATTTTGACAAGAATCAAACAAGACTCCATTATATATATCTGCATGTTATAATTAGTATATCGACGTAATCAATAACGCTTAAGGGATATTTACAATGACAAAATAAATACTTGCTGGAATCTAAAGAAACTTTATAATAATGTTTTGTCTCACATACAAATATTGACAATTCTTTATTTTAATGTAGTAATAATTGTAGAAAACGTAGATTTAGTTATACAACATAACGTACTACATGTAGATTTTATTTAACGTTCGTGTTGTCATGGTTATGTTACGGTATACATCATTATGTTGGTCAGGCACAGAAAACAAATATTGATATTTCTTTTACAGTTTGATAAAATACAATTATAACGTTACAATATCCTATTCACGTCGATTATGAAAGTGTTGAATGTTACATTGGTATAACTTTGATCTATTATGGTGTCACAGTGTTAATTTTTGAATGTTACCTTGGTATAACTTTGTTCTATTATGGTGTCACATGTTACTCTTGTTACGGTTGTGGTTGCTATTGGTGTAGTACTGTTGCTGACGTAAATAATGATGTTGTTTGGAATCGACCGATTAGATAAATGAACTATTAGTGAGCTGAAATAAGATTATATCATATGTTCTCATATATTGACGTGGATAATGCTGATTAGTGTACATCATGTGTATTGTTTGATATCAAATGTGTTATTAATGGTGATAATTGTGTATATTGTTGTTTCTGTTACTGTTGTAAATGATCTATTAGCAGTACTATTTGTCGGTTGATGTTATATGTTGTTAAATAACTAGTTTACATCATATATATATATATCGTATCTGTATTCCGTTCACTAGTATCGCATTTTCTTGTTTATTGTCAATGATAAAAAGCCATAAAATGACGATTTGTTCTGATTTTGAATAAAGACTGTAATTGTGCCTTGACCAGTAGACTTTTTATATATAGATGCATGTATAATGTATGTTTGTACACATGTAGTTATATCGTATGACAACATACAACATAATACGTTATATGTAAGTATTATCCCAATATTATCTGCATGTGAAGATGAAGGCCGTGGTGGAAGAATAAGTGAGATTGATGAAGAATGAAAAGAGGAAGAAGATGATAATAATGAAGAAGAAGATAATGATGATGATGACGTTGATGATGACGATGATTATCCACTAACAACTAACGAAATAATGTGACAAGTAACGACATTCTACACCAAGTTTTCATCATCATCGTCATCATCATCATATGAACAAGGTTGTGTTATTTTGTGTTGATCCGATTGTTTAAGACAGCGATGATGATGACAATTTCATCGTTCAGTATTTCGTTGGTTGATTTAGCACAATATTGTCAAAACATTAGCATGCAAGTCATGACACTAGGGGGTCGTTACGAGGTATGATAAATAAAAGTTAACAATTTAACGACCGTTACACAGGTAAACTTTTGTCCATCATGCAGTTATAGGGTCTGCGTAATCTTACACTGATCAAAGTTCACATTCATTCAGTCTGTAGGAATACAAGATCAAGCATATTCGAATTCAGGCAACAAAAAACAATCAATAAACATTATCATGTTATCCAATGTTGATAATTTGTGTTAATTCTAAAATGAAGAGTACAGTTTGGGATCATTTTGATTGCAGTCATTTTATGGCATAAGTGAGTTCGCAATGTTAGATATTCAATACAGTACTATACAGTTTGTTCAGTGATGTAGTTTGTTCAGTGATGTACTATATATATCCTTAATTTCAATCTATTATACTATGTATTTTATGAGATCTTAATATCAAATGATTTCTATTAAGTTGTACACACAATTTTGAAATTTGATCGGTTGATTTCATAATTTTAATGAATCAATATAATATATATCATATAATATATGTATAATAGATAATCATGGCACAAATATTGTAAAATAATTATATAATATAACAGTGAAATATGATAATTATATAATATAACAGTGAAATATGATAAAAAAAATTTCAGATACAATTTTGAGAGCATACATTTTATCTACATGTAGAAAAGAGACTTTTTGTTCGAGAAAATTATTTGGTTTTAATGGACATTCAGCTCGATCTGTACAAACTTTTGACTAAGAACGTATTTAAAACTATTTTTTATATAAATTCAGTCGACAATATCTGTGTTTACTTTTCGATTGAACTTTTTCAGTAGCCTATAAAAGGGTACTTGAGAATATAAACCAACTTTAAATTGAAACAAGAATCAAGCGACAAACGAAGCACTTGAATATCTCACACAGGCGACCAAATATCAACTAAATAAATAAACTACTCATAGAAGTTATCAATAAAATCATAAATTTTATACTCACAGTTATTTAGACATATTAACTCTAGCAAAACACAAGATTAATCACACCAGATAGCTAGACTACACTTAATAAATCATAAACTATTGTAGTTATTACAGCATATTTAGCGTTCTGATGTTTCTATTTAAATCCATTTTTACAAGTCGTCCTGGTATAACTTGGTTAAAACACAGCGTTGAAACTTTTTATCTAAAGCTAAAAATCCAGCAAGCTACCGCTTTGAATGGCTGAAAACTTAATACTGTACTTAGATTAATCAATACATGTAGCATGGTCGATGATAAAACCATGATTAGTCTATATAACCATTCTCTAGGTTAAAGCTTAAAGCGGCTAAATCGGTTTTCGAAACCCAATTAAGCAAATTTATGCTGCATTAAAGCGGTGCGAGTTTTTATACGTTGTCAAGTAATCTGTTTCATAAAGAAAATTAGATTTGTATTTTCTGATCTAAATATTGTTTACCACAAGCAACGCGGTCAACATGGTATAACTTCGGATATGATCAGTAAACAACTAGACAGAGTACGTTCAATTCTTCTAGATGTTTCGTACTTCAGACGTTGCTTTTAAAAACTATTCAGTTCGCGTAAAAGGTACGAGCGATCAGGTAAGGGTCCGGAGCATCGCTAATATTATTCTAGAAAAATTGAACATCTCCCTTTAAATACGCGTTGGTCGTAGATAGGTATACGTCCTTTAAGATACACGACAAGTTAATTTACAGATGACAAAGGTGTGTTTCAGTAATTACCATTGAATGAGAAAAACAGGTCGATGTATTTAAAACCTAACAAAAAATCTATGAGATATTTTACGTATCGACCGAAGCTTTAAGTGTCCTTTTATAACAGAAATATATCGTACACGTATTTGATTACTTCGTGATATTGAAGTATGTTTTTAAAGGCATACTTTATTAAAATATATAAAAAATATATAGGCCAATTTAATGTTACAAATTTAAATGAAACTACAACAACATTCATAAAATATTGAAAAGTGAAACATGAGAATATTTGCTAGAAGTTCACTTATATATTCTTAGATTAACAAAAGATGTTTAAGTCAATATTTTCATCAATACAGAGGACAGTGAAGCGGACATATACGACACTGACCAATAATTCATTTTTCAACAATGTAGCAGCCATAGTTGATTTACTAACAGCAAACTATCATTAATGACAAATTCATCTACTATTGGATAATATCTGTATCACTGAACTATAGGAATATTTAAATGATAATCACAAAGTTACAATCAGATGTCAGTAAATGACCTTATTATCCGTGAAGCATCAGGTAATAAACACTAAAACTGAGCAAAATTCATTATAATCCTCATTTCTCAGACCTCTCGGCTGTAAAATTTAACAATGATATTTTCACAACAAAATTTGACAGTTCATAGTTCATAAAGGAATAAAAGAAACATGATAAAAGAATGTGTAGAGTTTTACTTCTCCTTATATGCCACTTATAAACAGATTTGTTTGTAGAACGGGGCCTAAGCGCTTTATGATTCATACAGCTACTTTTTGTACCAGTTTGTCTACAGATAGACTCTTGCTAGTCGCCGTCGTCAAAACGTTTTCTTGTTGAAAAATTAAGAACAATTTGATTTGTCAGCTAATGGACAATCACACATCTTCTTTGCACACTGATAAACAGTTTTCGATCTGAATTATTTATCTATACACAGACAACGTATTGAGAAAAAGGCGCGTAATGCATGCAAAGTTAATCAATTAATCCATGTTATCATTAAGACGTGAGTGAGAATTAAGACGTTAAAAAGTAATGAAAGATTCACAACACAATAATCTGTATTATCTACCCGGCTTTATCTTTTAGACTGGAAATATCAATGTTTGATGATTAAAGATTTAATCCTTGATTATCGTTGATAAGAACGGGGAACCAGGTACGTGCTTGTTGTTGATGAGAACGGGAACTAGGCACGTGCTTGTTGTAGATGAGTACGGGAACCAGCCACGAGCTTGTTGTAGATGACAACGGGGAACCAGCCACGAGCTTGTTGTAGATGACAACGGGGAACCAGCCAGGTGCTTGTTATAGATGAGAACGGGGAACCAGCCTGGTGCTTGTTGTAGATGAGAACGGGGAACCAGACACGTGCTTGTTGTAGATGACAACGGGGAACCAGACACGTGCTTGTTGTAGATGACAACGGGGAACCAGACACGTGCTTGTTGTAGATGACAACGGGGAACCAGACACGTGCTTGTTGTAGATGACAACGGAACGGGGAACCAGACACGTGCTTGTTGTAGTTGAGAACGGGGAACCAGCCTGGTGCTTGTTGTAGATGAGGACGGGGAACCAGACACGTGCTTGTTGTAGATGACAACGGGGAACCAGACATGTGCTTGTTGTAGATGACAACGGGGAACCAGACAGGTGCTTGTTGTAGATGAGAACGGGGAACCAGCCTGGTGCTTGATGTAGATGAGAACGGGGAACCAGACACGTGCTTGTTGAAGATGAGAACGGGGAACCAGTCAGGTGCTTGTTGTAGATGAGAACGGGGAACCAGACACGTGCTTGTTGTAGATGAGAACGGGGAACCAGCCTGGTGCTTGTTGTAGCTGAGAACGGGGAACCAGACACGTGCTTGTTGCTGATAACCTTCACGATCAGTTAAGGCTAGCAATACTTATGGTTCCTTGAACGAACAAATTTTTAGGCATGTCGAGTAAAATATAGTTTCTTGTTTTTATTATGAACACATTTTTTGTGAACACGGGGTTAGATTCGTACTCAAATATCTTCGAACTCTGGATTCTTCAGGGAGAAATTTCAGAGTCAGTACGGTGCCTAGATATATTAATATGTTGCTGTTGGTGTAGTTTAAAAATATTTATATTTTAGAAGATGTAGCAAACAGATTAACATTTCAATGATGCAAAATAAAGCTCAACCGAAAGAAGTTAATATTACTTACGAGATGTGGGTCAAACTTCGGTCTGCGTATTGATGTGGCTGCATTGTCGAGATAAATATATTAGAACTATTAAAAACCGGTCCTAGATTTAGCGGTCGTTACGAAAAGGAGATCTATATGTTGGAGAGATCTGTATAGTGGAGAGATCTGTATAGTGGAGAGATCTGTAATTAAGTGCAGAGATCTGTATAGTGGAGAGATCTGTATAGTGGAGAGATCTGTATAGTGGAGAGATCTATATATTGGAGAGATCTGTATAGTGGAGAGATCTATATAGTGGAGAGATCTGTATAGTGGAGAGATCTGTATAGTGGAGAGATCTGTATAGTGGAGAGATCTATATATTGGAGAGATCTGTATAGTGGAGAGATCTGTATAGTGGAGAGATCTGTATATTGGAGAGATCTGTATAGTGGAGAGATCTGTATAGTGGAGAGATCTATATATTGGAGAGATCTGTATATTGGAGAGATCTGTATAGTGGCGAGATCTGTATAGTGGAGAGATCTTTATAGTGGAGAGATCTGTATAGTGGAGAATTCTGTATAGTGGAGAGATCTGTATAGTGGAGAGATCTATGTATTGGAGAGATCTGTATAGTGGAGAGATCTGTATAGTGGAGAGATCTGTATAGTGGAGAGATCTATATATTGGAGAGATCTGTATATAGTACAAATGACAGTCAAACTTGACTATATATAGTCAGCTCTGATATCGTAAAGGGTCGGATAGGCCTATGTTTGTATGTCAAAAAGAAATGAATGTTGTAAGATATGACTAAAATGAACCAATAACTTGGGTCTCGTGAATTATCATTTTGCATGGATTTAAATACACGGTTAAAACATTATGATATTATTTCAAGCAGCGGGATCAGACAACTTGTACCTTTCATCTCTAAAAATAAAAACAAGATATGTTAAGCCATACTTCAAGGTTGATAAATCATTTGTCAGTTACAATTAGAGATATTTTATCGCATAATTCATTTATATCAAATGTATACATACTTATGATATGCGGAATACAAATATGGCTTCCATGGGGTGTGTGCGTGTGGTAACATATTTCCTTCAAACTGTATTCACTGGGAAACAAAATGTTTAATTTTCACGTGGGGTCGCCATATTTGGTGATCATGAACGCTGAACAATGTCAGTTATCAGAGCATAACAGAATAGAATAGAACCTCAGATACAGTCTACCCCATTTAGTGACCCTACAGTATGAAATCCACCTAATTACAGTCACTATTACTGTCTGACATGTATTAAATCTGGTATATAAATGAGAACTTGATAATACAATCACCTCAATATCAACATAGGTATGTATGGTACAGAAGGTAGCCTTATTATAGAGGTGTTTCTGTACAAGGTACAGTGCAACCTCTCCAAAGCAACACCCTTTGAGCGAATAAAAATTGTGTTGTTGTTGTTGATAGGTTATTGCTCTAGAGAGGTCAAATTAATACTTAAATCGTACAATGGACAAAACCATGCTGTTATTGGAGGGAGGTATTTGCTCAAGAGAGGGCCACTCTGGAGAGGTTTTACTGTAGTCTTTATAAAACGTTACCTATACTTTCATAAGGTCTAAGTTGTATAATGTTTGATATCTGGGCATATTGTCCACATACATTGGGTATACACTAGGTCAGTTTGGACACAAATAAAAGAAAAACTACATGTAAAAATATTATAGCAGCGGATTAAGTTAAATCTAGAAATAGTGTCAAACTTTAAACCTTATATTGTATAAACCTTGCGACCTTAAATATCGGTATATATATATTTCTTATATAAATTATGACTATTTAATCTTTATGTATCAGACTTCTATATTAAATTTGTATTTGTTTGCAAAATTACGTCAAAAATAGCTATACATACATCTTCAAGGCTAAGTACCGATAATCTTTGTTTTTCATGTCATTGATTTAGGATAAAATAGTTTACAAAATGCTCATACATGTAGAATATTAATGATAGTCGGTCTCGTTGATTGGATTTCTGTCTAGAATATAAAATGTGCGTGTAACATGATTGATTAGAAAGGTATTTAATACTGTAACCTACGCCGTAGGATCGAACCAATGACAAGGAAGATGTCCTTAATCTTTAATAGTATTATTTAAACTCATATGTCTGTAACAGAATACCGACACAACTTCAGATACATCAATACCTCAAACCAATGTTAAATACCTTCTCATCATAACAACTTCCGGTCCGTTGTCAATATTTCTTTTATATTTAAACAAAACACTAAGACCACCTAGATTGTAAGACCACGTGATGGTTCTTTATGATGGTCCAGTATACCGATATGGTAGAATTATTGATACAGTACAACCTCTCCAGAGCGACCCTCTCTTGAGCAACACCCTCCCTGCAACAACAGCATGATATTCCCACAGTACGATTTAACTACTAATTTAACCTCTCTAGAGCAATAACCTCTCAACAGTAACATAATTTTACTACTCACAAAGGGTGGTGCTTTAGAGAGGTTGCACTGTACGTCCACAAAAATTATAATTAATTATAACACGCTAAAATCTATCGAGTAAATACGCAAATATAAGAAAATCTGAACTACTAATATTGTAATGAATTGAGTGTCCTTACTTGATTAAATATTTTCAGAAGTTTAAACTAAAATCCCTCTTGAAGATTGAAATGCTTGGTATGTTAGTTTTGGATTTTAAAAAGCATTGTATGTATTTGTAAATGTAGAAGTAGTCTTTTTATTACAAACCTATTAATACAAGAATTAAGATACACAGTAAGTTTGGAGTGTCCTTATTCACATCGTCTTCAGTGAAGGTTAAAAATAGAAAAAGTTAAATAGAAATAAATCATTTATAAAAGAGAAGGGTGAATGGTGAACGAAACAAGAAGAAAATTAATTTTGTTACAATTTACACACACAACAGAGGCAGATCCAATAATCTTTAGACTAAATGACATCATAGACACTAACTGTAGAGCTCAAGAATAATACATAACAGAAGTGAACCTCAATAATTATACAGGTTAGAGTAGTGTAGACAGTGATAAAGCAGAACTGTGCTGAGTATACAATCAAAGTCCTGAAAGTACTCATGGAAACTTAACTTCCACAGACTTGCACTACAGCATGGAATAGGAACTAGTTTAACAATTGCATGGCGGATGTACATAAATGGGGTTCTTAGGTCCGCATCAAAATTCATGCCCGCCGAGCGAGTGACGTTTTGGAAAGATGAACTATCGTCCAGTTTCAAATAAAAAACTTAACACAAAAATCAAAGTCTGAATCGTTCTCCATAATGTCAGAACATCAGAAATCTTGATAAGTGTTTTATCTGACCTTTCACCTCTAGTCTACGAGTTGAGAGTAACTACTTTCCACGATTTTGATTGGTTAGTTTTCAACAAATACACAAATGTTGCCAGGATATTTGAGTGAACTTTTATCCACGAAGAGTAGAATAACTTAAAACATATGTGTTGCTCAAGTGTAAGGTAACATTTGAGAATAGTGAGTCCCTAATATAACATGGTTTTCTTTCAGCATTAAAACTAGCCAGGCAGCATGAAAATTTGGGACCAAACACTAATAGTTCTAATTATGTTGTGAATTAAAATAATTAGTTATTATTACCTGATCTGTTAAACAGAAGTATAAATAAATCGCTTCTCTTTTCACTATTTTCTCAATACTTGGCACTTTTTACGACATAATCAATGGCTTTGTTATTCCGTTGGCAAATGATCATTAAGTTACTTATAATTATGATCAAGTTTTGTTAAGAATTGTGTATTCTAATAACAATAAGTGGTAAACAATGGAGAGTTTCTCTTGTTGCCATTGTTTTGATCTTTTGTTGAAATCATAACAACGTCACTGCCATAGAAATTATAAAATCGTTCATAGAACTTCATTGATCCGAGTCATTGCTCAACAGTGATTGTCTTGTGACGATTACCTCCCTTGAAATCAATTTTAGTCAACTCGCTGTTACGTCCCTTGATTTTGATTCACGTTAGAAGTTCTGTGTTTTTACATTATTGTTTTAGTTTGTGTTTAACATAAAACACGAAAGTGTCTATTTTTAAAGGTATTCATTGTATCAGATTATTTTATCTTATTTTCAACCACATTGATATGTACAAATAATAGTATAACTTACATATTGTTTAAACTCCATAAATCATATATATATATAATTTTATATTGATTATCTTCGTCCTCACGGATATTAAGATTGCATTGTACGTTCCCAAAAATTGAAGAACAAAAATACTATTCAGTGAAAGTTTGAATGTTAATTAAATGTGATAACAGAGGTAATTAAATCTACATAATTCATAATGGGAGAAAACTCTATGTTTAAAGTAAGATGATTGTTTGAACAAATATATTGGTTATTCCCTTTCTATACATATATATAGAGAAAACAATTCCTGTACATGTATACAGAGCATTGTTTATTCCGAGTCGATGTAGTCCCACATAACTCGATTAAAATTATTAATAATCAAAGTACTGCAAGTACTCATTGACGCTGAACTTACATAGACTTGCACTGCAACTTAAAACATGAATTAGTTTACCAACCGCATGGCGGACGGTAGAAAAACGTAGTATTAATGCACGCAGAACGATTGACGGCTGAGGAAATCTGAGCTATCCTTCAGTTTCAAAAAACGACTGTATATGTGTTCCACATAAATAAATTACGGACAAATCTGTGTCAAAGTCATCTGTTAATAACTAGTAACTACCACCTGTGAGCAACGGTCACTATTCAACTTATTTTTATTGATATATGATAAACAAATTAAAAACTGAATAAAGTTTGACGGTACACAATGGCCCTTTTCTTTTCTTTCTTTTTGGTGACCGTTGTTCACATATTAGACTGCATTAAACGTATCCAACACATAGTGAACATCTATCCCTAATGGCGGCTGTTTTACACCACACCCGAGGTACAACTCTTCTTCGTTCCCTAAGTAGTCGCCCGTGCTATCCAACTTGCCCGTACATTTCATCCTCCCGTTAAGCCAAATTGTCTCCCCTGTGATCGATGCAAATATCGGTACGCTGCACTAAGGGGTAAGTGTAAGCGACACTTGATGATGTAAACAGGCCAAACTATTTTTTGTTTTCTTTTCATAAAACCAAGACTTGCTCCCCATCCACCATCTGCCATCCCATCAGCAACCGCCCGTGTAAACGCATACTTAAGTTTTATTAATGTGACATCTAGGATACGTTCACTATAGTTATGGTTGAATGATTCCCACGAACACAGTTTATACTTAACATCATTAAAGATGTGTTTCTTAATAAAACTAGACAATGTGTAGAGGAAATTATGTCATAGATAAATAACTGGATTAATAATGTAGCGAAACTTTTTTATACAAAATGGACAAAAAAATATGTAAACCAAGACTTACATTCAGTTGTGTACATATTGAATTGTAAGGCAAGTTAATCGCCGTGTTGAAATGTTTACAGGTAAAATATTTAGTTTCTTCACAGATAACATTGAAATCAATTGAGTAGTTTTTAGACTTTTATTGTAGTCAGTGATTATATATGGCTAGCATACACGTTGTATTCTGAATAATTAATGCGTACAATACACAATAATTATAGTAATAAAATATTGTATGTTTAAATCCTCAGTCATTTTAAACTTGATACGGTAAAACTCCATGCTACAACTACCTTGGCAACCTATAATTTTATTTTTGATATTTATTCAGTGGTTATACAGGGAATAATTTAACATCAGTCCTAAATATGTGGTTGTTGTTGTTGTTACGAGGTTTTAGGATGCTTGTTAAGTCATACTTTATTATATATTTTGGTTGTTTTGTATAAATATCATTTGAATACTGTCTGTATCAAAAACTCATTTGTACTTACACGATCGTCTAAGCAAAATTAACCGAGCTAAAAAATAACCAGGGAGACCAGTTATGAATTAATACACATTCATTAATGCCTGGTAACGAAAGGGGTAACAACAATACAAATTAAAACAGATAGAATTTTAGTGGATGTTATAGTCCGCGTACAAAGGGCAAATATTTTATACAATACTGGTGTCAGTGATCAACTTCCAAGAAAACAATTGCAAGCCGTAGGATTGTTTATTTCTCAGTAAGGAAGCAAAATAACATATGAACGTGTTGCAACTTTCACTATCTTCATGTACAGTCAATCGTGTGATGAAAGGCCAAACTATATAAGAGATATCCAAGAAAATAAATCCAAATTGTGTGCATTGAATATTTCCAATACTTAATGTTAACTAATTAAAATTCAGCCAAACAAGTTAACAAAGTCCCCTAAAAGGATCGTGGAAAGTTATGTCGGTTATATGTGCTTCTGTTAATGGATTTATAACATCGTTTGATTACGTCGATTATTGGGTGACCTTTATACAAAGGTGATCAATAATATATGTTTAACAATACCACGAATTGACGGCAAAATTACCAGACACGTGAGTAGTATATTACGATATTACGTGAATCAAATCCATCGTTTCTGAAAAAGCAAAACATGATAAAAATCACATGTTCAGACATGCGTATCATAAGGTAACTAATGTATTATCACGAATGACTATCATATAATTATGGTGTCAGAAATTGTACAAAACAACAGGGAAAAGTTTTTAACACGACACGCATATTATCATGTTCCCACATTTATGTTCCTTATCCATGAGACTACCTTAATACTCAGACAAATTTTCTTTTGTCCATGCAGATACAGGTTGACATCTAATGGTATGCTGTATTGAATCATTTACAAACTTTAAATAGTTTGCTATTGTGAGTTTTAACATATCCATGCATTATTAATCAGATACTTCATTTTGAATTTGCATTCGTGTAAATTCTCCTAGATGGTCTAAATTGATTTTATATTTATCTATTAATTGGTTTTATTATAATTCATTGTCAGTTTTGAATAATGTTGTTGCCGAAAAAAGACATGATAGAATAAAATCTCGATATCAAATCTGCCTTCCCTCTAAAAATTCTTACCACAGAGCAGAGCTAGTACCATCAAATATTAAAATATAGTCGAAATGTCGAGAACCAGCCAAACATAAGTAATTGTTATATCAAGATGGTTGTTATGTTGAGATGGTTGTTATATTGAGATGGTTGTTATGTTGAGATGGTTGTTATATTGAGATGGTTGTTGTGTTGAGATGACTGTTATATTGAGATGGTTGTTATGTTGAGATGGTTGTTGTGTTGAGATGGTTGTTATATTGAGATGGTTGTTGTGTTGAGATGGTTGTTGTGTTGAGATGGTTGTTATATTGAGATGGTTGTTATATTGAGATGGTTGTTATATTGAGATGGTTGTTGTGTTGAGATGGTTGTTATATTGAGATGACTGTTATATTGAGATGGTTGTTATATTGAGATGGTTGTTGTGTTGAGATGGTTGTTATATTGAGATGGTTGTTATATTGAGATGGTTGTTATATTGAGATGGTTGTTATATTGAGATGGTTGTTGTGTTGAGATGACTGTTATATTGAGATGGTTGTTATGTTGAGATGGTTGTTGTGTTGAGATGGTTGTTATATTGAGATGGTTGTTGTGTTGAGATGGTTGTTGTGTTGAGTTGGTTGTTATATTGAGATGGTTGTTATGTTGAGATGGTTGTTATATTGAGATGGTTGTTGTGTTGAGATGACTGTTATATTGAGATGGTTGTTATGTTGAGATGGTTGTTATATCAAGATGGTTGTTGTGTTGAGATGGTTGTTATATTGAGATGGTTGTTATATTGAGATGGTTGTTATATCAAGATGGTTGTTATATTGAGATGGTTGTTATGTTGAGATGGTTGTTATATTGAGTTGGTTGTTATATTAAGATGACTGTTATGTTGAGATGGTTGTTTTATTGACTTGGTTGTTTTATTGATTTGGTTGTTATATTGAGGTGGTTGTTATATTGAGATGGTTGTTGTGTTGAGATGGTTGTTATATTGAGATGGTTGTTATATTGAGATGGTTGTTATATCAAGATGGTTGTTATATTGAGATGGTTGTTATATTGAGGTGGTTGTTATATTGAGTTGGTTGTTATATTAAGATGACTGTTATGTTGAGATGGTTGTTTTATTGACTTGGTTGTTTTATTGATTTGGTTGTTATATTGAGGTGGTTGTTATATTGAGACGGTTGTTTTATTGAGAAGGCCATTAGGTGATGATTTATTGTATTTAATCAAAGGTAATCATAGACCGATATTCCCGGGTTTACTGGTCATGGATTTTCTTATCCTCATGTTTTTCAGTTAAGTGATCAGTTTGAAGAATGGATGAACTTGACGGTTATCTTAATGACACAGAGTATCTTCACAGAGGGGAGAGAGATAATTTACTTGGGATAAGTAGTAAAGATGAAGATAAAGGTGCAAAAACAATCTTCGAAGATGGAATAGAAGAAACTAAGGCGTTGCCTCTCACAGACGAGATTGGAAGTGGAGAAAATGAAGTTAAAGCGGATCATATCACATCTGTTGAACTTGATAACAAGCTGAGTAGCACTGCAACAGACAAAGAAAATAATAACAACACCAATACTGAGATTGTAAAAGCTAAAAGTACCACTGTGAAATGTAAGTATAATCGTTTAATAGAAGATGACCTTGAATCTGAACTTGCAATTGAAACCGACAATAAAAATATAACCGCTGAAACTAATGAGACTGAGAAATTAAGTGAACAGTGTGACACCCCAAATCGTGATCTACTTGGTGGCAACTGGATATCTAGAGAAAGACATGACAGTGTTGATGGAAACTGGATATCTCGAGAGACATCAAGAGAACCAAGCCATTATGATTTTGTGGATACATCCGAAGCAGTAGACGCAGAACATAAAAAGAAGAGAACTGTTGTAGAGAAGATAAAATATTGGCTAGGATTACTTTTCGCTTCAGCTGAACCTTTTATTGCTCTGGCAATACTTGTGTACGACATCACTGGAGATATAGAATTAGCAGTTAAGTACAGGACGATAGGTAAGAATCAAAGTACTGAAAGTACTGTCGGACTTGACTTTTACCATACGAGACAAAAGAGAGAAATGTGTACCCACATCGTTCGAGCCCATACAAATATTTTAACATTTAAAATTACGGACCGATTTTTCATTCATATTGTAATGCAGGTCATATGCATATAGGTAAATGACATAAGCTAGGGCTTTACTATAGTCCCTTTGCTAAAATTTTAAAATGAAAAAAGCCTGATATTGGAAAGTTTAATGATTAGCACATTAATTGAGGACACTTTAATTGCATTAAAAACTCTTTATTGTACAAAACTAGTAAAAAAACACTTCAGTAACAGTAAATACAAACATTGATTCTTCTGGTTTTAACACAACAGAACATCGTCGCATTGAACACATTCAGGGTCACTCAAATCAAAAAGGTCCTGACACAGTAGAGTGAGACCTATATGACCTATAGTTAACCCGATGTTGCATGAAATTCAGACGTGATTATGTAATTCTAAATAGTCTGGCCTAAAAGGAACTCTTAAACAGTAAATTTTAAAAGCACGTATCCAGTAATTTACGTTCGTATTTAGCGACTCGAATTATTATTCTTAAGCCGCAGTTTTAACATTCAACCTTCGATAAATCAAACTCCCCACATCGGTTACGCTTTGCTACTAGCCACTGCGGGGAGTGAGTCTATAAATAGCGATTCCGTCATCAAAATAACACTATAGTTGGTGTGAATATCACGGAATACGATTAAATGAGAATTCGCTTTGTAATATTAAGAAATGTTAGAAAGGCACAAAACACACACATCGATGGTAGATTGTTGCAAATGCATGAATGCGTCCGTGGAGATTTTTCTGAACTATCGAACGAAAACCGAAAGTAGAACTACTTTTACGGCAAGATATTTTATTGGACAGTGAATACGCGGTTTTAATTCTACGCATTTGAAAATCTCATGTATCTACCGACAAGCACTTATTTAGATACATGACTCTTTCCATGTAGTTACAATAGAATGATTTGAAATGTATTTAGATCTGACACACTTAATTGGGGAAAGATTCCAGATACTTCTATATTAACATACCATTTAGTTGCGTACTATTTCCTTTATGTGACATTCTTTTAACCAAGCTGTTATGGAGTCCAGCGACAAATATAAGTCAATGATTACAAAGGACTTGATTTTGATAAAAATCAAGTCCAAAAACTACTGTTAAATCAAAGAACTGAAAGTACTCGTGGAAACTGAACTTACATAGACTTGCGCTGTACACAACATGAAACGGGAACTAGTTTAACAAAAACATGGCGGATGTAGAAAACGCGCCGAGCGAGTTACGGCTAAAGAAAGCTAAACTATTTTTCAGTTTCCAAAAACAGAATATATTCAGTTTTTGACAACACGGTTAAGAAGTTACATATTAGTTTGTATTGCTAATTAATTTATGTAACGTCGTTGCTTAATACGATCACTCACTTAAGTATATAGACATCTGTAAATGTTAATGAACAACAAAATCTAAAATCCCAAAGCTTAATACACATGTATATAAGTATTAGAACATTTTGTTGTTGTTGTTTTAGGAGAAGTGACGTACTTTAGGATAACAGTATCGTGTATCGTGGTTCCAGCAGTGTTTTTGTCAGTGGTGGATATATGCTGGATCATCATGGGAAGGCGAAGCAATCAACTAAAATGGCACGAAATATGTCGAATCATAATTGGAAGCCTATCGCTCGGACGTTTGGTGCGGTAAGTTTAGTTTAAACTGTATTTATCCGTTAAATGTACGTGTTAAGATGATGGTACAAAAGATAAAAGGATTAAATCTGAAAGGAAGTAAAAAAAGTTTTAAAAGGTTTAGATTGGACCATCCTCAAAACAAATGTTTGTTCGTAGTTACACGACCGACTCATTCAAAAATAAAACTGCTTTTTGATTTCAGTTTTTTTTTAAATAATGATCTTCCTTTCAGAACATGTATTTGTGCCGTTCATACTGTCAGAGGTATCTTAAACCCACGTGACAAGAATCAACATGACAAAGCAGCGGACGAGGCTGCACGCGACGAAGCCTTACTTGATTTTATGTCAGCATTTACTGAGGACATAGTTATGTTGTCTGTTCAACTTTATATCTATCTTACTGGTCCTGTGGATTTTGCAGATCCTGGTATGTATAAGTTTGATTATAATTTATATTTTTGGATTTATGCCCGATTTTTGAAAGACTATTCCAGTCATAGACCTAAACATTTCTTCAACGAAGTGGGCACATAGAGAACACGTACAAAGTTAGAACACCAACACTGCACTGGGCAACTAGGTGTGCATTGTACTTTGAATCAAAGTTGACAGGCATGTTAGTCTAGACTATTGAATCCTTGTACTTTTTTTCCGAATATGACTGAAGACGTAATACTGATAATGAAGCCATCCTGAAAAATGCTCGTTTCAGTAACACGACCACCTTATTAAACTACGTTTTTGACAATAAAAAATAATGTCCTAAATAGCTGATTGTTTTTTCAGTACAAGCATAAAATGTAAAAAAAAAACAAATTCAAACGATGTTCACCTACCCACGTTAATACATTACCACCACTCCAAAAACAACACCCTTTGGGAGAAGCAAAATTATGTTGCTCTCCAGAGGATATTGCTCTAGAGATGTTAAATCAATTGTTATAGATAGTGTACATTAGGAAAAATCATAATGTTGTTGAAGGGATGCTGTTGCTCAAGAGAGGGCTGATCTGGAGAGGTTGTACTGTACTTTTAGTAACTGTGAATCAACGTTTTTGTAAATGTCCTTACCTAAAGTGTTTTTGTTCTTTTGTATTTTAGTCCACAGTATGATGGGGTCTATGATAGGTGTAGCATGGACTTATACCATCTTATACCGTCAAGGTAGAAAAGCTAGACGTCAATCGAATAATCTTCGTATTTTTGGATTCCTATTTTTCTTCATTGCTGCCTTCGCAGCATTGGCAGCCAGGGAGATCGCTATTGTGTTCTTTATTATTTATGTGGAGATATGGACGTCAGTTCTGGTGCTAGCAGCGCATTGTGTAGTTATGTATATTTGGTTATGTCGGCAACACCGCAAAGAGGGCCAAGAAGACAACAGCGCATGCGCAAAACGCTTTTATCTGATCTTTTTCGCCTACGCGTCAGTGTTCAATTTTGTTAACGTGAAAGAAGGCAAGGCGGCAAGACGTATGATTGTGTATTATGTTATTTTATATATTGAAAGTATTGTAATGGCTGGGACCGCTTTGTCAAGAATTCAACAAAGTAATAATGACAATAACATGGTGTACTATTTGTTAACTCTGCCCGTTGGCTTTGTTATTCATATCACATGTATTGGTATCTATTATTCATATTTTCATCCGAATCATAAACCATGTTGCAAAGGTGACATCGAAATATAGATCTTGGTCGGTTGTTATAGAAGTTAAACTTCATTCTTTTTTTACGTTCATGCTTGTTCAATTATCACCGGTGAAAATAGCCCCCTGTGAAATATAGTTCACCAGTGAAATAAAGACCTACTAGTCAATAAACTATATATAATTAATAAACCTCTGAGACAAAGAGCATCTGAATATATAGGTCGCATTTCTTCTGCATTTCTTGTTACTGGTATTTGATTGAACAGTAAAGTGTGTAAATTGTTTTGTACATACAACATTATCTTGTTAAGGGGACACTTCAAAATAACCTCGCTAATATGACCATTGTGTGATGTTCTTAAAAGGAGGTCGAAACAAAGAGATGGCAAGTCGGCCTCAATAGAGAGAAAGTCTATATAGGTATATATCTAGCATTTTATAAATGTAATTATCAATTTTAAATATCAAACAGTTGGTGTCAAGGTCACGTGATCTTGTCATTTTGTTGTCAAATTAAATTCACATACATGTACGAGTACATACGGAGGACCTGGATTTATGTCGAAAAACAGTCTCCGAATTTTAAATATTTTTCTCGGTACCACAAACTGTTAACTTGGAATTTCCAAGTGTGTGTCGGTTATACATAACGCTTTTAAAGTTAACGAATAGAAAAGTACTTAGATGTGGCCTTAACACACTTTCCTACATAATCGTCATGTGACTGTTTACATTCGTTGATTGTTTGTTACTTTGTAGACTGGCGTCTTTTTATCAATGTTTATCCACATCAAATAATATATTTTGTATAACACGCATGTTAAAATTGTACATTTTTAAGGATGGTATTCTTGTTCCAGTTTTGATTTATCAATGATTAAGCCAGTGAACGCAAAATATAAATTTTTAATTCGGCATATTACAGTTGTTTTAAACACCAAGAGCCCGTTTCAAAACTAGCACCGAAAGTTTTTTTTTCAACTTAAAAATATAGACGCCTCATATTTGCAAAGAAAATAAAACAAAACAATCCTATTTTATATTTAAAGGATTTTCCAATCTCTAGTACGGTTCGTTATATTAAATACTGTTATTTATGTAAGTACTGTTTATTATATTTAGTACTGTTATTTATACTAAGTACTGTTTATTATATTTAGTACTGTTATATATAATTAGTACTGTTTATTATATTTAGTACTGTTATCTATAATTAGTACTGTTTATTAAATTTAGTACTGTTATCTATAATTAGTACTGTTTATTATATTTAGTACTGTTATTTATACTAAGTACTGTTTATTATATTTAGAATTGTTATCTATAATTAGTACTGTTTATTATATTTAGTACTGTTATCTATAATTAGTACTGTTTATTATATTTAGTACTGTTATCTATAATTAGTACTGTTTATTATATTTAGTACTGTTATCTATAATTAGTACTGTTTATTATATTTAGTACTGTTATCAATAATTAGTACTGTTCGTTGTATGTAGTACTGTTAATAATAATTAGTACTGTTATTCATAATTAGTTCCGTTCGTTGTATTTAGTACTGTTATTTATTATTAGTACTGGTATTCATAATAAGTTCTGTTTAGTTGTTACTGTTTTCTATGTCATTATGGTCCCATGATAACAATGATGTATAAACGATATTCTCATAGTTTTTATTTATGTTTCTAATTATCAGCCAACGGTAGCTGATTTCGACTCGTAATTTCACTATCACACGAATGACTGTATTCAAAATAACATCAAAATCAATGCTAAGTTTAATATCAAGCTACTATAATTATGACAGAAGAAGCTCTGTATTGGATAACACGTTGATTATATACCTCATTATTCAACACTGTTGGCTTTGATGAAAGTTTAACCAAATGAAAACTTACTTCAGAAGAGGAAATCGGTATCAAGCAATGTGGAATTTAATTGGACTGAAAAATCGATAAGTGAATAAAAATTTCCTGCGACGAAACAACCATGATACATCTTAGAAAGCACGTTTGACATATGGCGACAGACATTGCCTTTATTGTCAAAACAGATTCGTATCTAGCACGTTGTATTGAGGGGCTTATGATAGATAGATTTTGGAATATACTAGTAAGGCATTATGTCTATCATATCACGTGACTATACAGTCAAACCTGTGTAAGCGGTCACTTGCGACTAAAAGCCATCCTGTGAATAAAGGCCATTCTTTTTAAAACAATAATTGATTTTGTAGGACAAAATGATTTCCGAATAAAGGTCACTTGTCAATAAAGGTCACTTGTCAATAAAGGTCACTTGTCAATAAAGGTCACTTGTCAATAAAGGTCACTTGTCAATAAAGGTCACTTGTCAATAAAGGTCACTTGTCAATAAAGGTCACATTTTGTCTTTCCCAAGGATGACCTTTGTTCACAAGTTCGACTTAAACATTGAAATTGTGGAAGCAATTAAGTCTCAAATCGTACCAATATATTAGTAAATGTTTGGAATGTATAAAACGTCACAGTATTTTGTGACCCGGTCGATATTGCTCACACGTCGCGATTAATTAAATGTTTCTTTATGTTTGGTTACGATAATAAACCCGGATGAGACAGACTTCAAAGCGTCATTTTCATTGAGAAATGTACAAAAATAATTAGACATACGTAAAAAGGGATTCCATGAAAAACGTACACGTTCCACGAACACAAAAGTCCTACCGTCTAAAAATATATCAAAAGCAATAACCCACCTGAAGCACATGAACATAGAACAACGTCGGGCGACAAGACACTTACTCCCCGGGTATAGACCACCTTAGAGCCGTCTAATCGTAACTTTTCGGAATTTTCCGTAACTAAGAAATACAAACTTTTCTTTAGACAAACGCAAAGGAGTTCCGATGTTGAAAAACCGTCATACTCGGTAGGGGGATTGATTTTGGATTACATCAGATAAAGAATCAAATGACACCAAGAAATATCCATGTATGTAATCAAAAGCACCTCTTTTACTCGCTCCGTCAAGATCCGGACGTTAATTACGCCGACATGCTAATCCGAGAAAAAGCGACACATGACGTGAGTAATTAAATCTAGCGAAATCTTTCTCCTCATTAAGTATGCACGATTCTAATAGCAGTCATTTCTATTGACAGATAAGACGCGTGAGGATTTCCTGAGAATCACGATGGACGGTTATTTTATCATCATTACACTTTTATCTGGAATAAAACTTTATTGTGTAAAAGGTATTTTTTTTGTTTGAAGTTTCTTTATGATAGTATACTGACGATAAAACTCGATTTTCAAATATAAACTTTTGTTAAAAAGTATTGAAAAAATGCGTCACCTGTAATGAGTCCATATATTACATTGTTACATTATTTACATTTAAACACTACGGCACGAAATAGTGACATGCGGAATGTTCAGTGTTACGAAAATATTTTAAGTTTCTTTTGTAGCTAATTGTTCAGTGGCTGTAAACGAAAATCAATTAAGAAGCAATGAATTTGTACAAAACATAAGTTTACATAAAACTATTATATTCATTTAATTGCAAGATTTTTATCGGATAGGTAAACTAGAATAGCCAGCCAAGTTTTTATAAAAAATCACATAATTTGCTTCATTTTTCTAATCATCTCCACGAAAAATATAACTATGTTAACAAAATGGCTTCTACTACCATGCGCAACTTAATTTCTTATCATCAACGGCGCAAATAACCTGATAGCAATGAGTGTAGATTCAGTGTAGACTCGAATACAAATTATCCCTTGTTTAGTATATTTCCTTACATTTTGCAGGCGATTGTTTGCAATGGGAGAAGAGCGATGACATTGTAAACAAAGTTCCGGCTAGTGGTCATTTTTTGACGGCAGCAAATAGCGTCCACTGCGCGAATCAATGTTCGAAAGAGGTCACATGTGTTTCATTCTTTTACACTGGTTCTACAAAGAATAACTGTTTGCTGCAACATGACGTCATCACTAACAAAGACGAAACGTCACTGGTTGACGTCACTTGGTCTAGTTATTTTGTCCTAAAGGGATTCAAAAGTTTGAAGGACGGTAATGTTGTTGCCATTTTTATTAATTACATTTGTTGTCAAGTTTTCAATGTCACAGTCAATGATCATACGATTACATTGTGTGATATTATTGATACACAGTCAATGATCATACGATTACATTGTGTGATATTATTGATACACTAGTCAAATGGTAGTATTGATCTGAACATGTACCAAAGCGTTACTTAGCTCTCTCTTTTAAACCGAAATATTTTGAGAATCGATTTGAGCTCAGAGCGGAGACTATTCTCATGTTTTAAAACATCGGGACCTTGGTTAAGCTGTAAAGTCGCAGACACCAAAGACACTGGCTGTTGATATGACAATACACCCAAGTGAAAACCAATTTTCTAATGCGCCATTTATTAACTTAAAATCAAGTTTTGTGTCAATATGTTCCATTCTTGTAGATGTTTCTTATCAGCCCGGCATATGTTCTGATGTTGCGCAATTTCGGACGGTGCAACTTTCGGACGGAACTCCTTTCACATACGGGTAGGTTAGATAAAACTATAAATAATTCTTTAAAAGTATCAATCCAAATTTTCTCAATGTTCATTCTGTCTTACAATGACAGACAAATTAATATGATTACCCATTTATGGAAAATACAAATGGTCTCATTATCTTAGTCTCATATATTGAGATGGTAAAACTATAAAAGGTTTATTGGAGACCGGACCTAGAATAAGCAGGCGTCTTTATAATGATAAGGTTGCATTTTTTAATGTCTAATTGGCAAATCAATTGACATAATACAATTGCATGCATATTTACCAGTATTCCTTACGTTTTTTATTTATTTTTGACCACAAGAGACATCTCTCTTTAATTGGCTTCATAATTATGTTTCGAATGAACTCATTGGATAAAAAGTTGGTATCCTGTAAGTAAAAGAGTTTCAACGACTGTGGTTTTTTTACAGCATATTTCAGGAGAAACTTACCCAAGACGAAGCAAAACAAAGTTGTAAAGGAAACTCGAGTTTTCTCATCCGGGTGACAACGTTAGATAAATTGAACGTACTTGAAGAGCTGGTCAACTGTCCAGGTATGGAATAATGCAATAAAACATTGAATTCTATCATATTTATGCATCATATACTAAATATTTGTTTCATAAATACAGAGCAATCTCTCCAAAGCAACAACCTTTTGGAGTAGCAAAATTAATATGTTGTTTTTGAAAGGTTGTTGCTCTAGAGAGGTTAAATTATGAGTTAAATCGTGCAGTCTTGCTGTTGTTCAGGAGAAGCATTTGCTCAAGAGAGGGTCACTATGAAGACGCTGTGTTGTATGCTTACAATTGAATAATTCACACATGAATAAAGGTCCTTGTTTATTATTGAGATTAACTCTGTCGATTATGACTAAAAGTCCTCAAAATATCGATTTGTATTTTCTATCAACAGATTTTAATAATGATGATTACTATATAGACGGAAGTAACGCAGAAGCAGACGACAAGATCTCCCTGGATGGTTGGGTTACAGACAACGGAGAGGCAGTTCCTATGACGCCAGACTTCTGGAAAGGTCACCCTCATCCTCACCAAGAAAAGCATTGTTTGATATTTGCTCGGTCAAAAAATAGCTTCGAAGATACGATGTGTTCTAAGAAATACCCATACATTTGTGAAAGGAACTGAGCAACAGAGTTATCGATTTGGTTCCGGTTTCATATCACTACCAGCATGATGTTAAAATAGTCCACGTTTATTTGCGAAGCAGCAGAATCCAGTAACGTTTGCTTGTAGCTTGGTTTCGCGTTAACAAACTTACAACACGGAACAATGTAAACGGGTTTTCAGACAATATAATCTTTTCTTAGACAAAGACCAAGCAGTTCTGTATTTGTCAGCCAAAAGTCAAAATAATTCATACAAAAATTGATTGGTTTATCAGACAATTCGTTAAATAGCATACCTGTACGTATAAAATATCCCGAAGCTGCTGGATACAATGTACGTAGAATTCTGATGATAACAAAGGAAATAGCAGACCATTTGAATAAAGAGGCCAAATTTCACACATTGGATGATTGGATGAAGCTAATAAAATCCACGACATTAAACTTGAAGTTAAAGTCAGTTAAAACGACAGATCTACATAATATTGTCGGACAACGCATGCAGGAAACACGTTTCCAGAATTAATTCATGTTGTGAATCAACCAGTTAGTTTACAAGTTGTCACCCGCTTGGTACAAATTATTGTTCCTCGGATCGTCTACACCTCCTCATTAGTGTCTTCTTATTATAATTAAGTCTTTGGCGGTATTTGTTTTGACAAGACTGACATCCATAATACGTTTACGCTTTGGAATATAGTGAGACCGTAAATAATAAACAACCAATTAGATATTTTATTTGATAAAATATATGTTAAAAATAACGCAACACAAAAACTTACAATAAGCAAATTTTAACAATCTATAAAGTTATGTATTTCATGTATTTGTGCAATTATGTTTTTATTTATCATACTATTTAATTTGGGAATACTATGATTACAATAAAAATAATGACCAATGTTGAGATTACTGTAAACAAATGACATGAGATTAATCTCACATTTATTCACATTCATTACTTTTTTTCCAGAAAAATGTATGCCATGGCGCGTTTGCGCTATAATTATTTTCATGAAATATTGATCAGTCCGTATTATATTCAGAAAGATTGTAAACACATTTATTTTACATATTGCAAGTAGTCAGCCATTCCTTATGTATCAACATTATCTAAACTTTCTGTAGAAAGTATATATACGGTGTAATGATAGATATAATTGATGAAAAAATCACATAAAATGGATGTATCACAAATAAACGACACAATGTAATAAATGTCCACACAAAGCTGAAATATTAAACAAAGAATAAATACATTTGTGTATTAGGATCCTAGCTCACAAAATTATTTGATTAAAATAGAGCGGACAGATTTTATATATTTTTGTAGGTTTCCCTGGTAGGAAATGATTTACTATGAGTTATTTAAAAAACCATTGTCATTCCTTTGAGTCAGTTTCCTGTTAGGTGCACTGAAGTCAATGGGGTAAACCTGTTTTTCAAAGATTAAAGACAAAAGATCATCCGTTTCAATGAAAACTAATGGCAAAAAGATGCAAATACACATTATCATTAAAATTTGACCAAGAAAAATATAGGTCACTCTACAATATCTAAAGAAATGTGTTCAACAAGGGCAACAATTCGTACACTTTTATTTTAAAAATGTCGTAAAATAAATTATAGTATCTGAGGTAAATATCAACGAAAAAATGACAATCAAGCAATATTAGTTTTGTGGTATTATCATTCATGCGTAGCTTGATTTTTGTGAACAAATACAACATACAGATAAGGAGTTACTAGTATTGGACCCTAATACATTTAGACATTCAGAAAGACCTAATGTTTTCAAGTCGTTGTAATGAGTAGATAAAGAAAAGGCGTTGTAATAGTTTTATTTTTAAGATTAGAAAACTGGAGCCGTTGTGTGAAACCATGTTCCGTAATTCATAGAAATTTCAGTCAAGTTAGCAGTCGGCAAAGATCGGATGTTTCCGTAGTTAAATAAATACCAGAGTATGAATATTCTAATATAAAGGTAGGCATGCATACAACAATAGGTACTAATAGTTCATTTCGTGGAAACTCATTGTTGTCGGTATAAAGTTCCGGATATAAGACATCACATCTATTAGAATAGTAGAAATATTTCACGATTCAAATTAGCGGTACTAGGATTCGTATGCATGTAAAGCTAAATTAAATGTCAACAGACTTGGCGTAAGTTGCTGACAAGCATTTTCAAATCCCTCACGACGGAAGTTATGTCCAATAAAACGATCGCTCCCACCATCACAGCTAACCACACGACGGCAGCCCAGCCAACCGTGGTCGCTGTGACACGGTCATCTGTAGCGCTAATTTTCGTTCGAATCTGAAATAAAGTGAAATAAAAATATTTGATTTTAATGTCATGTGACACTGAAGGGTACCATTTAAAGAAATACCCAAATATTATAGACCAAACAACAACTACTAAATGACGTCATCAGTGCTCGCGTGCGTGCACCTTTTTTCCCTTTGGCAGCATTGGTATATGAGCAGTCGATGAATGGATACACATGTATAAATTAAGAAAACATAAATATAAGCTTTTAAATAATGGGTATTATATACCATAATAAACTGTCTAAGGATGTTTGATTTAGTAAAAGCATAATGACTCAATTCGATTCAAACAAATCGTATTTATTGTTTGGTTCGGTGTAATAAAATAAATATCACACCCCACGGATGGGTGATAGATTATAACGTTCTATCACCTCTGTGGGATGTGATATTTATATAATGTATGCTTCTATCACCTCTGTGGGATGTGATATTTATATAATGTATGCTTCTATCACCTCTGTGGGATGTGATATTTATATAATGTATGCTTCTATCACCTCTGTGGGATGTGATATTTATATAATGTATGCTTCTATCACCTCTGTGGGATGTGATATTTATATAATGTATGCTTCTATCACCTCTGTGGGATGTGATATTTATATAATGTATGCTTCTATCGATTCTTAATGTTCAACACAAATATTGACGTTCTACTTTTCTTTCTGATAAAAGTAATTTTAGTATTTTGAGTATATGTATTAAATATACAGTGCAACCTCTCCAGAGCGGCCCTCTCTTGAATTACAACCTTCCATCAATAATAGCATGATTTTTCCAACTTCACGGTTAGCCTCTCTGCTTTTTTCTGCGTTGCTTTGTAAATGTGGCACTGTATTGTCTAACCCCTTGAATAGTATAATATGATACGTACTGTAGAACTGAGCGTGTCTTTACTAATTGTTAATTTTTCTTGTATTTCTTTTACTTTTTCTTCTAGCTCTGCCCTTGTGTAATTCTTCGGTGGTTCGACCCAACCACATGGACAGGTGAATGCAACTGTGCAGGTCTCCTCTGGAGCTATAGAAAATACAGAAATTGCAAAATATTTGATAATAATCGTAACATGTGACACACCGGTTTTGCTAAAAATTATACTACTATAATATATACAGTGAAACTTGAGACATCGGTAGCCGGATGAATAACAGTCACCTCTAAATAACGGTCACCTTTAACTAACGGACACAACTGTACAACGCTTACATGTGGACAGTGGTCACTTGTGAGAAACGGTCAATATTAGTTGCTGCTTTTTTCGATTTTTACATCTAAAATCTTCTTAACCCTGATATTACAATGCAGTTACGTCAAAGTGACAATTTTTACAAAAATCCAATCTGACACTTGTTGTCAAACAAAAAGTCGAAATATAAAGGAATTAAGTTGCATGTGTAAGCAATTATGGCTATAAAGGAGGAAGGAACAAAAAAACTCGACAGCAACCTGCTGTAGATCCGGGTGCTGGAGTTGTCGTTTGAAAGTTAAAATCTATATCTGGAAGAGCAGCAAATGGTGATACAGGAAGCATATTCTCAGTGTTTGGGATGCTAGGCTCCAATGTATAAACAGTCTCTTCAGTCATTGTTCCATCGATTACAATACTGTTGTTTTTTTTCGCATCAACATAATTTCTGCAGCAACTTCCGTCGCCAGTTCCTTTGCCGGTTGCGCATGGCGTCAGAGAGTATTCTACATTTAACGCTATATCAGACAAATTTGGAGCTGAAATAAAATAACAAAATATAAATAATATAGGTATAATGATCAATTTAATGATGGAATAATGCTGAAATGATATTGGTGAAATATTCCATGAAATTCGGATCTTCAAACGCCTTTGTATTCTTATTGAAAAATTGTTTGACAAGGAAATTGAAAATAATTTAAACGTTACATTACTTCAAGTCTATGATTTTACAAAGTTACACAGTCAACTCTCGTTAGCAAAAAGATTTTTGAAAATGCTGAAATACTTCATGTTAGGTAAAGTATATTTAGTATTCTTTTTAAGAATACAATAAACCGGATCAAGTTATTTGATTTACGAACATTATGGATGTAAACAAATCTATATTGAACACGATTATCATTTTCGTATTTGGTAAATTGTGATTAGTGAACAGGCCCGAATTTCTCATTAAATAGTGAAATGCTGTAATATATCGAGTTTTACATAGCTAAGTATCGGACAGAGTAAAGTGTCAGACATAATGAAACATCGGGCACAGTAAGGTAATGGACATAGTTAAATATCGGGCACAGTAAGTTAATGGACATAGTTAAATATCGGGCACAGTTAAGTATAAGACATAGTTAAATATCGGGCACAGTAAAGTATAAGACATAGTTAAATATCGGGCACAGTAAAGTATCGGACATAGTTAAATATCGGGTACAGTAAAGTATCGGACATAGTTAAATATCGGGCACAGTAAAGTATAAGACATAGTTAAATATCGGGCACAGTAAAGTATAAGACATAGTTAAATATCGGGCACAGTTAAGTATCGGACATAGTTAAATATCGGGTACAGTAAAGTATCGGACATTGTTAAATATCGGGCACAGTAAAGTATTGGACATAGTTAAATATCGGGCACAGTAAGGTATCGGGCATAATGAAATATCGGTCACAGTGATGTATAGGAAATAATGAAGTGTCGGACATAGTCAAATATCGTGCATAATGAAATATCGGACACTGTAAGATATCGGACAAAGCGAATATCGAACATGATGAAGTAAAAAGAAATTCCGTAACCTTGTCCTTCGACAATGATCGATAATAACGTTAAAATAGTCTGTGAGTATATTTCAGTTTAACTCAGTTTAAGCCAGAACAATGTTCATGTTTTAGGTTAATCGACCAAAACAAACTTCTGTATGTAGATCTATTCTGCTTAGAGTTTTGTGTTACACTCAAAGAAAACATACATTCCCAATTTATATTTATTCCAAAGCGTTATGTTGTATAACACAACATATAGAGAATCATGCACTCACAAAATATGCATACATTACCTGAAGTTCCAGCAGCACAATCTTCATTTATATCACCATCAATATCGACATCTGTAAACAAATAATTTAATAAAGATCAACAACGGCAATCAGGGCATGGAATCCGTTTAAAGAAACTTGTGTGCACGACTAAGACCACTTGTCTTGACTAACGGGTGAATAAAAATGTAAATAATGTTGATGGCGCATTAACAGTACTAAGTGCTCTAAAACTAAGCTTAAACCCAACTGTTCTTATTTGAATGTATACATTACAAACACCGGTATCATCT
Source organism: Lutraria lutraria (assembly GCA_964023205.1). Taxonomy (NCBI): domain Eukaryota; kingdom Metazoa; phylum Mollusca; class Bivalvia; order Venerida; family Mactridae; genus Lutraria; species Lutraria lutraria. The sequence goes on along the minus strand of OZ026850.1, from coordinate 21,899,404 downwards.
ATAATGACTCTATGCCCATAAAAGGACATTGTAAAGGACCGGTGAGAGAAGGAAACAGTCACCTGTCTCCTTCTTTGTCCGAAAGGAAATTAATTATTAACACATCCTTTCATTTGAAACTTGTGTACAGTATAATCCTTGAAAAACGGAATTCCCTGAAAATTCGGATAGTCCCATTTTTTCGGATGTTTTATCAAAAGCTCTGTGAAAACCGGAATCCTCAGAAAACTAGTCTTTGCCCAAATCCAGGAATTCTCAGAACTCCGGACTTTTGACCCTGTCCAAAGGCGTCCGGTTTGAGTGGTTTTGCTGGACTATTTATTATTTCTAATTGACGCTGTATTACTTTATCGTCCCAAGGCAAGTTTACAAATGTCTCACCTATTTCTCCTGGTGTAAGGTTTGACGTACATTCTTCCTCATCTACAAGACCATCACAATCATTGTCTTTACCATCGCCAGGAATACTCGGCGTAATTTTGCACAGCTTGAAAAAAATGGTCACAAAATGTAGGAGAACAAAAAACTGACCTTCATTAGAAAAAAATTATAAACAGTAAAATCTGTGAACAAAGACCACAATGAAATGATCAGAAGCGGACTTTAGGCAAAGTTGGCCTTTGTTAGCAGATATGTTCGGTACACTAAGTCAATAACGCGTGCGCCAAATATTTGTTTTATTTTGATGTGAGGCAAAGTAGCTTGGTTTCCACTTACGTTAATTAAACTAAATAGAACCTTTTTTCAATTATTTTAAGTTTGGAGATACTGTTGATATGGAAATAAAAATATAAATCGACCGGAAACAATTGACCGAGACCAAAGACCGTTTAGCTTTGACGTAAAACTGGCACCAGTCGGGCTAACAGTAACAAGAAGTGTTTTGACGATAGACTATTTATACATCTTTGGTCGCTTTGAGTTAGTTCTGTTTTCTGTATGCTGTTGTGTGTCTAAGCCGAGATACGTTTAAATCCATAATGGCTCTACTGGAAAGAGTAAATATATCTAAATCATTTAATCAAACAGAATAAAGAAATGTAAATATATGCCAACATATTATATATTATTAGATACAATTCTGTTTGATACAGAATGAATTTTTGCATGGAAGATTCGGGGCGTAAGAGAAATAAAGAAAAACTCTGACCCCAAGTTACCTCATTTATGTCATTGTAATTTTGTTGATTCGTCACAACATACATTTTGTTGGTATTTGCAGTATCGCTAAGAAAAAGCACAGCAAACATCTTCTCAGGAAATCTTTCCAGATAATCAAGAGCAGGAACTGTCATGTTATCTCCATTTTCATTGACACCAGAACTAGACCTGTGAATCAAGAAGTAATTACATTGATAGAAATGATGCGTTCTGTTCATATAGTTTTACTCCACTTCCTATCCACACAGTAAAATGTATATCTATATTCGTTGTTGTCTTGTTTGCGTGGTTCATAGACTACAGTGCAACCTCTCTAAAGCAACACCCTTTAGGAGTAGCAACACTATGTTGTTGTTCAGAGGTTGTTGCTCTAGAGAGGTTAAATTAATAGTTATATCGTGCAGTTGGAAATATCATGCTGTTGTGGAAGGGGGTTTATTGCTCAAGAGAGGGTCACTCTGGAGAGGTTGTACTGTATATCCGTACCCCGATGTATAACTATGTCTTAGTAGGATGACTTGTGTTAATTTAGGTACATGAATATTTTACCATTATCATTAGATATCATCACGATCCCCACAGTGTACGGTAACTCCCTAATGTGGACCCCTATCTCGCCCAGAATTACTTAAATCTAGACGGACATGTCGACCTCAGTTTGTTTATGTTATACACATGTATACAATGCACATGTCTTTTTTGTCTATAAATTATATAAACACACATCATCGTGAAATGTAATTGTTTTGCGATAAACTGAATTCGGTCGTGCAAAAAGATATAACTCCCTCTGAATAATGTATAAGTAGTAAAATAATGTAATTAATTATGATAGTCTTACAGGATAGATAGAGCTGCAAGAGGAGGAGGCTCAAACAATGTTGTGTTTTCTCTGTACTGGTCTGTTGGTGGTATTATTAGGGCGGCATGCCAATTTTCATCAACATCAGATATTTCTAGATGAACTTGTATTGGTTTCGTGGCATTGATTTCATAAAGCTGTAGAATAACAGAAGTCAAGGTTAGATAAAATCATCTAACTCGTACGGTGTATCTTTTGAATTCTACATTACCAAAATATCTGGGTCTCAAAAGTATTAATCTGCTGTTTAGACACATTTCCTATATGTTCTATCACGTTCTTCAGCATTACCTACATAAATTATACATTATACTATGATAACGTATGGTTGGCTGTTCCATTGTACCAAACCGACTATTGACTAGCAACTATATGACATCACGACAACCAAGTTATATATATACAAAGGAGGTAAAGATAAAAGCTGAATGATAATGGACTATTTGTTGTGTTGGTGTTAAATTTCTGTCAATCAAATCGTTTTGTGTTAAAAATCGAAATAAGATTTGGTTTTCTTTTTTTTTCTTTCTTTTTTTTATTTCGCTCCTGTGTAACTTACGTATATAAATAGTTCTAGACTTCTGTATCTATAAAAGGGCCAAATACAAATAAATACCATCTGATTAATGCGACAACTAATTATCGGACCGAATACATTTCATGTATTTGGTCTAGATTCAGCAACTCAATGTTAATAATCGTTGTAACAGTGATCTTTACATCGGCTTGTCACTGTTGTAGACATCTTGACTCAAATATGAAAACATTCTGTTCTAAACTGAACCTACCATGTTTGATTCCAATGTTCTGTTGTACACGTCACCTGTCAGTGATACAGAATCTAGCTGATGGTAATCTCCTTTGATGATAAGAACGGTGCTATCCTCTACAGACACAACATATATCGTTGCAGAAGCTGATAAAGCACCTAAATCAATCGGTGGAATGAAATGTTTCTTGGACAAAGTTTCGCGAGGTGGAATTTGGACGTATGCCTTTTGTAGTCCACAGAACATGGTAACAGGTCGTGCTGCATTCACAAGATTCCTATAGTGAAGATCTGCATAAAAGGAATAATAAAATAAGGCCATACTAAATTTTGTCTATGTATCCAGGAGATGTTACCCTATGAGTGAGTGAGTGAGTGAGTGAGTGAGTGAGTGAGTGAGTGAGTGAGTGAGTGAGTGAGTGAGTGAGTGAGTGAGTGAGTGAGTGAGTGAGTGAGTGAGTGAGTGAGTGAGTGAGTGAGTGAGTGAGTGAGTGAGTGAGTGAGTGAGTGAGTGAGTGAGTGAGTGAGTGAGTGAGTGAGTGAGTGAGTGAGTGAGTGAGGGGAACTCGTTTTATTAATTTCTATTTATCATTTTGAGCATATTACGATATCTTTTCATCCTGATCAGCTTTAAAGCATACAGAGATATTACTTTTCGATACAACTGTAGAATACTAGAACATTTGTTACTTGGTTTTGCGTTTGGATTAAATGCCATCTTTTCATCCCTTTGAATCGTTCCAAGACCTACAACTTCAGTATCAACATCGAGTGACCAGACTTCACAATTTTCTGTAGTGTCTGTAATGTTTGTACATCCAATTACATCATTGTTATTGATCATGTATAAAAAGCGTCGAGTCGGTACTAGACTTAATGAATAAAACTAAAGAACTGAAGAAAATGTAGACCATACCCAACTTTCCAAAAAACATTTCGCCCCCATTTAAACCAAATTGTCTCCCTTGAAATCGATGCAAAAATCGATATCGATTTTTGTCTGCTGATAAATTACAGCAATGGATTATAGAGGGAATTCTTTTCCAATCTGTTATTGTCATACTTTATTTTTATTTGTCAACTTTTTTCCACCTGTCAAAATAAAATTCTTTTTTTCAAGGCTTTAACGGCTGTTTGCCTATATTTGGAGGTTGTTAGGTCAAGTTTAAACGTACGCTTAAAGCAGATTGTTGTAAACTTAGATTTGATGGCTGGTCAATAGATTAATGCTAGTTTCGCCCTAATAAGAAGGTAAACGATATTTCATGCATTTCAAGAAGTCAGGGTTACATTTTATAATCAATAATATCATCCCAAGATCTATGCCTCTACTGTCATTTTTTCCTTTAGAAAAGTAATTAAGTAGAGTTTTAGGTCGAAACTTTTGTTCGTGTTTCCGCTGTTAGAGCTATTCTCGTCCTTTTACATTTATAAGGGTCATGGAATTATAGATTTTCACGTTTCGTTAAGGTCATGGAATTATAGACATTCACGTTTCGTTAGGGGGCCTGGAATTATAGACATTCACATTTCGTGAGGGTCATGGAATTGTAGACTTTCACGTTTGTTCGAGTCATAGAATTATAAACTTTCACGTTTTGTTAGAGTCATAGAATTATAGACATTCACGTTTTGTGAGGGTCATGGAATTATAAGATTTCACGTTTCGTTCGAGTCATAGAATTATAGACTGTCACGTTTGTTAGGGTCATGGAATTATAAAATTTCACGTTTTGTTAGGGTCATGGAATTATCAGGCTGTTTATAAACTGTTTGCTGGTAAAATAAGGCTTAATGAAACAGGAAATTTACCTGATGGAGTTATCATATGGTAACTAGGACCCAGCACATCTGACGGTATCACGCTGAATCCATGATGTTGCCCCTCGGTCGGCTCTCGCATTACATAGACAGAGATCTCCACAACACCTTCAACCCGAAGACGTATCTGAATAAAGATAACAATGTTCATACTGGACTGGAGCAGAATTTTATGATAAGTTTACAAGAGCTTCAAAAATCTAGTTTCAGTTACTTCAGTGTATCGAGATTATCTACGAATAGAGGCCACCCCGTAAATAAAGGGAATTCTTTAAAAAACAGTCATTGATTATTTAGAACAAAAGGACCTCCGTATATAAGGTTACCTGTCAATAAAGGCCACATTATGTATTTCAGAAGGAAGTCTTTATTTACATACTCGTATTTGACAGTATTTTCAGTAACGTCATTGTATCAATATCACCATTGAACCACAATGATCAGTTCTTATATGTGTTGGATTCATTACTGAATTAAATATAGGATTTATTAACATCATGGATCATTATTACGGGGTGATCGTTATATTGAGATGGTCGCTACGTGAGATTTTAGTGTACAAGTTTCATTGATAACCATTCAACCTAAAGTAATAACCGGTATCTTCTCAAACTGTTAGACTTCAAGTTGGATTTGAACTAATTACGGTTATTTGGCGCAAAGAAAATGATAAGTAGGTTGAGAAACGGTTCTTTTCGATTTAAAAGTACTTTCGTACTTCGCTGGTACTTTTCGTTCCCAAATACTTTCGTACTTTGGAATATGCTGTAAGAAGGAGGGTTGGTGCCAGAGAAACCACACTTTTTGCTCCTTACATTTTTTTCCTAAAAGCAGTCAAACATTGACCATGCTAAATCACGCGGTAAGCTAATTTATTCCAAGAGGCCGGTGAACATAATAAATCATTCAAAGTTAACACAAGTATGTCATCTTCTTCAATGCTATGCATAACTACAAGGATATGTTCCAGAAGGTTTAGGACGAGTGTCTTTGTAATGTAATGATTGGTCAAGTTTTGGAGACCAAAAATAAAGATAATTAAGTCATATGGGAACCAACCGCTAAGACTTTATTCAAAGAATCATGTGGATATAGCTGTCGGAGTCAGAGAAATGTTTCAAGTATCAACACTTACAGAAAATAAGACCACGTGATAATAGAAAAAATCAGGTCAATGAATGCTATAAAATTACCCCGGTGAAAGAACCTTGAACACTTTCTTTCGTAACCCATTCGGTTGTCCCCGCACTAACATTTATATTTAATGGAGAGCTGGTTCTAAGAATACAATAAGCCGAGCTTGGTCCACTGTTTGTCAAACCAATACTAAAATTCTTGTCAGAATCTGTTACAGGTATAAGAAACTCAGATCCGAAGGAATCAGGTGTGCGTGCTGAAATATATGTATAAAAAATTACACCGATTTGGGTAGAAAGACTTCGCATGAAATGAAACAGACGAAAGACTTGAAAGAGTATACATGTATGTATATTAATAATATTTATTAACCGTTTGAAATTTATAAAAAGGATGAGTTCATGTATGTAAGTTAAAACTCAATATGTTTACTTTTCTGTCAACATATATTTTTCCTCGATATGAAGTGGGATACGTTGAATTGATGTATACTGTACTGAGCTGATGGGTTATATAGACCATTCTATAGCTGTATTCTGCGGATATTGTAGTCTCTTCTACTGAGGTTTGTTGCTCGCTTTGTGGATTTTTTATATTGTTGTTCAAGGCTTTGCAACTAATGTTTGTAAACAGATTTGGTGAGTTGGTGTTGAGATTTTATTATGAACACGCGTTCACGCGAGAATGGACACCATAAATTGTCCTAACTAGCTGTAATTCCCGTAGCACGACAACAACAAGACAATGCTGTGCGATTCGTAAGAAAACAAGACAAACGCTGTAATTAAATACAATAAACGATATGGGTGAAACTCTTTTTTAATTTCATAATGTTCATTTTCGTCATAAAGAAGAAAGTGTTCCCAGAAATAGACTCCCACCTTCTCAAAATAACATATTTTCCAAAATCCACCCACAATTAACCACAAATTTATTCAACACAAAACAAACAAGAAAAATGGGACAGCCCACTTACCTCCTCTGTATACTTTTCCGCAATCTTTTTCAGGTAAAGCTGAAAAAAATCAGTGAAATTATATAAACTTTTTATCATCAGTAACTTTCTTTCCTCGTGTACTTGTACAACTTGTATTAGTTTTATTGTGCAGTACAAACTCGATAGCATGACCCCTTTCAGTCTCAAAAGTGGTACATTTGTACTATTAGTACATGTATAATGTGATGAACGATATCATAACATGGTGATCTTACAACAGGGTATGTCGCATAATGTTATTACCGTAAGGTAAAAGATCGAACTTGAATGATAAATATAAACTATACCTCACAGTACTGATGGAGGAACGCCCCGGGCGTACACCTTTATAAAACGTCCGACCTTCCGGAAGTTAGATGGTTAGTTTTCTTAACATGTGAAGTTTACTTCCGGTCGGGGTTTGAACAGCGGATAGGGCCTAGCGATTACTAGTTAGAGATAATTACCGCTCGAGCACGTTGGCCCATGTAAAAATATTATACTTACACACAACGAACCCCGCGCTTCCGACAAAAGCGGACAAAATCATTTCATCATATTCTATCGATGGGGAAACATCAACATCCAATACACTATCCTCGTAGTGCTGTAGAATAATAAATCATGAGTACAGACGACACATTTCTGATGCTTAAGTCGCATTCGAATGAATAAATGTTCGCAGGTACGTGGTAAGTATGAATACAAAAGAAAATGCCGCATACTACGTGTCCTAATTAACTCACTTAATATGTATACGGTGCAAGCTCTCCAGTGTGGCCCTTTATTGAGCAACAACCTCCCTTCAACAATATGTTCAGCAAGATTTTCCAAAACTACACGATATAAATATTGATTTAACATCTCTAGAACAGCAACCTATCAACAACAACAACAACAACATAGTTCTCCCAAACGATGTTGTTTTCCACTGTACATACAAATGCCATATGCAGGCCATATGAGTCTAGCACCTCAGCCGCAAACGGTAGACTCGAACTTTCAATCCATAGTTTCATATCAACAGTCTTACATTATTACTGCTCATGCCAAGCCAAAAAGACCAATACATGTATATATAGAAGAAGTAAACATAACAGAGATAAAAGCTACTTTAAAAATCCGATCAAAGCTAACATTAAAACTAGTGTAATATCATTAGAGTATACAGACGAACTAAGTAAACATTTCTAAATTGTAAATCATAATCAAATATTCTGTTTACAGTCATTTTAAAGTAGCACCTTATAGTACATCATATGTTAGTCTTAACTCATGTCTCAAGACCTTAAGTAAGTAAGTAAATTTTATTTAAAGTAGCACCTTATATTGCATCATCTCATGCCTCAAGACCTTAAGTAAGTAAGTAAATTTTATTTAAAGTAGCACCTTATATTGCATCATCTCATGCCTCAAGACCTTAAGTAAGTAAGTAAGTAAATTTTATTTAAAGTAGCACCTTATATTGCATCATCTCATGCCTCAAGACCTTAAGTAAGTAAGTAAGTAAATTTTATTTAAAGTAGCACCTTATATTGCATCATCTCATGCCTCAAGACCTTAAGTAAGTAAGTAAATTTTATTTAAAGTATCACCTTATATTGCATCAGCTCATGCCTCAAGACCTTAAGTAAGTAAGTAAGTAAATTTTATTTAAAGAAGCACCTTATATTGCATCATCTCATGCCTCAAGACCTTAAGTAAGTAAGTAAGTAAATTTTATTTAAAGTAGCACCTTATATTGCATCATCTCATGCCTCAAGATCGACTATTTATTAAACCAGACATGATTAAACAGAGAACCTGGCCCAAAATTGGCACTTAAGCCCTCTCAGCTAGTAGCCTATTTACGTCATGTACACGTGACTACCCCATGTGACTAACTTGGTTACTCCCATAGCGACATTAACTGATAACATGTCCATGCAATACAAGACATTATCGTTGTACAGTACAGAGGAAGTCATTTCCATAAAACATCCATATTTCTCAAAACATAAAACAAACTTTGATTCACACATTTTTTCAAGTGCAAAAATGTAAAACATACAGCAAGAATAATTATCCTGTGCTCTTTATTCTATTAAATTTATTGGTTTTGGATCTTATTTGGTCTAAACATGAAACTATTCTCCCTTTCTCTGAATTCTACAACTCCCTTCAATTGCTTGGGGAGGAGCTATATTCTGGTCCGTAGCCTGATTGACTGATAAGTCAGGCGAACCAGATCTGAAACTTACAACCATATCGTTATTCTCTTCAATGATTCAACTTACTAATTTAGCTGTTCCGTCCGTCCAATGTAGTGAGAAATGGTGTTTAGTATTACAGTCCCAAATAACTGTTTCTTCATCTGACTGCAGAGTGTCTGTGATATCTGAATACGATGCGAGTGTGATATTACTTGCAGTAATCTGTAAAATACAAACACAAACTAATTGTCGATCTCCACTAGAACCTCACAAGTTAAAATTCACGACCAGTTTGAAGTATTAAAGAATTCACACAACAGAACAGAACATATCATATTAATTAACGTAAACATTCATGTACATGATTGTATCTATTTACAAACATATGCAAACATATTATACTTTATTTTACGGAAATCATGAGTGACAGATAAAATTCATACAAAAAAAATCAAGGATAACAAAATCATGGATGATAAAATAAAATCATACAGAGTCATTGATACTATGTAAAACCATACAAAAATCATGGATAACAGATACAAATCATACAAATATCATGGATATCATACGAAAATCATGAATACCAGATAAAATCATAATATATAAAAATCATGAATACCAGATAAAATCATACGAAACTCATGAATAACTTCTCCGATTGTTCAAAGAATTTCAACGATGGTTTTACAGCATGTTCTTCATCATTTGTTTGTTGTATTTTTTCTACTTTCCGACCCGTTTCCTAGCAACGCCATGTCTTGTTAAGATCTTAACAAAATCAATATGTGATTCATTAGTTGATTGAATCTACTTCGGTTTACAAAAGTTCACTAAAAATAGCTGGGGTCAAAATTACGAGTGAAAAAAAACGAACGTATTTTTGTGCTTAACATTCCGCCAGGAAAATGGTGAGGGCAAAAACCCATCATAACTTACATGAGTTTATTCCGCAGATAGAGAGCTTGAAGTTTGTGTATCCGAAATTACAATAATACCGGTGTAACGTTTTCAAGCTCCGCCTTTTTCAGGTTACCCCCCGGTAACTTAAAAACGTTTTCAAACTCCCTCCACCGTTTTAATAATCCCCCCCCCTCCCTATGTTGATTATTTGTGGCGAAAACGTTTATATTTCAGGTTATAATGCATACTAAATGATTCACAATCAACGTGGTTTATTGACTTATAAATTCCTGTATTTCTGAACTGAATATACGCAATAATTATATGAAGCTATGGAATCCTATTAGGGTCATGGAGAGTACGCGCCTTTATTCAAATATATTAACAAAAAGTACAAGACATGACCTGGCAATCCCACACTTATTTGTGTTCAGAAAACCAACAATAGTTAATTATTTTTATCTTTTTTTGTCAAAATGATTCAAGATTGTATGGGTATTTGAGCAATAACGCTCATAGGATTCCATAATGAAGGAATGGACTTGTCAGTATATAACATCATTTGATTTCGTCGTATGATTTCATCATTAGGACCGCGTGTATAGTCTCATTTTACTGTAGTACATGTATGCATTTATGTGTTTGAAATTGTAATCTCCTTATTCGTGTGGAAGCTCACTTTTATTATGAATTTTCAAATTATTACCCGGGGATAATCTGAAAACGTTTCAAAGCGCCCCAGGGGTATCTGAAAACGTTTTCAAAGTGCCCCCGGGGTAACCTGAAAACGTTTTCAGATTACCGGGTAGGGCATTTGAAAACGGAGGGGGTAATCTCAAAACGTTTTAATTGTACCCCTCTCGGTAACTTAAAAACGTTTTTAAATTCCCGGGGGTAATTTGAAAACGTTTTTAAGTTACCGGGGGTTAACCTGAAAAAGGGGGAGCTTGAAAACGTTACACCGGCATGTTTTAACCAATTATGCATGTAAAACGTCGATTTTACATATCTAACATTAGACGTGGCGTTGCTAGGACACGGGTCGGAAGGCAGAAAAATTAAAAGGAACAAAAAGCGAAGAACATGCTTTATTACCAACTACATGTAGTTATCTCCATTCTCTATAATTATACAGCTTATTCAATTTCATGTCTACAAATTCCAAAATGATACAATCAAAACAATTCATGGTAAATGACTTATAAATGGTTCATTCTACATATTAACTGAATATAAACAATTGTTTAATTAATATGTGATATGAATGCTTGTGTATTAGGGTCTGGAATCCTATAACTAGACTTACCATTACTGATGTAATCTCGTCTGGTTCCGTCAAGCTCCTTAGCGTTATTGAGGCCACATCACACGTGGACACAAAAAACCTTACTAAGTTCACACCTTTAACTGAGAGTAATTTATAGGAAATTTCCCCGTCAGTGGTTTGGTTAGATATATAACGAACTTCTGTAAACAAAATGCAAGCCACGTGTCATTGAGAATTAATACAGAAAGACAGTGTTCATAAAATACCGAAATAATCAAGAGATGGGTTAGTAGAATTCTACGATGTTTTTAAAAGGACGTCATATTCAAAAGTTAGTTCACTATCAATTTTGACATGTTTACATTATTTTTGGTCATTCGTATTATTTTAATGATATTTCTGTTGTTTTTTGTTTTTTTTGTTATTTCTGCCTTTTATCTGGTTAGTCTTAAACCGCAGAAAAATCTTTACAGGAAATTATTCCTCATAGTGCCAGTGTTCAATGAATTGGCAAAATGTTAAAATGTGAAATCAGCAGAAACAGTTATAGTTGTTTTTGTCACAATAAAGAAATAAACATTAATGTACTCGTAATTAAATGTCATTTTTGCATGAAATCATTTTTAAAGACTAAGTAATTAACAAATATGCGAACAAGTATGTGCCTTAACTGACCTCATAACAACGATTTAAGTATGTTTGACATCAAAACAAATACAAATGTCATGTACGAGTATCTTACATAAGATGCCAGTTCAAAACCCTGTAGACACCTTTAAAATACATGCCAAGAAACTGCCTAAGAAGCTTACGTAATGTCTGCTTAAATGTATCTCCCCCCCCCCCCCCCCCTCCAAATAAGACAAGAAACCATTTCAGAACATGACAGAAACACATTATCTTAGTTTAATATATTCTGCTGTTTTTAATTGATTGTTTAGGTTTATACATTACAACAATCTTCCTCATGATAAATACGTAGTAATGTTACCTAAGTCTTCTTCAGAACAATCTATTTCATCAATTAAACCATTACAGTCGTTATCAACGTCATCACCAGGTGCTGGAACAGTTGGTGAGCATTCCTGAAAGTTAAACAATGAATTATCCAAGTGTGAAAAATGCCTTCTTCTAACAAACAATAACGTTAGGCGCAAAGTACAGTACAACCTCTCCAGAGCATCTTCTCTCCTGAACAACAACCTCTCTGCAGCAGCAGACTTTTCCCACTGCATGATCTAACTATTATTCTGACCTCTCTAGAGCAACAACCTCTCAACAACAACATACTTCTGTTACTCCCAATGGGTGTTGCTTTGGAGAGGTTGCACTGTATACCTCTGTCCTAAACTTCATAAATGTCGTGATAATCTGTGGGGTATTATTCTTAAGTATCAAGGGTTATGCCTGAATTATTTCTTTAATTAAATTTACTTGTGATAATCAATGCTGTGAAATATTCATTCAGCAACCACCAAGGTCAATATAAGTCTTCATGATACAAACATAGTGTTCGGAGTAAAATCTCTATTTACATGATTTAGGGGAAATATGACAGGGATCCCATTTCTATAAAAAAAATGCGAATTTAAAGGTAAAATAGCCCAAAAGGAGCGTCATATTTTAGTTTCACGGTAATTCATGGAAACATATAAAAATTTAAATGTTTCTAAAATCTGTCCTCTCCATTTTGAGATAATTTTGGACATAAGTCTCTAATGCCTTAACTCAGTGCAGGCAATCACATACTTATAAAACAAACAAATGCAGGAATCTTTCCCTTTCAACCACTAAATCAAGTTATTTCTACTAAATAAACCGTTGTCGTTGAGGTTTATACGATAAGATCTTTCATATGCCAACTTACTTCTCAAGAAATGTATCATGAAGGTGAAAAATAATAAAATGCAGGTGACGTTCGACATTCGTAAAAATCCAAACATTCACAGGAGTTATGGCCCCGTTTTAACTAATCTCTCCGGACACATTTCTAGTTTCATTATTTCGTTTCTATCGTTAACTACATTTTTTGCTGCTCTTTTTTATAAAATTCGTATATTAATGTATGGTTTGCTTTAAGGTGGAAGGCCTTATTTATTGTTTGAATTTGTTTGAGTTTTTCCCACAGACAGATCATATGCGATACAATAAATATAACGAACACTTTTTGTGCTTTTATTATTTGTTGAGTCTTTTATGATTTTACTTTGAATTACATACCGTGTTTTTCAGGCTCCAATCAGCTGCGAGTAAGATTGCCTTATTGCCGCCACAGAAGCCATAGCCACTGACTTTAGTTCCAGTAACAACGATGTTAGTCGATATTGTGTTTGGTTGTGTAATCTGTACTCTATAATCAGATCCTTCAATTTGTTCCCAATCAACGACTGGTGGCACAGATGAATTATGCATTACACCACTTGACGTATCCGTAACAAGAGCAAAGTTATTGAAATACAGATCAGAACAATGAAAATGCATTGATTGTTCAACCCACTGTCCGACATGAGGAACTAAAACCATTGATGGTGACCCCGTGACGTCGCCAGTCCCATTGTATAAATCAACTGACATTATTTGTATAATCATGACTGGATTTGTTGCTACAATCCAACTGTGCACCTGCCAGTCTATTCTCCTCTCCACAGCATCACCAGCGTGTTCAATCATAAACGGTGTATATCCAACTATATGTATAGCTGTACTGTCTGTTTTAGTGACAATCTTAATGATATCACCTGCTTTATTTAGACAGTTGGGCATCACAACAAACTCTGTCCCCCATTTGTTGGTAGGTATAATCTGCTCGATCATATTTGATGTGTCACTTGTAGAACCAGCAACTAGTGCGTCCCGTGTACCAACAACAACACCAACATTCTTATCAGCTTTGATGTACGCACCAGATAGATCATCTTCACTTTCAAAATGCAGAGTTTCACCTTCGTTTATCATGAATGGTATGGCTGTGCCTTTTTGCACATTACTTGGTATTGGCATATCGTTTATACATGCTGGAGGCTGTGTAATATTGCCTGGAAACATCACAGCAACATGCGTGGAATCCTCTATTCCTGTTATTGCGAACTGACACATTCCTCCAAGCGTACAATACGTAGCGACAATATACTCATCCCCTAGATGCTCATCAGGGATGGCGAGATACCCATCACCAGAATTCCCATCCTTGTCGTTCTGATAGACATGGAGAGTAAAGTCATCATTTGATTCTACCTTGAAACCCTTTGACTCAAGTTCAACGCCACCAGGAATTAGCTCCAGACAATTACTTGCAGTGAAATTTGCCAATTTAAAGCCACTATTATCAATCCAGTCAACATCAGTACAACTTGATTCAGATTTTATTTGTGGGTCAGATCCGTCTGTCTGTATCACCAACGAACCTATGGCACTGCTTAATAGTTCAGTATGATTTCGACCCAAGAAGGACAAGTGATAGGAGCTCCCATCTGCAAACATGGAATGTAAACAATCTGAGTGAAGATTCTATCTAGGAAAAACATGTTTAATATACAAAACTGTATTATACAATTATGGACGTTTAGCGCTATAGTCAAACCTGTGAACAAAGGACACTCTTGAGTAAGACATTATGTGGTCTTTATTGACAAGTGGCCTTTATTTTGGGGTCATATTGATCTAATTAATCAATATCAGATTCACATTATTCACAGGGTGGTCTTTATTGGAAGGTTGCCGCTAATTCTGGTTTAACTGTATTTGTATATGAAAAAAAGAAAATAATTGAAGTCAATTTAATACAAAAACACAAAAGAAAAATTTCATATTTGTTTGAATTGTTCCTGATGACTTAAGTCGACCAATTTCGGTTATTCTCGGGTGAATATTATCATTTTCGGAATTAAACTGGTGAATATCGTCCTGAATCAAAATGAATGTTTGTTTATGACATGACTTATTGTGTGTAACATAGCCTTTATATTCAATTTTTGTTGTTCGGTACGAACACAAAGTTATTACCATTTCTCAGCAATCGCTCTATTTTCATTTTCATTCAGCTTCCATTAACCTTCCGCCTACGAACATAGTTCCATTTTTTCAATTCAATAGCATAAATACAAATTCAAATATTACGTGCAAATAAGGCTAAATCAAATGGCTATGCAAAATTGTAAACGAGCAATACAAAACAGTCGTAAAAGATCTAAACAATCCTCTCCCTCGGATTACTAAACTACTATCAGTACACACACATTTCAAGGAAGGATGACGTCATATTTCTCGTGCTGTATATTCTAATTTAGTCTGCTTCCTAGCTTCGATTGTAAACGTATAGAAGTCATCATTGAATTCATGGACGATGTGATGAAAACTGTGAGTCAACCAGATATTTAAAAAAGTGATTCATCGGGAAATCTTAATCGATTAGTTTATGCCTATAACGAGTCACTGTTTCTTCGAGCATGTCTCTATGTATAAGATATTATATTCTGCATAAGTTGAGTATACAAAGAGGCAGGTAATGTAGACTATATAATATTATGCTAAATTGCTGAACTACGTTTGGTGATCAGATGGGGAAACATAAATCAAAGTACTGAAAGCACATGGAACGGGACAACTCTAACAACTGCACAGCGGATATAGAAAAGCGTTAGTAGTACTTTAGTCTGTATCAAAATCCATGCACGAACTATTGTTCGGTTTTCAAAACTCAGCCTAATACCCCACCCTACAAAGAAATTCAACTTTTGACTACTTTGTAAGTTCCCAACAACAGCAGAACCTTTAGAGCTTTTATATGAGATGAACGCCTTCATCCATGATTATTACTGATACAGATTTCTATATGTCTTAAGCATTTGAGTGTTATATTAAGGCAGAAATATGAACTTGAAAATTCCATATGCCAGTTTTAATCAACGACATAAATCAGGAGTACCTTTAAGATCTTTAAATTGAACACCAAGAAGGGCTTTGTAACTAAATGAAGAAAAATGTTTTTTCGAGTCGTCCATTTGTGTTCTCTTTTTTAAAGTATTGGCTTGTAGGCAAACTGAGCTGAGCAGGCAAGCTAGCTGTTCGTTTTCGGTATTGTTAACAAACCGTGAATGCCTACCTACAGCTAAAATTTAGTTCGCAATCGCAAACCACCTATGCTTTATGAAGAACTAAGTACGTATTTTTTTCATTCGTGAAATAAATTGCAGGGTTTGACCTACCTCCATATTTCCATAAGAGAACGAAATAAACCAATGACGTAATTACTGTTCCCATTTCTGTAATAAATAAAAGACGTAAATGTGAAAACAATCGTCACAAGTCGCTTAGTAACCTCCTCAATATTATGACTAACTTATTATAACTAACTTATTATAACTAACTTATTATAACTAACGTATTGTAACTAACTTATTATAACTAACGTATTGTAACTAATTTATTATAGCTAACTTATTATACCTCACTTATTGTAACTAATTTATTATACCTAACTTATTATAACTAATTCATTATAACTATTATTTAGTTTTCTGAATATTAAGAGTACCTACTATCAATTATTTTTTCATCAACTTTCTAAATTTCTTCTCTATATCTGAGACTTATGTAATCATGATACCAGTAGATTCAAATTGATAAAACCACCGTGATTTTACCATATTACGTAAAAAATAGTTTTATGTGAAATAGTGTTACCACAGTCACGTGACACGTGATGTTGTTTTAATAATCGATTTTTTATTTGTTTATTAAAAACAGGTGCTGAGATCCTTATTTATTTATTATGTAGTATTTCACATTTATTTATTATGTAGTATTTCACATTTATTTATTATGTAGTATTTCACATTTATTTATTATGTAGTATTTCACATTTATTTATTATGTAGTATTTCACATTTATTAACTCAGATCACATCTATATTGTTCCGTGGTATAACGCCGCACCACAGCCAGGTTCCCTTGGCAACGTTTCCGGTTGTACCGAGAGAGGACGGGTTCAGGTATACATCGACCTCCTGTAAGCCCGGTTGGGATTCAGACTTGCAGCTGTGAGGGTCTAGTGATTTCATTTCTACCTTTATAAGGGCAGATACACACAAAGTATTGTTGAACTGATAACTTGAATAATTTCACATAATATATGCATGACATTGTATGTTTGAATTGATAAACACAGTTTGAGCTGAATTCATTGTATCTTGGAAATCTATTAAAGGAAATTAATAAATGAACATTATTGATTGTAATTTTGATGTAATACAGCGACCTGGCAATATAACAACGTTTTTCATAAATATTTAGTCAATATTTTATTGTTTTCATGTGTTGTATAATTTTGTCGGTGGGAAAATAAAGAATCGGCTACCTGATATTTTTAATTGTTTATTCATATCGGTGATTTCAACGTTTTATTGTTCTTATCTTTCCGCATTGACAAGGCGTGTTTATTATTTATAAAGCATATGAAGTTTCATCCGGGTTCCGCGAACATCCGGGAATTTGAATTATTTCATTTATCGATTTGTGCTGATCAATCATACAAATGTAATGGAAATAAAATTCCGAATGTATTGGTAAAAAAAATTATAACTTCGCTATGAATTATAAATATATATTATACCACCATTCCAAGTACGTAACCTATCTCAGACCTACGGGGCTGTCCTGGAAGTTCGTGGAATTTCTCTTTTGCGTGATTATTTACAGAACTTTTTTTAGTTAAAACTTTAAAGTCCCATTAGCTTTTTGTTATAAAGATATATATGGAAAAAAACCATTGCTGATTTTATCCCATGATAATAATGACCGACGAAACGAGCTTCTTTCTTCTAAAAACACTCACTGCGCTGTAAATTTTGCTTTTGTAAACTTATAATATACATAAAGCGCGTGACGTCTTTTTATGCCGTGTGCATAATGATATTATGACTGCGGGAAAACCCAGCTGTTCTGTAAATAGTTTTTTTTCAATGATATTGAAAAAAATACGGAAGTGGTTTTGAAAAGAAAGTCCCCACTTATCTGATATATTTGAAACATAGAATTGATATAATATAGTTATCGTTATAAATAGTCGTCTCGATAGTAACAGACAGAATTATGAGCGGTGCACGTTAAAAATGTGGATACTTTTGTAAAGTTTATAATCAAATTGTGTCCAATTTCATAGTTTCTGCTCAAAGAACAAATTCAACTAGCAAGACGTTGACATTTATTCACTCATTCGTTAATTTGTAATTCATTTGAACATACAGTGCAACCTCAACAAAGCAATACCCTTTATTGTTGAGAGGTGGTTGCTCTAGAGAGGTTTTTATAGTTAAATTATAGAGTAGGAAAAATCACACTGTTGATGAAAGTAGGATGTTGTTCAAGAGACGGCCGCTCTGACGAGGTTGTACTGTTATATCTCCCCGTTATATTATTATAAGAACATTTTTTTATCGAAGCCATTACATTTTGTGTTTAAATGATAATCATGTTCTCTACTTAGATATGTCAGGTTTACAAAATGTATATAAATATTAATACACAGAACAATAATCAACAGATATGGATTTTGAAAGGTTTTCATTATTGAAATGAAATATTCATATGGTAGACGGTGTTGCTAACAATAGGCGAAGTGAATAATACAGAGTGTTTCATAATATGTGATACCATCAGGATTCTTTATGGAGATCACAATTATTTACGCACTTAGTTGAGTAATATACCGATGGAACTGTGAGACTCACACAATTTGATGGACGTAAAATTCGAAAGACTTCGAATAAAAGTCGCGATCTCTTTCAGACGTCACTTCCAAGAACGTTGCTTTTCTAAAATGGCGACTCTAAAGTCTTTAGCAATATGCTGAAATCACTTACTTTAGGCGCCTTTTTACCAAGTTAATGTTGCGCGAACAATGCCATAAGGGTATCTAAAATATGAAATATTTACCAAGCTTCAAATGCCTAGACTAGTTAAGAGATTTAACATACAGAAATGGTTTGTGAGAGCAGATAAAAAACAGTTAAAAACTTAAAACACAGACTCAACGTAATTTTGGAACAAAATGGACGTCACATCGGACATCTGTTGTAAAAATTGAAAGTAGTTTTGTTTTTGTGTAAAAAATTAAGTTATAAGCCTTTAATTTTCTGTCCAAGAAATTGCATGTATCTATTTCAAGTATGTTTTTAATAATAAAATTGACCGATACAATCAAAAGTAATTAGCTGTTGTAATGGTGTCGTATATCATATAACACCCTGTATCTGTGAGGCAACAACATCTTAACTCAAACACAATATATCACGCTTGATATATGAACAAGGATATATCACACTGGATATATGAACCAGGATATATCACACTGGATATCTGAACCAGGATATATCACACTGGATATCTGAACCAGGATATATATAACACTGGATATCTGAACCAGGATATATCACACTGGATATATGAACCAGGATATATATAACACTGGATATCTGAACCAGGATATATCACACTGGATATCTGAACCAGGATATATATAACACTGGATATCTGAACCAGGATATATCACACTTGATATATGAACCAGGATATATCACACTGGATATCTGAACCAGGATATATATAACACTGGATATCTGAACAAGGATATATCACACTGGATATCTGAACAAGGATATATCACACTGGATATCTGAACCAGGATATATATAACACTGGATATATGAACAAGGATATATCACACTGGATATATGAACCAGGATATATCACACTGGATATATGAACCAGGATATATCACACTGGATATCTGAACCAGGATATATATAACACTTGATATCTGAACCAGGATATTTATATAACTGGGTATATGAACCAGTATATATCACACTTGATATATGAACCAATATATATCACACTGGATATATGAACCAATATATATCACACTGGATATATGAACCAGGATATATCACACTGGATATATGAACAAGGATATATCACACTGGATATATGAACCAGGATATATCACACTGGATATCTGAACCAGGATATATATAACACTGGATATATGAACCAATATATATCACACTGGATATATGAACTAATATATATCACACTGGATATATGAGCCAATATATATCACACTGGATATATGAACCAGGATATATCACACTGGATATATGAACCAATATATATCACACTGGATATATGAACCAGGATATATCACACTGGATATATGAACCAGGATATATCACACTTGATATATGAACCAGGATATATCACACTGGGTATATGAACCAGGATATATCACACTTGATATATGAACCAGGATATATCACACTTGATATATGAACCAGGATATATTACACTGGATATATGAACAAGGATAAATCACACTTGATATATGAACCAGGATATATCACACTGGGTATATGAACAAGGATATATCACACTGGATATATGAACCAGGATATATCACACTTTATATATGAACTAGGATATATCACACTTGATATATGAACCAGGATATATCACACTGGATATATGAACCAGGATAATTCACGCTTGATATATGAACCAGGATATATCACACTGGATATATGAACCAGGATATATCATACTTGATATATAAACCAGGATATATCACACTAGATATATGAACCAGGATATATCACACGTGGTATGAATTTACATCAGAAAACATTTGTTGTCCCCAGTGCTCTCTGTCATGCATTTACACAAGAATCTGTTACTGCACATGTAAACCGTTCTATTGGAAGCAATATTACCATGTACGCTTTACAATGCCATGCATTTCTCATTTTACAGCGTATGCAACTGTCAGGTTAGCACTTATTTACATTGAGGGGTGTCTTGTTTAACGCGACAAAGTATTGTAACAAACTAGT
Source organism: Lutraria lutraria (assembly GCA_964023205.1). Taxonomy (NCBI): domain Eukaryota; kingdom Metazoa; phylum Mollusca; class Bivalvia; order Venerida; family Mactridae; genus Lutraria; species Lutraria lutraria. The sequence continues at coordinate 21,878,432 of OZ026850.1, read as the reverse complement.
TGGAAATCGATCTCAAACTGGCGATATCTGATCGGTTGTTTGAGCAAACAGTTCAATGAATGACAACAAATAAAATATTGTAGTTTTATCATTTTTCCTAGAACTTGTTTTTTTCCAAACCTTTTCATCCAAAAACAAACAAACACTTTTTTACACAATACTATCATGTTGTATCGTCGGAGCTTTCAAATCTTTCAATGTTGGTAACTACAGTACAACGTCTCTAAAGCAACACGTCCCTTTAAGAATTGCCAAATCATATTGATGTTGTGTGACTGTTGCTCTAGAGAGGTTAATTGGTAGTTAAGTCGTGCATTGGAAACATACATACTGTTTTGAAGTGAGGTTGTTGCTAAAGAGAGGGCCGCTCTGGAGAGGTTATGCTGTATATTCTTACATGAGATTGACGAATGTTAAAATTGTATTATTACTAACACCAACAATTTGTCATGTTTTTTGTTTCATCTGTGTGACCGATTTGTTCTGTCAATCAGAAAGATTTCCTTTTTACTTGTCTTGATATTTAATGCTCAATATTAAGAGAACAGCGATATTTAAGTAAGTTAGCGTTGCGCTTGCGCAAAGATTTCGATTGTTAATCGTCTGAAAGATAATTATTCGTTATATGTTTATTATTTATGAAGTTATTTCAACTTGACTTAATAGTCATGGTTGCTAGACAACGCTCCTTAGATAAAGAATGTTGGTTGTGCATCACAAATCATGTTTACTCGGAATTCCATACTTGTTTGAATATTTCATATACTAATTATTTTTATGGTTTTGTTTTTTGATTCCGTACGCATGGGTTAATTTGCTGCTTGAAATATCTAAGAAGCTGGTGAAGTAGAGTATGAATGTAATGAAGAATTCACTCGGGTCCCCATGGTTGATCGTAACAAAACTGCACTGTTTCTAGTGTTACCCATGTATGTCCGTCCGTCCGTGCGTCTGTCCGTCCGTCTCGTTCGGTTTCCAAGCGATAACCCAAGAAATATTTCAGGGATTAGTTTTACATAAAGGTGTATACTGATAAAGTACGGGCCAAGTTTGATTTCCGTTAAAATCAAAATATTGTCACAGGAGTTATGGCCCCTTTTTAAACATTTGATAACGGATACATTCGCAAATATTGCACTAATATGTTGATTGTTATTGTACTAATATGTAAATTCACGTTACTAGTTTCTTTTAAAATCAGAATCAATTTATCATAACCGTTTTACAATCGATGCTTTGTTAAAGCAATAACTACAAGTTTACTTTAGAGATGTTTTTCCTTGCGAGTTAAAAAACATTGTAGATCGATTTACATCTATTGGTGCATATTTCTATGCCTTTCCATGAAGAATTATTTGTATTAGATCGTCCGGATATAATATTATACTGTTCTCTTAAACTGCTCCATCATTATTCATGTTTTGCATTTTAATATAAACGTGTTCTACAATTCAATATTGACCAGTTTAGTCGACAATTCAATAAATAAATATAAGAAAGAAAGTCGTTGTCATTGAGATACCTGATCATCAACGTTATGAAGACTTTGTGTCCATGTATAATTTAGTATTATGATAGATTCAGAACACTAGACACACAGTGAAGAATGTAAGGATTCCAAAAGGCAAAAGTATCATCATTTAATGTTTGTATTTTACGAATGTTTTCAAACAGGACAGCTTACCTATATAAACATGTCGTCCTGCATTTTTTGCCCGGTCTTATCTTATTCTTTGACTACATAAACAAGCTATTACCAATCTCTCGTCATAAATTATTCGTTGATTGTTTACTATATCTAAACTGGAATATACCCTTGTTATTTATAGTTTATAGTTATTTATAATTCATGAACTATTCATGAGGTATGCAAGAACAGTTCAAGAAAAATTCCTGATTTCAAAAATTCTGTTCGAGGGGGTATACCATGATCAGAGCCCCAGGGTTCGAACTTACGAGCCCACACTCCGTTTTCCTCGGTATTGACTTGAGCGAGTTGTCTCGATTTACTAAACTTTATATAGTTAGACCACTACTAATGTTCCGACAGAAATTTAGTATTCATTATTCCATATAACATGTGACCACTACTAATGTTCGGACAGAAATTTAGTATGCATTATTCCATATAACAAGTGACCACTAAAATAGTAGGATTATTCTTCAATGAAGAGATTTTTCGACCGTTTATTTGGCAGTAAGTTTGTGTACAATAAAAATGCTCGTTTTTAACATGACGGCATTCATTTACAAGTCTTCTATATAACTGATTTAATTCAAATGCATCACTAATCATATTTTTATCCTGATACTGTTTTTGAAAAAAATTGATAAAATTGTATCGAACAAATATTACTGATATCTAAATGAAGTTTCATTTTGACTGGCTTATACATTAAATTAGTAACGTAAATCACGAAGATGTGAGTTTTTAATAAGATCAAATCATAACGAATAATATTTCATTCATTTTTATTTTTCATACAGTGTGAAAAACGTGTCATAAATCAATCAAGTTTCGTTATAATTCTTGTTAGATAAACTAAACAGTAACAATTTAAAAAGCGTTATAAAAACAAAATAAGAAAATAAAATAGGTTATGCTTACCACTAATGTCTGAAATAACACCAAATCGTTACAACATGTCACCGTGTCTGTGACTGTCAGAGAAGATATGTACAATAAATCCACATTTTACAAACTGATTAAATATGCGTCAATTGTTTTCACCTGTATGCTGACGGATGTTTCATAGATACTTAAAGTTTTATCGATCAGAATCGATTTTGTCCAGCAAATAGAATATTGTCAATTTGCCTGGAATAGATAATAAGTTATAGCCCATTAAAAACCTTTGTGTTGCCTCCGTAAAGTCATTTATTCTCCGAGGAGAAAAATGGCTCAATATTTAATGAAGATGACAAAACGGTTCAGTTTTCATCGATCGTTGTAAAATCATATTGAAGATGAGATCAGGTGGTTTATAAATGATTAATCAGTGAATACGATATATGTTCAATTTATCATTATCATCAAAAACTAGAATGTTTGAATAGATCAATTAGGTGTATTGTAACCAGAGAATTAATATTTTCCTGGAGGATTTAAATCTTATAATTTAGTTATTTTGTGAGTGGCTTATTTAACATTTCGTGTGTCCATCTTTGTATTATTTGACATTAACCTTTAGCAGTGTTTGACCAAGCCTTTCGTTTAGACAATATGTCAATCTGGTACGCAATATGTGACAATATTTATTCGTTATTTTACTTTGGCTCAACGTACTGTATGTAGTGGTTCTAGTTTGCTCTTTTGTATAAGCAACAATATATACATGTTTGGTCATATTTTAGATTTGGTCTTCTGATGTTTCGCTGTTAGAAACTCTTTGATGAGCGAGGAAAAAATAGCCAATATGTTAACTGCAAACACGTGACTATTATGTCCTAGCTATATATGGAAATCTATTTTCATTAAATTCTTAATCATGTTTTATTAAAAGCGTTTCATCGCAGATAACAAAGCATTGAAATATATTTAACTTGATTGTGAATGTCAGTAGTAGTACATGTATCAATGCTTTCAAATTAAATATTTTCTGGATCTTTCAGTTAATGTAAATATTATTCGGAATATCTCGCTCAATAATCTCTGCCGTTCTGCCATTTTGCGGAAGTTAATATAAAGCATACATTGACATCGACCGGAAATGGAATACATGTTGTCAATACACTTGTTTACGTCATTGCAGTGAGTTTATTGTACGTCTGTGAATATTAGAAATGATTGCACCGAGAGAAATCACACTAGTTTCTGTTCTTACCAAGTGTTTTATATAATCATAATAGGTGTACTTAGTAATATAAATGACAATATTTTATTCTGTTTAAGTAGCCAATCAATAAAACAGACACGGGTTACTGACATATAAGATCTTGGTAGATATACACGCAATTATATTAACTGTATATTTTGTTCGAGTAGATCTTTAATGACGATTGAAAACTGTCGGTTGGACCTTTTCAATTGTTAAATTCATGCATTTTTTAAGAAATGATGCAATGGAGGTCTCGGTGTGTTGAAATATTTCATACGCTATATTATACTGTCAAATAGTCAAAATTAAGGTGTTATAATTATATAAAATATGTTTTTACTTGTATGAATACATTTTTATTGCCATGAACTATACTTTTTATTTCATAATTGGTACACAGAATCTATTGCTCTCAGAAGTTCATGTATTAATTCATTCAGTCAATCATCACACAGTTGTTTATGTTAAATGTTGAACCGTTGAGGCAGGATGTCCATCTATCCTATAACAGCCACAGATTCTGCCCTGAAATATACAACAAAGCTCAGTTGTCTTGAACTCGGATAATGTAAAGAACTGGGTGCAGTAAAGAACTGGGTGCAGTAAAGAACTGGGTGCAGTAAAGAATTGGATGCAGTAAAGAACTGGGTACAGTAAAGAATTGGATGCAGTAAAGAATTGGATGCAGTAAAGAACTGGGTACAGTAAAGAACTGGGTGCAGTAAAGAACTGGGTGCTGTAAAGAACTGGGTGCAGTAAAGAACTGGGTGCAGTAAAGAACTGGGTGCAGTAAAGAACTGGATGCAGTAAATAACTGGGTGCAGTAAGCAGTAAAGAACTGGGTGCAGTATAGAATTGGATGCAGTAAAGAACTGGATGCAGTAAATAACTGGGTGCAGTAAGCAGTAAAGAACTGGGTGCAGTAAAGAACTGGGTGCAGTAAAGAACTGGATGCAGTAAATAACTGGGTGCAGTAAGCAGTAAAGAACTGGATGCAGTGAAGAATTCATTTTTCGCCGAACACGCCCTTCCTTGTCTCATCTATATACATGTAGCGAATTATAAATATAAGGATATCATCACTCGGGTCACGTGGAATCCACAATAACTGTGTTGAACCCTCATACAGTGACAGCTTCTATAAGAACACCATCCCATCATAATGACCATATATTGTTTGTCCAGTTCTCAGTATTTACAAAACTATCTTAATACATGTATTAACAACACGGTTTTCTTCGTCACAAAGTGATTTGAACGTTTGTGTTTTACATGACTTGTTTATTTCAAAGACCTAATCCATTATGGATGTTTGTAAGAGATGTTATCATAACAGTTAATCCCTGGATACAGTACGGCTTAAACATGTTCTATATGTCAACTGAAATTTAGTTCTTAAATCTTTCGCATATCTTCGAAATAAATCTTCGTTTTACAAAATTTAACTTACGGTTTTTCACAAAGTGCTCTGTATTTATTAGAACATGGGTCATCTACCCAATTATACCCATAGTGTTCCTGAAAAGCTGCACAGTTGTCAGTTTTTCCATTATTAGGCTCCCCGGGGTTCCAACCAAGATACTGAGCTGTAATTTCAGAAGGGTAATACTTCCAGACACCCTCTATCAACGAATCAGACAATCCAATCCAATGTTTGGGTGCTGTATAATAAAAATGATTGATTGCATTTTTTTCATTGAAGGAGGATTGGCGAAAAGATCAAAATCAGATCACACTTATAATATTTATAAGAAAAAGCATAATACGGTGCTCCGAAGAAACAAAAAAATGGCCGGATTAATTAATGTTACCTTTCAAATCGCTCAGATGGCTACGAAGCATTGCGTTTTCAGTGGCAGTCTCTATGTTCGCTAAGTTAGCTTGGAAGTGTTGGCAGTATCGCTGAAACAGTAACACATTATTAGACAGTACAAGAATATGAATGTAATTTAATTATTTGATCGGCTGAAACTAAATTATTCAAGAAAACGTAATACTAAATATCTGGACTGCCAATGACTCTATTTTTGATACACATTTAAAAAATATCGATATTTTGACAGCAAATTATGGTCGTAACCATGGAATGAGTAAATGTTTGCATTTAAAAGTAGGAAAATGTTTTGTCTTGGGAATAGCTAATGATTAGGCCAAAGTACATGTAATATATCACCTGGGCATCCAGGAATGACAGGTCATCATGTCCAAATAAATAACACGAATCTCCGAATCTTACCCATCCATCTGAACAGCATGAAGATGCTACATCTGTAAAACAAGCAAATCTGTCTACAGTTATGGTTAAAGATCCATTAGCTTTTTGAATTAAGTAATACAGAACAATAGATAAAATGATAGTAAAATGTAAAAAATATATTTTAGCTGCTATAAAACAGTATTTACATAATGCCTTTCTTTAGCCACATCTCATAAAAAAATTGCCAAATGCTTTTATTTATTTTTGGCAATATCATCGAAAAAGACTGTGCTACATTTCTATATGTATTTCGTGATTTAAAAAAAAGTCAATTTCACTGATAAGACATCTTTCTATGTAAAATAAGAACTACTTTAATTTTAACATCCAAACTAATGATACTTTAACAACCGATCCATCAATGAAGTCAGATAATTTTGACGAACAAATTTCTGCCGTAGAATGCAATTATCATGAGGGAATTTCTTGTGTCTAGAAAAATTACTTCTTTATATCCATTGCAATGCTAATAGGAAGGGGGGGCTTTATCTTAGAATTACTTTCTTTAATCTTGTATTAGGTCTGTTTTCAACATTAATTCAGTCCAGATTAGAAAGCTTATATTAATAATTTGCGCTCAACTTTACGTATCTTTTAACAAAATCGCTCTGCAGTCAAGTAATAGACATGCAAACTAAATATAACCATTGATAATAACAGGAAGTTCTCAACTTTATGATTAAATAACTGTGTGAATTTATCACAAAATAGTGTACATTATGTACAGTGAGATAACTGTAATTAGACCAGACTTTTGATATACATATTCACCATGTACAATCTAACATCCAATAAATTACATGTACTTCATTGAACTCAAATTTTACTTTACTCATAACAATAAAATAAACTGGGCGTATCCGAGGGAAAAATGAACATTCACAGTATCTGGTCCCAGGATCACGACAAAATTGAATAGAAACTAAATGATGGACTCGGGTGTTTTTTCTGTCTAGAAATCCTGTGTCCTTGACCAGAAAGGTTACTATTTGTTTCCTTCTTTACTAAGAACATGTTAGCATGTCAGCATAAAGTAGTGTAGGTCTAACGGACAAATTAAGATTCAAAACTCTATTTTCATTTGAGCCAAAAGCCAAATTACCAATTACGGACTAAATTCAGTTTTACTAAATTGTACCATATCTTCTTTTACCTTCTTTTAATACCACATTCTGAATGGCATACAATAATCAAACTTCAGCTCCAACACTCTTGGTGTGTTTAGTTCAGAATAATCCATTCTTAACGCCAGTTTACGGACAGATCTTAGCAAAGATACCCTTGATTTTTAATCAAACGTATTTCATGCTATCGGTTGCTCGGGGTTCTATTGTCGGCTATTGAACTTAAATGTCTATGAAAGCACTGGAAATACTTATGGAAGTAGACCTGTACTGCAACATGAACCGGGAACCAATTTAACATGTACAAAAACGTAGTACTTCGGTCCGCATCCAAATCCATGCACACCAAGCAAGTGACGGTTATGAAAAACTACTTGAACTATCGTTCAGTTTCCATAAATGTATACCATTATCAAGATGTCTTCCATTGCAAATGTTTATACACATTTGTCATAAAATTATGTTAATTATTTACTTACCAACTGCGAACATGAACAATCCAAATGTGAATAAAACGTTGGACATCATTTTATCCGTTTACTATGTTAACAAAGTGTTTGCATACAAAATAACCAGATTTAACAATGTCTATGAAGATATCAGCAGATATGGGTTCATATCAAAGACGAAGATAAACTTAAGGGTTAATGTTAAAATCTGTTCAACTCCATCCCGGTTAAATCGCGGATCCCATTTGCTTTCCAGACGATTTATTTTTTGTTTATTCGTTTGAGTTTAACGACCCTTTTTAACAGTCAGAGTCATAAAAGGCAGACTGAGTTCACCTATCCATTGTTCCTGGGAAGAACCAGTACTAGACTCCCATCCTCCGTAAGCAACTGTCTACTTTCTCACATAAAGACACATGGTCGGTAGCTGGGCTCGAATCCACGACCCTCTATCAGTTAGAGGTTACAGTAATTTGAAGTCAGCGACATTTACCAGTCGACTACGGAGGCAGGTTTCCAGGCGAATTGAAAACAAGTCTTATATTTCATAGTTTGGTACATGTATTTTAATATCGATATATTGATAAATTACAACATAATGATTGTAAATACATCTTCCTCATCTTTATCCTATAACCTCAGCTTCTGCTCTGAAATGAAAATTTGATGCAACCTCTACAGAGCAGCACCCTTTGGGAGTAGCAATACTATGTCGTTTTTGAGAGGTTGTTGCTCTAGAGAGGTTATATTTAAATCGTGCATTAGGAATAATAATGCTGTTGTTGAAGGAACGTTGTTGCTCAAGAGAGGGCCGCTCTGTAGAGGTTGTACCGTATTTGATTTTTTTGTAAAGAGGAATAAATTCGAAGAGCCGAAGAGGAAAATGTTGAGGTTGACAAGACAAAGGTGATTTAATGCTAATTATTTTTGTGTTTATAATTGAACTAATAAGCATGTGCCCATATTTAACAGCTGACAAAGTAAGTCATTTAGACTGTGTTAATAAAGTGCTAAATGTCTCGCACGAATCGCGTTTTTAAATCGCATAAGTGATTTTTCATCATACATCAGCGGATTATGAAGTTATTGAATCCACTTCTACATAAATAGTGGTGTTGTTGTCGTCATTTTCATGTTGTTATTGTTGTTGCCGTATTGTTGTAGTCATTATCTACGATTGTCCTTATAATATCTTGTTAACAAAATTCAGACGATTTACACAGATATGTTTATTGAATGGATTCTATACGATTTACACAGATATGTTTATTGAATGGATTCTATACGATTTACACAGATATGTTTATTGAATGGATTCTATACGATTTACACATATATGTTTATTGAATGGATTCTATACGATTTACACAGATATGTTCATTGAATGGAATCTATACGATTTACACAGATATGTTCATTGAATGGATTCTATACGATTTACACAGATATGTTCATTGAATGGATTCTATACGATTTACACAGATATGTTCATTGAATGGATTCTATACGATTTACACAGATATGTTCATTGAATGGATTCTAGGCGATTTACACAGATATGTTCATTGAATGGATTCTAGTTTTACTTACGGTTTTTCACAAATGGCTTTGAACTTATTCATACAGGGTTGGTCGACCCAGTGGTAATCATACGAAGCCCAAATAGCCACACAGTTTGCTGACCTACCCTGGTCTGGTTGTCCACTACCCCAATCAAGGAAGCTTGTGGTAACTTCAGACGGATAATGCTTCCAAATATTTTCAATAAGTTCGTCTGTCATACCGATCCAATGTTTAGGGTCTGAATTTCAATTTGTTTAAATATTAATCTATCCATCCTATCCAGATTGTCCTATCTGTTAGCCAATACACATTTCCCACATCTACAATATTTACCTCCCTTGGTCGCCATCTATTTTCGCAAATTCAGTTGATAGAATATATTTATATTCTTTTATTGATAACTCTAAATATAGAATATGCTTGTGTGACAACTAAACCTAATGTGCTAATAGCCTTAACAACTTCGTGATTAAGTTAACTTTTATAAAATGGGTTGTTTAATAACTAATTTTCAGATTTTTTTCTATTAAGCTCATAAGAATTTTGCCAACCAAGATGGCCGCCAAGGGAGGTAAATATTGTAGATGTGGGAACTATGTATTGTATCATTAGGAAATGCTCTATATGACATTATTGTCTATATCCAGAGGAAAACTCTGTAGAAAAATAGAGCACAATTCGTCGCACATGTGTTAAAGACTTGACGTCATTTATGTCGAATTCTTAAGAAAAAAAAATCCCTTTTGATCTTTAATAAATGTTAAAAAAACAGCTATAGATTACACACAGTTTATCCTTCCTGTTAAAAAATCTTGCGTCTAATAGAAGCATTTTGTTACCTTTTAAATCACGTAAGTGACTTTGAAGAATGGTATTTTCTGTTGACGTCTCAATGTTCACCAAATTTGCTGTGAAATGTGCACAGAAAAGCTGAAATGGTACAAGAACCTTATCAGAATCTCTCCCAACATATCTATGGCATGTTTACTACAAGGCATTATGTGAATTTGTAATCAAACCAAAATATCTCGATCAGCTATGGAACCAACTATATTAAAATTCTATTAGAATTATGATTATTCATGAGGAAACCTACTTACCTGTGCATCGTGAAATGTCAGGTCGTCATGACCAAATAAGTAACACGAGTTACCATATCTAACCCAACCATCAGAGCAGCAAGACGACACAACATCTGACAATATATAAACAAGTTAGGAATAATATCGAACTGTAGCTATTAAAACGATCCATGGTAATTGCTTTGTGGAACGTATTGTTGTTTTGTTGCTGTTGATATGTTGTTACGTATTTTTTAGTTCATTCAACGTTATGACGTGCGACGGGTCGTGAGAAACTTTATTAAATATGTTGACAAAAGTTTACAGTCCTTTACAAAAATACAAAGTCTTGTAGCGTATATAACTGATCCACAAATTGGAACAACAATGTTAAATCACTTACCAATTGTGAACAAGAAAAGTCCCAGGGAGAATATAATGTTTGACATGTTTATAGATCGAGCGACAGATCTTTGTACTCATAAATGTTCGAAACAGAAGAGTCGAGACCCTGAACAATGATAAGATTTCTTATTTTGTTTGTTTGAATCAGGACATTTGATTGGTTTAAAAGCAAACGTCATCATTCATCATTACGTGTCCTGTTTTCTGATTGGTTGAAATGCAACCGACTCTTTTTTCTATGAAAAAAACGTTTTATCTATCAAAAAACTGTCAACAAAAGGCACGTCCTCATTGCGATAAGCAGATTATATGGGTTCGTATCCAACTGTAACTTTAATGACAGAGATAAACTGAAGGGTTCAAAGGCCGGTTCGATTGGTCAAACGGAAGAACTGCAGGAAGAGGCAGAGCTATGCTGAACGGTTCGACTGGTCGTTTTCTAATTTTAGAAGCTCTTTTATCCATCCGCCCAATGGTTAGAAGTTAGTCACGTGACCAAACAGCATGACAGTACTGTTTGTAATTGTGTTTTTAAACTATTGTTTTAACTCGCAACAACAATGATATACATTTGTATTTTAACAAATAATTGTTTACAATGTCAGAGTGCGCATTAGTTTATCCACATGGTTTAAAGAATATTGTTTTGATGGTTATTTTTAGTTATGCCTACTATTCGGATGGAGACATTTCGGATAGTTTATGAATCTACTTATAAATGCAGCAGTTATCGAATTAGTACGTGGCTTTGAAGAAATGTTCTTCTTTTATTCAGTCTTAAACGATGTTCATTTTTTTCAAATAGCACGTCATTTACTTTCAATGATTAAATACGACAGGTAGCTATTTGAATTTGCGGTTGCCTTCGATTGGGTTTCTCTTCTAATGTATGCTGAACCGGCCTCGGGTTAAAATCTGTACGTTGTTCAGGATAAATTGCGGATTCCGCTTGCTACCCCCCCCCCCCCCCCCCCAACACACACACACACTAAAAAACAATCTAACTATCTCATAATACGGTATTTTAATATCGTCATCGTCATATTGATGAATTACAACATATGAGTAATAATTGTAAATACATCGTCTTCCTCTTTATCCTACGACCTCAGTCTCTGCCCTGAAATTAAAATTCAGTGCAACCTCTCAAAAGCAACATCCTTTGTGAGTAGCAAAATATGTTGTTGTTTAGAGGTTGGTGCTCTAGAGAGATTAAACTATAGTTAAATGGTGAAGTGTGAAAAAGTCATGCTGCTGCTAAATGGAGATTGTTGGTTAAGAGAGGGCCGCTCTGGACAGGTTGTAGGTACTGCATTTTTGGGGGGTGTACAGGTGGAGTAAATTCGAAGAGTCGAAGGACAAAGCAGTTCTTATGGTTGATTCGAAGTTGATTTAATGCAAATTATTTTTCATTTATGGTTGAATAAAATTGTGCTCATATTTAGCAGCTGATAAAGTAAGTGAATTAACTGGCGCTCTGGTCGGTCCTAACTATGTTAAAAAGTGATACATGACTCGCTCGAATCACGTTTTCAAATCGTTTCAGTGATTTTTTCATTATACATCAGCGGATTATGAAGTCATGGAATCCAACTCTTCATTTTTTGTAGATGGACACAAACATGCAGACAATGAATTTGTAAACAAGTATAAAAAAGAAACAATTTGTACAAAACGTTTTAACACATACTATAATGTGGTGAAACGGATACTGTACTGACGCTTTTATGTCAATGTTTATTTCCGCAAAAATAAACTTGAACATGTTTGGTCATATCGATTAGCATCGATACAATACAATGTGATACGATACTCATACCACTCATGGAATGTACCGCGATATTCCGATATATACCGTAACCAACTTCTGGAACGTAAGGCCATGTATCGGTATTCCGTAACACAACATGCATAAAATAAACTAACAACAGAGTTAATAGTGTTGTATGTAGTTTTATACTTCAAACACGAGATTTAATGTATGTAACATGATACTATCCATTGTCTGAATTATCCGATTGCATCGATTACATGGGTGACCTCCACCTCAGCTCTGAAAGAAGTAGTTCAAAAAAATAGATCCGCTAATGATTGAGGAAAACGACAGAGACTACAAACAGTGCGCATTTAGGAAGTTCATCAGAATACTGAATGAATACCTTCGATTCAAATGGACTTGACCATAATCTTAGGTTGCAAACAATCTTAATGCTGTGTCAAGTTCATGTCATTTTTAATCTGGTATGTGTATTTTGAAAGAATTATGTTGTTAAACATGCATACTGTGGAATCATTAATTTTTGTTGGGGATTTAATTTCGTGGATTTCGTGGGTCGGCTCATCCACGAAATCAAATCCCACGAATTTAAATGCAGAGTAAAGGCATTTACAAAAAGGATATAAATTTTATTTATTTTATGGATGAAAATATGGAATATAGTCTATTTGTTTTGATTCTTGATATGCCAAACTATCTTTATTATACCTCTTGGTTCCTACTATTTATCATCATACCTTGATTTCTGTGAATTATGATTATCTTTTATACCGGATGACTAGCAACCACTCTTCGGCGCTGCAGTGCGTCATGACAACACGCAATGTACGATCGTAGCGTATAACGCATAATAATCTGACGCATCAAAAATTCAATCCCTATCTTATCCATCCAAAACTTCATCCGCCATCTTATATATTCTCCATTTGAAAGGAACGTCAATATGCATTTTTGTTATTGTAAATGTTGTTATTGTTGTTGCCATAGATTCTCACAGACATATATAATTTTACTTACGGTTTTTCGCAAAGGGCTTTGAACTTATTCATACAAGGTTCGTCGACCCAGTGGTATCCATACGAAGCCCAGATAGCCACACAGTTTGCTGACCTGCCCTGGTCTGGTTGTCCAGGACCCCAATCAAGGAAGGTTGCGGTAGTTTCGGAAGGATACTGTTTCCAAATATTTTCAATAAGTTCGTCTGTCATACCGATCCAATGTTTGGGGTCTAAATTTATGTAATATTTATTTAAACATTAATTTAAAGTGTCAATGGTATCGTCTGAAATTCTTTTTTTCTATAAGATACATGTCTACGCTTCCGGGCAAAAGCTCAAAAGTTACAGAAAAAGTTCCTACACAATTAGACACAAAGATGGCAATGGTTTGTGTTGAATTCTTATGAAAAAAAATACAGATTTTACCCTTTAAACAATCTGATGAAAATAGATGACAAACAGTTTGTCTTTTCTATCAAACTATTGCGTTACCTTTTAAATCACTTAAGTGACTGCGGAGAATTGTATTTTCCGTAGACGTTTCGATGTTCACCAAATCTGCTTTAAAATGTTCACAGAAACGCTGAAGTAGTATATGATTCTTATCAGTATCTCTCGAAATATGTTTATGGCATGTTTAGTACAAGGCACTACATTGTATGTGAATTTGTAATCAAAAATAGAATACCTCGACCAGCTATGAAACCAAATAAGTCAGTGTTAATATTGAGATCGCCTCATTTTCTACAGTAAAACACCTCAAAGCCGTACTCCATCCGGACTGAGCTAAAAGTTCGGTTTTCTGAGAATCCGGTTTTCACAAAGCTTTTTATAAAAAATCTTAAAAATGGGACATGGGAAATTGTTCTATTTTCAGGGAGTCTGGTTTTCAGGGAGTCCGGTATTCAGAAAGTCCGGTTTTCAGAGAGTCCGGTTTTCAGAAAGTCCGGTTTTCAGAAAGTCCGGTTTTCAGGGAGTCCGGTTTTCAGGGAGTCCGGTTTTCATGGGTTTTACTGTAATTGGAATAAAGAGGGAATATTGAAAGCGGCCTTAAGTATTAGGTCGTTATTATAAGATGGTCATAGTAATATGTGTATCTGTTCAGTTCAATCAGAAGTATGATTATTTATGAGGAAACCTACTTACCTGTGCATCATGAAATGTCAAATCGTCATGACCAAATAAGTAACACGAGTTACCATATCTAACCCATCCATCAGTACAACAAGACGACACAACATCTGATGGAATATAAATAACATAAAGTCACGGATGATTATTTTAGTTGTTTAAATGATTCAAGAGTTAGGAATGATACCGTACTGTAGCTATTTAAACAACCCATGCCAAATGCCTCGTGGAGCATGTTATTGTTGTTGTTGTTGTTGTTGCTGTTGCTGTTGCTGTTGCTGTCGCTGTCGCTGTTGCTGTCGTTGTCGTTGTCGTCGTCGTTGCTGCTGAGGAGGAGGAGGAGGAGGATGTGTGGCCACGTATACTATTGTTTATTTGTTTATTCAGTATTATGTAAAGTTAGATGGATGCGTTGACGTGCAACTGGTCGTGTGAAGCTTTCTCAAAATATATGTTTACAAAATATTACTGCCCTTTATAAAAAAATAAAAACAGCAACAATGTTAAATCACTTACCAACTGTGAACAAGAAAAGTCCCAGGGAGAATATAATGTTTGACATCTTGGTCGATTGAGTGATGGATCTATGTAACGATAAAGTTTCGAAACAGAAGTGTCGGGACATTGAACAATGATAATGGTTTGTTTGAATCCCGACGTTTAATTGGTTGCGAACGTCATTATGTTTCCTAATGTGACCCGCTTTCTGATTGGTTGAAATGTCACTGACACTTTTATCTCTAAGAATAACCTCTTATCGGTCGAAAAAGAGTTCGACAGAAGGTAACCACGTGTCCTCATAAGGTGAAGGTGGAATTATATGTCCATACTATCTCCTGTTCGGTCGTCTGTAGAAATGTCCAAATTCACATTTTCATACGACCATCTTTTTTATAGCCATTTTACGGAGAGCCAACTATTATCGTCTTGGTGAATGACTTAAAAGCCATTTTCTGGATAGCAAAACGTGATAACTATTTGATGTGGTCGTAAAAGCCAGTTTATTGTTCTTGAAATAAAAATAAACTTTACAGTCAGATTGTCTCTATTCACTGGTGTTTTAGCGAAAGTTTTACGGTTATATCCTTCTAAGTCGAGATAATAATCAATTATTAACTTAAACCATAACTATAACATTTATGACGGATCAACAATGAATAAAATAATGAAATAAAAGGTCTATAGTTTTATTTTATCCGTATTTTTTACACAGGAATTCGAATGTTAAGCAAGCACGCTTTGTAGCCTTTGATTGACTTATCCAATAACTTGATTGGCTTCTGTCTCAGCTCTGAAAAAAGCAACATGAGATAATACGATGATACAGACAATAACGATATTTACAGTAAAACAGTCAAAGAGTCGCTGATGAAGGAACTAAGGCCAACCAATGAAAATATCCCAATCGTTTTAACTTTCAAAACAAAGCGTTAGAAATTGGAAAATTATCACAGGATACATATAATTGCTTATCATAGGAAGATATTTCATGATCGACACGCTGCAAAATAGATGTCACATTTTAATGTTTTCAATCGTACGAAAGAATGAATACAGTGCCATCTTTGGAACTAAACCAAACCCGACTTAAACTGAAAGTGTTCTTATCATGTTGAAATGTAGTATGGTGAGGAATACGATATAATGAAGTATAAGTTACCTCCCCTGGATCAAACAAACCCTTCTGTAGTTAGTAGGCTATCACGGGCCATACTAGCATACTGTATTTTTATAAAGAAAATATGGAAAACCAGTTTTATTGTGCAATGTGCACCCCTCTAATTTTCGTTTGTGAAAGGTAAGAAACTTACGGCATTTCACAAAGAGGTTTAAAACTATGTGTACATGGTTCATCGACCCAGTGGTAACTAAATGAGGCCCATATAGCGGCGCAGTTGGCCCCTTTTCCCTGGTTCGGCTGGCCAGATCCCCAATCGAGATACGTTGCTGTTGTTTCAGACGGATAGTGTTTCCATATACCATCAACTGATTCATCTGTCAAACCAATCCAGTGTTTGGCATCTAAAAATATTACTTTTTATAATGATATATTGCTTGCGATTATCGGCCTAAAGGAGGGTTGTGGCGGTATGCCGATATATCGCGATATTCTCTTTGGACGGTTCACCTATACTTTTAATATTGTCGTTATCGATCAGTCAACACTGGTGGTCATTATTTGATTTGTTTGGAGATAAATTGATGTCAGAGAAGCAACAATATCAAAAATAGTTTTTATGTAAACCTGAGGTAACGAGTGCTTGCAAAATGTCAATAAAGGCCATATTTTGTCTTTACCAAGGGTGATATTTGTTTACAAGTAAGGTTGTATGTTAATTTTAATGTACACAATTTTATACCTTTCAAATCGTTCAGGTAACTATGGAGGAATATATTTTCAGGTGCCGTCTCAATGTTTACCAAATGTGCCTTGTAATGTTCACAAAAACGCTGAAATTATCAAAATTCGTCCAAGTGAATAACTGTGACAGTTGTTATATAAATAATACGAAGTACAGTACAACCTCTCCGGAGCGGGGCCTTCTCTTGAGCACCAAACTCCCTTCACAACAACATAATTATACCCAACTGTAACATTTAACTACTACTTCAACCTCTCTAGAGCAACAACCTCTCAACACTGACATATTTTGTTTCTCCCAAAGGGTGTTGCTATGGAGACGATGCACTGTACATGTTTTTATTAATTGATAATTTGCATATGATAAAAATCTCTAATGAGTGAGCACTTTGTTAAGACCAAGGTTTGGACACCAACACGTCAATCTTATCATTTTACTGGTACATGTATCATTATCGGGTTGAAAATATAGGAAAACAAGGCTTACTTCTGCGTCAAGAAATGAAAGATCATCGTGACCGAACAGATAACAAGAGTCTCCGAACCTCGTCCAACCATCCAAACAATCAGAAATTACCACATCTGTAAGTAACAATCAGAAATTACCACATCTGTAAGTAACAATCAGAAATTACCACATCTGTAAGTAACAATCAGTAATTAC
Organism: Lutraria lutraria; assembly: GCA_964023205.1. Lineage (NCBI taxonomy): Eukaryota > Metazoa > Mollusca > Bivalvia > Venerida > Mactridae > Lutraria > Lutraria lutraria. Next base: position 21,860,823 of record OZ026850.1, on the reverse strand, counting down.
CACATCTGTAAGTAACAATCAGAAATTACCACATCTGTAAGTAACAATCAGAAATTACCACATCTGTAAGTAACAATCAGAAATTACCACATCTGTAAGTAACAATCAGAAATTACCACATCTGTAGGTAACAATCAGAAATTACCACATCTGTAGGTAACAATCAGTAATTACCACATCTGTAAGTAACAATCAGAAATTACCACATCTGTAAGTAACAATCAGAAATTACCACATCTGTAAGTAACAATCAGAAATTACCACATCTGTAAGTAACAATCAGAAATTACCACATCTGTAGGTAACAATCAGAAATTACCACATCTGTAAGTATTAACAGTCAGAAAGTATCACATTTGTAACGAACAATCAGAAAATAACACGTTGTTTAAGGAAAAATCTTAAATAAATGTATGCTAATAACTACGTCGGTATCATGACCCTTTAAATATATAAATAATTTCGTATCCGGACAAATATGGAAGAAAAGGGTTTCACTGTATGCGCTTCTATTGCAAGACATTCAATTACTCTATATAATAATTCAATACAGTTTATACTTGTACTTATAGGTGATAATAAATTCTCTATGAACGAAATGGAAACATAATATATATCATATGAAAAAAAGGTAATAAATTATTTTTACCTACTGTTAGTAGACAAATTCCTATTGCATAAAACGTGTTCCACATAATGTCAGTCTTTGTGTTTATGTGTGTTATCTAGTCCTTATTCATATATAAATAAAATGACACATTATCTATAAGATAAGATAGTTTCTGTATAAGAACATATGAACGAACTGTGATAGTTCACATGTATGACATGAACTATAAGGATAGTCCATGTAGAGGCTACAGTGTAACCTCTCTGATCATGCTCCATCTGATACGAAAATTACCTTATTCCAAACAAATGTATGATACTTATTCTTCATGCCGTTATTATTTTATTATATAATACTTGTATATACTTGATATAAAAAATGTATAACTCCATATTCTACCATTAAACTTTGGAACAAAAGGGAAACCCGAATTTAGAACCGTTAAAAGGTAGGAACTGATTTTCGTAAACATGATAAGTATAGATGCCATGTAAATACATGTAACAAGATTCGTTGACAAATACAGAATGACGCTTCAGATAAAGACCCTAAAGGGCCACAAAAACTGGTCTCAATTTTGACCGCATCTACGTGTAAACATATATAGCACTCATTTCACATTTTTTATTTTATTACGATCAAGTTTCAAACAAGAATTATTCATAATGAATCCGAAATCTGATCAGTATAACCATAAATATACTGTAGGAAAACACGTATCATCCTACGATCTGTCCAGCATCATAGTTCGCTCTGTAAATAAGAAAATAATCATTACATACAATACAATGGTGCCTCATTATTACACAGTAAAAGTCTGGATTTTATTGAAATCCTGAATACGAAAGATTATCTATAATTAACAACATGTATACTCGCGTGGATTTAGATGACGTCCGGATTTAATTGTATTTGATCTATTTAAAACTAGAAAGAAAAAAATAACAATGTTGAAACTACTGCCATCGAAACGAAAAGAAAACACGGTACAATAAAATCCCTCAAAAGCGGACCACTTCCGGACTGGGCCAAAAGTTTTCTGAGAATCCGGTTTTCACAGAGCTTTTGACTAAAATCCGAAAAATGGGACTTGTAAATTGTCCGATTTTCAGGGAATTCCGGTTTTCAGGGAGTCCGGTTTTCAGGAAGTTCTGGTTTTCAGGGAGTCTGGTTTTCAGGAAGTTCTGGTTTTCATGGGGTCTGGTTTTCGGGGGGGGGGGATTACTGGACTAGTATCTACTGATGCTAGATTTATATCGACAGTAAAAAGATCAGATCTCGGAGTTGAGAGTTTGAACCCTCGACGTATAATATTGTCTTTAATGATTGTGTCAAAGTAATTCGTCCTTCCCTGCTGATTCGATTAGTTCATTAAGGAAAATGTGACAGTTACTTGGTGAGTATTTGTTTACAATCCATGAACACATGTTAACTTAGGTCAGTATATAACTGACACACAGTATAAAACTTGCAAACAACCCAAAATATGAAAAGTGTAACTATTTTTATGTACAGAGCAACCTTTCCGAAGCAACACCCTTTAGGAGAAGCAAAATAATGTTGTTGTTGAGGTTATTGCTCAAGAGAGGTTAAATAAACAATTAAATCGTGCAGTATGAAAAAAAACCTGCTGCTGGTGAAGGAAGGTTATTGCTCAAGAGAGGTTAAATAAACAATTAAATCGTGCAGTATGAAAAAAACCTGCTGATGATGAAGGAAGGTTATTGCTCAAGAGAGGTTAAATAAACAATTAAATCGTGCAGTGTGAAAAAAACCTGCTGATGATGAAGGAAGGTTATTGCTCAAGAGAGGTTAAATAAACAAATCGTGCAGTGTGAAAAAAACCTGCTGATGATGAAGGAAGGTTGTTGCTCAAGAGAGGTTAAATAAACAATTAAATCGTGCAGTATGAAAAAAACCTGCTGATGATGAAGGAAGGTTATTGCTCAAGAGAGGTTAAATAAACAATTAAATCGTGCAGTGTGAAAAAAACCTGCTGATGATGAAGGAAGGTTATTGCTCAAGAGAGGTTAAATAAACAATTAAATCGTGCAGTGTGAAAAAAACCTGCTGATGATGAAGGAAAGTTGTTGCTCAAGAGAGGTTAAATAAACAATTAAATCGTGCAGAGTGAATAAAACCTGCTGCTGATGAAGGAAGGTTATTGCTCGAGAGAGGTTAAATAAACAATTAAATCGTGCAGAGTGAATAAAACCTGCTGATGATGAAGGAAGGTTGTTGCTCAAGAGAGGTTAAATAAACAATTAAATCGTGCAGTGTGAAAAAAAACCTGCTGATGATGAAGGAAGGTTATTGCTCGAGAGAGGTAAAATAAACAATTCAATCGTGCAGTGTGAAAAAAACCTGCTGATGATGAAGGAAGGTTGTTGCTCAAGAGAGGTTAAATAAACAATTAAATCGTGCAGTGTGAATAAAACCTGCTGCTGGTGAAGGAAGGTTGTTGCTCAAGAGAGGTTAAATAAACAATTAAATCGTGCAGTGTGAAAAAAAACCTGCTGATGATGAAGGAAGGTTATTGCTCGAGAGAGGTAAAATAAACAATTCAACCGTGCAGTGTGAAAAAAACCTGCTGATGATGAAGGAAGGTTGTCGCTCAAGAGAGGTTAAATAAACAATTAAATCGTGCAGTGTGAATAAAACCTGCTGCTGGTGAAGGAAGGTTATTGCTCAAGAGAGGTTAAATAAACAATTAAATCGTGCAGTGTGAAAAAAACCTGCTGATGATGAAGGAAGGTTGTTGCTCAAGAGAGGTTAAATAAACAATTAAATCGTGCAGTGTGAATAAAACCTGCTGCTGGTGAAGGAAGGTTATTGCTCAAGAGAGGTTAAATAAACAATTAAATCGTGCAGTGTGAAAAAAACCTGCTGATGATGAAGGAAGGTTATTGCTCAAGAGATGTTAAATAAACAATTAAATCGTGCAGTGTGAAAAAAACCTGCTGATGATGAAGGAAGGTTATTGCTCAAGAGAGGTTAAATAAACAATTAAATCGTGCAGTGTGAAAAAAAACCTGCTGCTGGTAAAGGAATGTTGTTGCTCAAGAGAGGTTAAATAAACAATTAAATCGTGCAGTGTGAATAAAACCTGCTGATGATGAAGGAAGGTTGTTGCTCAAGAGAGGTTAAATAAACAATTAAATCGTGCAGTGTGAATAAAACCTGCTGATGATGAAGGAAGGTTGTTGCTCAAGAGAGGTTAAATAAACAATTAAATCGTGCAGTGTGAATAAAACCTGCTGCTGGTGAAGGAAGGTTATTGCTCAAGAGAGGTTAAATAAACAATTAAATCGTGCAGTGTGAATAAAACCTGCTGATGATGAAGGAAGGTTGTTGCTCAAGAGAGGTTAAATAAACAATTAAATCGTGCAGTGTGAAAAAACCTGCTGCTGGTGACGGAAGGTTATTGCTCAAGAGAGGTTAAATAAACAATTAAATCGTGCAGTGTGAAAAAAAACTGCTGCTGGTAAAGGAAGGTTGTTGCTCAAGAGAGGTTGAATAAACAATTAAATCGTGCAGAGTGAATAAAACCTGCTGATGATGAAGGAAGGTTGTTGCTCAAGAGAGGTTAAATAAACAATTAAATCGTGCAGTGTGAAAAAAACCTGCTGATGATGAAGGAAGGTTATTGCTCGAGAGAGGTTAAATAAACAATTAAATCGTGCAGTGTGAAAAAAAAACTGCTGCTGATGAAGGAAGGTTATTGCTCAACAGAGGTTAAATAAACAATTAAATCGTGCAGTGTGAATAAAACCTGCTGCTGGTGAAGGAAGGTTATTGCTCAAGAGAGGTTAAATAAACAATTAAATCGTGCAGTGTGAATAAAACCTGCTGCTGGTGAAGGAAGGTTGTTGCTCAAGAGAGGTAAAATAAACAATTAAATCGTGCAGTGTGAAAAAAAACTGCTGCTGGTAAAGGAAGGTTATTGCTCAAGAGAGGTTAATTAAACAATTAAATCGTGCAGTGTGAAAAAAACCTGCTGCTGGTGAAGGAAGGTTATTGCTCAAGAGAGGTTAAATAAACAATTAAATCGTGCAGTGTGAAAAAAAACTGCTGCTGGTAAAGGAAGGTTATTGCTCAAGAGAGGTTAATTAAACAATTAAATCGTGCAGTGTGAATAAAACCTGCTGCTGGTGAAGGAAGGTTATTGCTCAAGAGAGGTTAAATAAACAATTAAATCGTGCAGTGTGAATAAAACCTGCTGCTGATGAAGGAAGGTTGTTGCTCAAGAGAGGTTAAATAAACAATTAAATCGTGCAGTGTGAAAAAAAACCTGCTGATGATGAAGGAAGGTTATTGCTCAAGAGAGGTTAAATAAACAATTAAATCGTGCAGTGTGAAAAAAAACCTGCTGATGATGAAGGAAGGTTATTGCTCGAGAGAGGTTAAATAAACAATTAAATCGTGCAGTGTGAAAAAAACCTGCTGCTGGTGAAGGAAGGTTGTTGCTCAAGAGAGGTTAAATAAACAATTAAATCGTGCAGTGTGACAAAAAACCTGCTGATGATGAAGGAAGGTTATTGCTCAAGAGAGGTTAAATAAACAATAAAATCGTGCAGTGTGAATAAAACCTGCTGATGATGGAGGAAGGTTGTTGCTCAAGAGAGGTTAAATAAACAATTAAATCGTGCAGTGTGAAAAAAACCTGCTGCTGGTGAAGGAAGGTTATTGCTCGAGAGAGGTTAAATAAACAATAAAATCGTGCAGTGTGAATAAAACCTGCTGATGATGAAGGAAGGTTATTGCTCAAGAGAGGTTAAATAAACAATTAAATCGTGCAGTATGAAAAAAACCTGCTGCTGGTGAAGGAAGGTTATTGCTCAAGAGAGGTTAAATAAACAATTAAATCGTGCAGTGTGAAAAAAACCTGCTGCTGGTGAAGGAAGGTTGTTGCTCAAGAGAGGTTAAATAAACAATTAAATCGTGCAGTGTGAAAAAAAACCTGCTGCTGGTGAAGGAAGGTTATTGCTCAAGAGAGGTTAAATAAACAATTAAATCGTGCAGTGTGAAAAAAACCTGCTGCTGGTGAAGGAAGGTTGTTGCTCAAGAGAGGTTAAATAAACAATTAAATCGTGCAGTGTGAAAAACACCTGCTGCTGGTGAAGGAAGGTTGTTGCTCAAGAGAGGTTAAATAAACAATTAAATCGTGCAGTGTGAAAAAAACCTGCTGCTGGTGAAGGAAGGTTATTGCTCAAGAGAGGTTAAATAAACAATTAAATCGTGCAGTGTGAAAAAAACCTGCTGCTGGTGAAGGAAGGTTATTGCTCGAGAGAGGTTAAATAAACAATTAAATCGTGCAGTGTGGAAAAAACCTGCTGCTGGTGAAGGAAGGTTATTGCTCAAGAGAGGTTAAATAAACAATTAAATCGTGCAGTGTGAAAAAAAACTGCTGCTGGTAAAGGAAGGTTATTGCTCAAGAGAGGTTAATTAAACAATTAAATCGTGCAGTGTGAATAAAACCTGCTGCTGGTGAAGGAAGGTTATTGCTCAAGAGAGGTTAAATAAACAATTAAATCGTGCAGTGTGAATAAAACCTGCTGCTGATGAAGGAAGGTTGTTGCTCAAGAGAGGTTAAATAAACAATTAAATCGTGCAGTGTGAAAAAAACCTGCTGATGATGAAGGAAGGTTATTGCTCAAGAGAGGTTAAATAAACAATTAAATCGTGCAGTGTGAAAAAAAACCTGCTGATGATGAAGGAAGGTTATTGCTCGAGAGAGGTTAAATAAACAATTAAATCGTGCAGTGTGAAAAAAACCTGCTGCTGGTGAAGGAAGGTTGTTGCTCAAGAGAGGTTAAATAAACAATTAAATCGTGCAGTGTGAAAAAAAACCTGCTGATGATGAAGGAAGGTTATTGCTCAAGAGAGGTTAAATAAACAATAAAATCGTGCAGTGTGAATAAAACCTGCTGATGATGGAGGAAGGTTGTTGCTCAAGAGAGGTTAAATAAACAATTAAATCGTGCAGTGTGAAAAAAACCTGCTGCTGGTGAAGGAAGGTTATTGCTCGAGAGAGGTTAAATAAACAATAAAATCGTGCAGTGTGAATAAAACCTGCTGATGATGAAGGAAGGTTATTGCTCAAGAGAGGTTAAATAAACAATTAAATCGTGCAGTATGAAAAAAACCTGCTGCTGGTGAAGGAAGGTTATTGCTCAAGAGAGGTTAAATAAACAATTAAATCGTGCAGTGTGAAAAAAACCTGCTGCTGGTGAAGGAAGGTTGTTGCTCAAGAGAGGTTAAATAAACAATTAAATCGTGCAGTGTGAAAAAAAACCTGCTGCTGGTGAAGGAAGGTTATTGCTCAAGAGAGGTTAAATAAACAATTAAATCGTGCAGTGTGAAAAAAACCTGCTGCTGGTGAAGGAAGGTTGTTGCTCAAGAGAGGTTAAATAAACAATTAAATCGTGCAGTGTGAAAAACACCTGCTGCTGGTGAAGGAAGGTTGTTGCTCAAGAGAGGTTAAATAAACAATTAAATCGTGCAGTGTGAAAAAAACCTGCTGCTGGTGAAGGAAGGTTATTGCTCAAGAGAGGTTAAATAAACAATTAAATCGTGCAGTGTGAAAAAAACCTGCTGCTGGTGAAGGAAGGTTATTGCTCGAGAGAGGTTAAATAAACAATTAAATCGTGCAGTATGAATAAAACCTGCTGATGGTGAAGGAAGGTTATTGCTCAAGAGAGGTTAAATAAACAATTAAATCGTGCAGTGTGAAAAAAACCTGCTGATGATGAAGGAAGGTTATTGCTCAAGAGAGGTTAAATAAACAATTAAATCGTGCAGTGTGAAAAAAACCTGCTGCTGATGAAGGAAGGTTGTTGCTCAAGAGAGGTTAAATAAACAATTAAATCGTGCAGTGTGAATAAAACCTGCTGCTGGTGAAGGAAGGTTATTGCTCAAGAGAGGTTAAATAAACAATTAAATCGTGCAGTGTGAAAAAAACCTGCTGCTGGTGAAGGAAGGTTGTTGCTCAAGAGAGGTTAAATAAACAATTAAATCGTGCAGTATGAAAAAAACCTGCTGCTGATGAAGGAATGTTGTTGCTCAAGAGAGGTTAAATAAACAATTAAATCGTGCAGTGTGAAAAAAAACCTGCTGATGATGAAGGAAGGTTATTGCTCAAGAGAGGTTAAATAAACAATTAAATCGTGCAGTATGAATAAAACCTGCTGCTGGTGAAGGAAGGTTGTTGCTCAAGAGAGGTTAAATAAACAATTAAAACGTGCAGTGTGAAAAAAAACCTGCTGCTGGTGAAGGAAGGTTATTGCTCAAGAGAGGTTAAATAAACAATTAAATCGTGCAGTATGAATAAAACCTGCTGCTGGTGAAGGAATGTTGTTGCTCAAGAGAGGTTAAATAAACAATTAAATCGTGCAGTGTGAAAAAAAACCTGCTGCTGGTGAAGGAAGGTTATTGCTCAAGAGAGGTTAAATAAACAATTAAATCTTGCAGTGTGAATAAAACCTGCTGCTGGTGAAGGAAGGTTGTTGCTCAAGAGAGGTTAAATAAACAATTAAATCGTGCAGTGTGAAAAAAAAACCTGCTGATGATGAAGGAATGTTATTGCTCAAGAGTGGTTAAATAAACAATTAAATCGTGCAGTATGAATAAAACCTGCTGCTGGTGAAGGAAGGTTATTGCTCGAGAGAGGTTAAATAAACAATTAAATCGTGCAGTGTGAATAAAACCTGCTGCTGGTGAAGGAAGGTTATTGCTCAAGAGAGGTTAAATAAACAATTAAATCGTGCAGTGTGAAAAAAACCTGCTGCTGGTGAAGGAAGGGTGTTGCTCAAGAAAGGTTAAATAAACAATTAAATCGTGCAGTGTGAAAAAAACCTGCTGCTGGTAAAGGAAGGTTATTGCTCGAGAGAGGTTAAATAAACAATTAAATCGTGCAGTATTAAAAAAACCTGCTGATGATGAAGGAATGTTGTTGCTCAAGAGAGGTTAAATAAACAATTAAATCGTGCAGTGTGAAAAAAAACCTACTGATGATGAAGGAAGGTTATTGCTCAAGAGAGGTTAAATAAACAATTAAATCGTGCAGTGTGAAAAAAAACTGCTGATGATGAAGGAAGGTTATTGCTCAAGAGAGGTTAAATAAACAATTAAATCGTGCAGTGTGAAAAAAAACTGCTGATGATGAAGGAAGGTTGTTGCTCAAGAGAGGTTAAATAAATAATTAAATCGTGCAGTGTGAAAAAAAACCTGCTGCTGGTGAAGGAAGGTTGTTGCTCAATAGAGGTTAAATAAACAATTAAATCGTGCAGTGTGAAAAAAAAACTGCTGCTGATGAAGGAAGGTTGTTGCTCAAGAGAGGTTAAATAAACAATTAAATCGTGCAGTGTGAAAAAAACCTGCTGCTGGTGAAGGAAGGTTATTGCTCAAGAGAGGTTAAATAAACAATTAAATCGTGCAGTATGAAAAAAACCTGCTGATGATGAAGGAAGGTTATTGCTCAAGAGAGGTTAAATAAACAATTAAATCGTGCAGTATGAATAAAACCTGCTGATGATGAAGGAAGGTTGTTGCTCAAGAGAGGTTAAATAAACAATTAAATCGTGCAGTGTGAAAAAAACCTGCTGCTGATGAAGGAAGGTTGTTGCTCAAGAGAGGTTAAATAAACAATTAAATCGTGCAGTGTGAAAAAAACCTGCTGATGATGAAGGAAGGTTGTTGCTCAAGAGAGGTTAAATAAACAATTAAATCGTGCAGTGTGAAAAAAACCTGCTGCTGGTGAAGGAAGGTTATTGCTCAAGAGAGGTTAAATAAACAATTAAATCGTGCAGTGTGAATAAAACCTGCTGCTGATGAAGGAAGGTTGTTGCTCAAGAGAGGTTAAATAAACAATTAAATCGTGCAGTGTGAAAAAAAACCTGCTGATGATGAAGGAAGGTTATTGCTCAAGAGAGGTTAAATAAACAATTAAATCGTGCAGTGTGAAAAAAAACCTGCTGATGATGAAGGAAGGTTATTGCTCGAGAGAGGTTAAATAAACAATTAAATCGTGCAGTGTGAAAAAAACCTGCTGCTGGTGAAGGAAGGTTGTTGCTCAAGAGAGGTTAAATAAACAATTAAATCGTGCAGTGTGAAAAAAAACCTGCTGATGATGAAGGAAGGTTATTGCTCAAGAGAGGTTAAATAAACAATAAAATCGTGCAGTGTGAATAAAACCTGCTGATGATGAAGGAAGGTTGTTGCTCAAGAGAGGTTAAATAAACAATTAAATCGTGCAGTGTGAAAAAAACCTGCTGCTGGTGAAGGAAGGTTATTGCTCGAGAGAGGTTAAATAAACAATTAAATCGTGCAGTGTGAATAAAACCTGCTGCTGATGAAGGAAGGTTGTTGCTCAAGAGAGGTTAAATAAACAATTAAATCGTGCAGTGTGAAAAAAACCTGCTGATGATGAAGGAAGGTTATTGCTCGAGAGAGGTTAAATAAACAATTAAATCGTGCAGTGTGAAAAAAAAACTGCTGCTGATGAAGGAAGGTTATTGCTCAACAGAGGTTAAATAAACAATTAAATCGTGCAGTGTGAATAAAACCTGCTGCTGGTGAAGGAAGGTTATTGCTCAAGAGAGGTTAAATAAACAATTAAATCGTGCAGTGTGAATAAAACCTGCTGCTGGTGAAGGAAGGTTGTTGCTCAAGAGAGGTAAAATAAACAATTAAATCGTGCAGTGTGAAAAAAAACTGCTGCTGGTAAAGGAAGGTTATTGCTCAAGAGAGGTTAATTAAACAATTAAATCGTACAGTGTGAAAAAAACCTGCTGCTGGTGAAGGAAGGTTATTGCTCAAGAGAGGTTAAATAAACAATTAAATCGTGCAGTGTGAAAAAAAACTGCTGCTGGTAAAGGAAGGTTATTGCTCAAGAGAGGTTAATTAAACAATTAAATCGTGCAGTGTGAATAAAACCTGCTGCTGGTGAAGGAAGGTTGTTGCTCAAGAGAGGTTAAATAAACAATTAAATCGTGCAGTGTGAAAAAAAACCTGCTGATGATGAAGGAAGGTTATTGCTCAAGAGAGGTTAAATAAACAATTAAATCGTGCAGTGTGAAAAAAAACCTGCTGATGATGAAGGAAGGTTATTGCTCGAGAGAGGTTAAATAAACAATTAAATCGTGCAGTGTGAAAAAAACCTGCTGCTGGTGAAGGAAGGTTGTTGCTCAAGAGAGGTTAAATAAACAATTAAATCGTGCAGTGTGACAAAAAACCTGCTGATGATGAAGGAAGGTTATTGCTCAAGAGAGGTTAAATAAACAATAAAATCGTGCAGTGTGAATAAAACCTGCTGATGATGGAGGAAGGTTGTTGCTCAAGAGAGGTTAAATAAACAATTAAATCGTGCAGTGTGAAAAAAACCTGCTGCTGGTGAAGGAAGGTTATTGCTCGAGAGAGGTTAAATAAACAATAAAATCGTGCAGTGTGAATAAAACCTGCTGATGATGAAGGAAGGTTATTGCTCAAGAGAGGTTAAATAAACAATTAAATCGTGCAGTATGAAAAAAACCTGCTGCTGGTGAAGGAAGGTTATTGCTCAAGAGAGGTTAAATAAACAATTAAATCGTGCAGTGTGAAAAAAACCTGCTGCTGGTGAAGGAAGGTTGTTGCTCAAGAGAGGTTAAATAAACAATTAAATCGTGCAGTGTGAAAAAAAACCTGCTGCTGGTGAAGGAAGGTTATTGCTCAAGAGAGGTTAAATAAACAATTAAATCGTGCAGTGTGAAAAAAACCTGCTGCTGGTGAAGGAAGGTTGTTGCTCAAGAGAGGTTAAATAAACAATTAAATCGTGCAGTGTGAAAAACACCTGCTGCTGGTGAAGGAAGGTTGTTGCTCAAGAGAGGTTAAATAAACAATTAAATCGTGCAGTGTGAAAAAAACCTGCTGCTGGTGAAGGAAGGTTATTGCTCAAGAGAGGTTAAATAAACAATTAAATCGTGCAGTGTGAAAAAAACCTGCTGCTGGTGAAGGAAGGTTATTGCTCGAGAGAGGTTAAATAAACAATTAAATCGTGCAGTGTGGAAAAAACCTGCTGCTGGTGAAGGAAGGTTATTGCTCAAGAGAGGTTAAATAAACAATTAAATCGTGCAGTGTGAAAAAAAACTGCTGCTGGTAAAGGAAGGTTATTGCTCAAGAGAGGTTAATTAAACAATTAAATCGTGCAGTGTGAATAAAACCTGCTGCTGGTGAAGGAAGGTTATTGCTCAAGAGAGGTTAAATAAACAATTAAATCGTGCAGTGTGAATAAAACCTGCTGCTGATGAAGGAAGGTTGTTGCTCAAGAGAGGTTAAATAAACAATTAAATCGTGCAGTGTGAAAAAAAACCTGCTGATGATGAAGGAAGGTTATTGCTCAAGAGAGGTTAAATAAACAATTAAATCGTGCAGTGTGAAAAAAAACCTGCTGATGATGAAGGAAGGTTATTGCTCGAGAGAGGTTAAATAAACAATTAAATCGTGCAGTGTGAAAAAAACCTGCTGCTGGTGAAGGAAGGTTGTTGCTCAAGAGAGGTTAAATAAACAATTAAATCGTGCAGTGTGAAAAAAAACCTGCTGATGATGAAGGAAGGTTATTGCTCAAGAGAGGTTAAATAAACAATAAAATCGTGCAGTGTGAATAAAACCTGCTGATGATGGAGGAAGGTTGTTGCTCAAGAGAGGTTAAATAAACAATTAAATCGTGCAGTGTGAAAAAAACCTGCTGCTGGTGAAGGAAGGTTATTGCTCGAGAGAGGTTAAATAAACAATAAAATCGTGCAGTGTGAATAAAACCTGCTGATGATGAAGGAAGGTTATTGCTCAAGAGAGGTTAAATAAACAATTAAATCGTGCAGTATGAAAAAAACCTGCTGCTGGTGAAGGAAGGTTATTGCTCAAGAGAGGTTAAATAAACAATTAAATCGTGCAGTGTGAAAAAAACCTGCTGCTGGTGAAGGAAGGTTGTTGCTCAAGAGAGGTTAAATAAACAATTAAATCGTGCAGTGTGAAAAAAAACCTGCTGCTGGTGAAGGAAGGTTATTGCTCAAGAGAGGTTAAATAAACAATTAAATCGTGCAGTGTGAAAAAAACCTGCTGCTGGTGAAGGAAGGTTGTTGCTCAAGAGAGGTTAAATAAACAATTAAATCGTGCAGTGTGAAAAACACCTGCTGCTGGTGAAGGAAGGTTGTTGCTCAAGAGAGGTTAAATAAACAATTAAATCGTGCAGTGTGAAAAAAACCTGCTGCTGGTGAAGGAAGGTTATTGCTCAAGAGAGGTTAAATAAACAATTAAATCGTGCAGTGTGAAAAAAACCTGCTGCTGGTGAAGGAAGGTTATTGCTCGAGAGAGGTTAAATAAACAATTAAATCGTGCAGTATGAATAAAACCTGCTGATGGTGAAGGAAGGTTATTGCTCAAGAGAGGTTAAATAAACAATTAAATCGTGCAGTGTGAAAAAAACCTGCTGATGATGAAGGAAGGTTATTGCTCAAGAGAGGTTAAATAAACAATTAAATCGTGCAGTGTGAAAAAAACCTGCTGCTGATGAAGGAAGGTTGTTGCTCAAGAGAGGTTAAATAAACAATTAAATCGTGCAGTGTGAATAAAACCTGCTGCTGGTGAAGGAAGGTTATTGCTCAAGAGAGGTTAAATAAACAATTAAATCGTGCAGTGTGAAAAAAACCTGCTGCTGGTGAAGGAAGGTTGTTGCTCAAGAGAGGTTAAATAAACAATTAAATCGTGCAGTATGAAAAAAACCTGCTGCTGATGAAGGAATGTTGTTGCTCAAGAGAGGTTAAATAAACAATTAAATCGTGCAGTGTGAAAAAAAACCTGCTGATGATGAAGGAAGGTTATTGCTCAAGAGAGGTTAAATAAACAATTAAATCGTGCAGTATGAATAAAACCTGCTGCTGGTGAAGGAAGGTTGTTGCTCAAGAGAGGTTAAATAAACAATTAAAACGTGCAGTGTGAAAAAAAACCTGCTGCTGGTGAAGGAAGGTTATTGCTCAAGAGAGGTTAAATAAACAATTAAATCGTGCAGTATGAATAAAACCTGCTGCTGGTGAAGGAATGTTGTTGCTCAAGAGAGGTTAAATAAACAATTAAATCGTGCAGTGTGAAAAAAAACCTGCTGCTGGTGAAGGAAGGTTATTGCTCAAGAGAGGTTAAATAAACAATTAAATCTTGCAGTGTGAATAAAACCTGCTGCTGGTGAAGGAAGGTTGTTGCTCAAGAGAGGTTAAATAAACAATTAAATCGTGCAGTGTGAAAAAAAAACCTGCTGATGATGAAGGAATGTTATTGCTCAAGAGTGGTTAAATAAACAATTAAATCGTGCAGTATGAATAAAACCTGCTGCTGGTGAAGGAAGGTTATTGCTCGAGAGAGGTTAAATAAACAATTAAATCGTGCAGTGTGAATAAAACCTGCTGCTGGTGAAGGAAGGTTATTGCTCAAGAGAGGTTAAATAAACAATTAAATCGTGCAGTGTGAAAAAAACCTGCTGCTGGTGAAGGAAGGGTGTTGCTCAAGAAAGGTTAAATAAACAATTAAATCGTGCAGTGTGAAAAAAACCTGCTGCTGGTAAAGGAAGGTTATTGCTCGAGAGAGGTTAAATAAACAATTAAATCGTGCAGTATTAAAAAAACCTGCTGATGATGAAGGAATGTTGTTGCTCAAGAGAGGTTAAATAAACAATTAAATCGTGCAGTGTGAAAAAAAACCTACTGATGATGAAGGAAGGTTATTGCTCAAGAGAGGTTAAATAAACAATTAAATCGTGCAGTGTGAAAAAAAACTGCTGATGATGAAGGAAGGTTATTGCTCAAGAGAGGTTAAATAAACAATTAAATCGTGCAGTGTGAAAAAAAACTGCTGATGATGAAGGAAGGTTGTTGCTCAAGAGAGGTTAAATAAATAATTAAATCGTGCAGTGTGAAAAAAAACCTGCTGCTGGTGAAGGAAGGTTGTTGCTCAATAGAGGTTAAATAAACAATTAAATCGTGCAGTGTGAAAAAAAAACTGCTGCTGATGAAGGAAGGTTGTTGCTCAAGAGAGGTTAAATAAACAATTAAATCGTGCAGTGTGAAAAAAACCTGCTGCTGGTGAAGGAAGGTTATTGCTCAAGAGAGGTTAAATAAACAATTAAATCGTGCAGTATGAAAAAAACCTGCTGATGATGAAGGAAGGTTATTGCTCAAGAGAGGTTAAATAAACAATTAAATCGTGCAGTATGAATAAAACCTGCTGATGATGAAGGAAGGTTGTTGCTCAAGAGAGGTTAAATAAACAATTAAATCGTGCAGTGTGAAAAAAACCTGCTGCTGATGAAGGAAGGTTGTTGCTCAAGAGAGGTTAAATAAACAATTAAATCGTGCAGTGTGAAAAAAACCTGCTGATGATGAAGGAAGGTTGTTGCTCAAGAGAGGTTAAATAAACAATTAAATCGTGCAGTGTGAAAAAAACCTGCTGCTGGTGAAGGAAGGTTATTGCTCAAGAGAGGTTAAATAAACAATTAAATCGTGCAGTGTGAATAAAACCTGCTGCTGATGAAGGAAGGTTGTTGCTCAAGAGAGGTTAAATAAACAATTAAATCGTGCAGTGTGAAAAAAAACCTGCTGATGATGAAGGAAGGTTATTGCTCAAGAGAGGTTAAATAAACAATTAAATCGTGCAGTGTGAAAAAAAACCTGCTGATGATGAAGGAAGGTTATTGCTCGAGAGAGGTTAAATAAACAATTAAATCGTGCAGTGTGAAAAAAACCTGCTGCTGGTGAAGGAAGGTTGTTGCTCAAGAGAGGTTAAATAAACAATTAAATCGTGCAGTGTGAAAAAAAACCTGCTGATGATGAAGGAAGGTTATTGCTCAAGAGAGGTTAAATAAACAATAAAATCGTGCAGTGTGAATAAAACCTGCTGATGATGAAGGAAGGTTGTTGCTCAAGAGAGGTTAAATAAACAATTAAATCGTGCAGTGTGAAAAAAACCTGCTGCTGGTGAAGGAAGGTTATTGCTCGAGAGAGGTTAAATAAACAATTAAATCGTGCAGTGTGAATAAAACCTGCTGCTGATGAAGGAAGGTTGTTGCTCAAGAGAGGTTAAATAAACAATTAAATCGTGCAGTGTGAAAAAAACCTGCTGCTGGTGAAGGAAGGTTATTGCTCGAGAGAGGTTAAATAAACAATTAAATCGTGCAGTATGAAAAAAACCTGCTGCTGGTGAAGAAAGGTTATTGCTCAAGAGAGGTTAAATAAACAATTAAATCGTGCAGTGTGAAAAAAACCTGCTGCTGGTGAAGGAAGGTTGTTGCTCAAGAGAGGTTAAATAAACAATTAAATCGTGCAGTGTGAAAAAAACCTGCTGCTGGTGAAGTAAGGTTATTGCTCAAGAGAGGTTAAATAAACAATTAAATCGTGCAGTGTGAAAAAAACCTGCTGCTGGTGAAGGAAGGTTGTTGCTCAAGAGAGGTTAAATAAACAATTAAATCGTGCAGTGTGAAAAAAACCTGCTGCTGGTGAAGGAAGGTTGTTGCTCAAGAGAGGTTAAATAAACAATTAAATCGTGCAGTGTGAAAAAAACCTGCTGCTGGTGAAGGAAGGTTATTGCTCAAGAGAGGTTAAATAAACAATTAAATCGTGCAGTGTGAAAAAAACCTGCTGCTGGTGAAGGAAGGTTATTGCTCGAGAGAGGTTAAATAAACAATTAAATCGTGCAGTATGAATAAAACCTGCTGCTGGTGAAGGAAGGTTATTGCTCAAGAGAGGTTAAATAAACAATTAAATCGTGCAGTGTGAAAAAAACCTGCTGCTGGTGAAGGAAGGTTGTTGCTCAAGAGAGGTTAAATAAACAATTAAATCGTGCAGTATGAAAAAAACCTGCTGCTGATGAAGGAATGTTGTTGCTCAAGAGAGGTTAAATAAACAATTAAATCGTGCAGTGTGAAAAAAAACCTGCTGATGATGAAGGAAGGTTATTGCTCAAGAGAGGTTAAATAAACAATTAAATCGTGCAGTGTGAAAAAAAAACTGCTGCTGATGAAGGAAGGTTATTGCTCGAGAGAGGTTAAATAAACAATTAAATCGTGCAGTGTGAAAAAAAACTGCTGCTGGTGAAGGAAGGTTGTTGCTCAAGAGAGGTTAAATAAACAATTAAATCGTGCAGTGTGAAAAAAACCTGCTGCTGGTGAAGGAAGGTTGTTGCTCAAGAGAGGTTAAATAAGCAATTAAATCGTGCAGTGTGAAAAAAACCTGCTGCTGGTGAAGGAAGGTTTTTACTCAAGAGAGGTTAAATAAACAATTAAATCGT
Source organism: Lutraria lutraria (assembly GCA_964023205.1). Lineage (NCBI taxonomy): Eukaryota > Metazoa > Mollusca > Bivalvia > Venerida > Mactridae > Lutraria > Lutraria lutraria. Next base: position 21,843,911 of record OZ026850.1, on the reverse strand, counting down.
GCAGTGTGAATAAAACCTGCTGATGATGAAGGAAGGTTGTTGCTCAAGACAGGTTAAATAAACAATTAAATCGTGCAGTGTGAAAAAAAACCTGCTGATGATGAAGGAAGTTTATTGCTCAAGAGAGGTTAAATAAACAATTAAATCGTGCAGTGTGAAAAAAAACCTGCTGATGATGAAGGAAGGTTATTGCTCGAGAGAGGTTAAATAAACAATTAAATCGTGCAGTGTGAAAAAAAACTGCTGATGATGAAGGAAGGTTATTGCTCAAGAGAGGTTAAATAAACAATTAAATCGTGCAGTGTGAAAAAAAAACTGCTGATGATGAAGGAAGGTTGTTGCTCAAGAGAGGTTAAATAAACAATTAAATCGTGCAGTGTGAAAAAAAACCTGCTGCTGGTGAAGGAAGGTTGTTGCTCAATAGAGGTTAAATAAACAATTAAATCGTGCAGTGTGAAAAAAAAACTGCTGCTGATGAAGGAAGGTTGTTGCTCAAGAGAGGTTAAATAAACAATTAAATCGTGCAGTGTGAAAAAAACCTGCAGCTGGTGAAGGAAGGTTGTTGCTCAAGAGAGGTTAAATAAACAATTAAATCGTGCAGTATGAAAAAAACCTGCTGATGATGAAGGAAGGTTATTGCTCAAGAGAGGTTAAATAAACAATTAAATCGTGCAGTATGAATAAAACCTGCTGATGATGAAGGAAGGTTGTTGCTCAAGAGAGGTTAAATAAACAATTAAATCGTGCAGTGTGAAAAAAACCTGCTGCTGATGAAGGAAGGTTGTTGCTCAAGAGAGGTTAAATAAACAATTAAATCGTGCAGTGTGAAAAAAACCTGCTGCTGATGAAGGAAGGTTGTTGCTCAAGAGAGGTTAAATAAACAATTAAATCGTGCAGTGTGAAAAAAACCTGCTGCTGGTGAAGGAAGGTTATTGCTCAAGAGAGGTTAAATAAACAATTAAATCGTGCAGTGTGAATAAAACCTGCTGCTGATGAAGGAAGGTTGTTGCTCAAGAGAGGTTAAATAAACAATTAAATCGTGCAGTGTGAAAAAAAACCTGCTGATGATGAAGGAAGGTTATTGCTCAAGAGAGGTTAAATAAACAATTAAATCGTGCAGTGTGAAAAAAAAACTGCTGATGATGAAGGAAGGTTATTGCTCGAGAGAGGTTAAATAAACAATTAAATCGTGCAGTGGGAAAAAAACCTGCTGCTGGTGAAGGAAGGTTGTTGCTCAAGAGAGGTTAAATAAACAATTAAATCGTGCAGTGTGAAAAAAAACCTGCTGATGATGAAGGAAGGTTATTGCTCAAGAGAGGTTAAATAAACAATAAAATCGTGCAGTGTGAATAAAACCTGCTGATGATGAAGGAAGGTTGTTGCTCAAGAGAGGTTAAATAAACAATTAAATCGTGCAGTGTGAAAAAAACCTGCTGCTGGTGAAGGAAGGTTATTGCTCGAGAGAGGTTAAATAAACAATTAAATCGTGCAGTATGAAAAAAACCTGCTGCTGGTGAAGGAAGGTTATTGCTCAAGAGAGGTTAAATAAACAATTAAATCGTGCAGTGTGAAAAAAACCTGCTGCTGGTGAAGGAAGGTTGTTGCTCAAGAGAGGTTAAATAAACAATTAAATCGTGCAGTGTGAAAAAAACCTGCTGCTGGTGAAGGAAGGTTATTGCTCAAGAGAGGTTAAATAAACAATTAAATCGTGCAGTGTGAAAAAAACCTGCTGCTGGTGAAGGAAGGTTGTTGCTCAAGAGAGGTTAAATAAACAATTAAATCGTGCAGTGTGAAAAAAACCTGCTGCTGGTGAAGGAAGGTTGTTGCTCAAGAGAGGTTAAATAAACAATTAAATCGTGCAGTGTGAAAAAAACCTGCTGCTGGTGAAGGAAGGTTATTGCTCAAGAGAGGTTAAATAAACAATTAAATCGTGCAGTGTGAAAAAAACCTGCTGCTGGTGAAGGAAGGTTATTGCTCGAGAGAGGTTAAATAAACAATTTAATCGTGCAGTATGAATAAAACCTGCTGCTGGTGAAGGAAGGTTATTGCTCCAGAGAGGTTAAATAAACAATTAAATCGTGCAGTGTGAAAAAAACCTGCTGCTGGTGAAGGAAGGTTGTTGCTCAAGAGAGGTTAAATAAACAATTAAATCGTGCAGTATGAAAAAAACCTGCTGCTGATGAAGGAATGTTGTTGCTCAAGAGAGGTTAAATAAACAATTAAATCGTGCAGTGTGAAAAAAAACCTGCTGATGATGAAGGAAGGTTATTGCTCAAGAGAGGTTAAATAAACAATTAAATCGTGCAGTGTGAAAAAAAAACTGCTCCTGATGAAGGAAGGTTATTGCTCGAGAGAGGTTAAATAAACAATTAAATCGTGCAGTGTGAAAAAAAACTGCTGCTGGTGAAGGAAGGTTGTTGCTCAAGAGAGGTTAAATAAACAATTAAATCGTGCAGTGTGAAAAAAACCTGCTGCTGGTGAAGGAAGGTTGTTGCTCAAGAGAGGTTAAATAAACAATTAAATCGTGCAGTGTGAAAAAAACCTGCTGCTGGTGAAGGAAGGTTTTTACTCAAGAGAGGTTAAATAAACAATTAAATCGTGCAGTGTGAATAAAACCTGCTGATGATGAAGGAAGGTTGTTGCTCAAGACAGGTTAAATATACAATTAAATCGTGCAGTGTGAAAAAAAACCTGCTGATGATGAAGGAAGTTTATTGCTCAAGAGAGGTTAAATAAACAATTAAATCGTGCAGTGTGAAAAAAAACCTGCTGATGATGAAGGAAGGTTATTGCTCGAGAGAGGTTAAATAAACAATTAAATCGTGCAGTGTGAATAAAACCTGCTGCTGGTGAAGGAAGGTTATTGCTCAAGAGAGGTTAAATAAACAATTAAATCGTGCAGTGTGAAAAAAACCTGCTGCTGGTGAAGGAAGGTTGTTGCTCAAGAGAGGTTAAATAAACAATTAAATCGTGCAGTGTGAAAAAAACCTGCTGATGATGAAGGAAGGTTATTGCTCGAGAGAGGTTAAATAAACAATTAAATCGTGCAGTGTGAAAAAAAAACTGCTGCTGATGAAGGAAGGTTGTTGCTCAAGAGAGGTTAAATAAACAATTAAAACGTGCAGTGTGAAAAAAAACTGCTGCTGATGAAGGAAGGTTGTTGCTCAAGAGAGGTTAAATAAACAATTAAATCGTGCAGTGTGAAAAAAACCTGCTGCTGGTGAAGGAAGGTTGTTGCTCAAGAGAGGTTAAATAAACAATTAAATCGTGCAGTGTGAAAAAAACCTGCTGATGATGAAGGAAGGTTATTGCTCGAGAGAGGTTAAATAAACAATTAAATCGTGCAGTGTGAAAAAAAAACCTGCTGCTGATGAAGGAAGGTTGTTGCTCAAGAGAGGTTAAATAAACAATTAAAACGTGCAGTGTGAAAAAAAACTGCTGCTGATGAAGGAAGGTTGTTGCTCAAGAGAGGTTAAATAAACAATTAAATCGTGCAGTGTGAAAAAAACCTGCTGCTGGTGAAGGAAGGTTGTTGCTCAAGAGAGGTTAAATAAACAATTAAATCGTGCAGTGTGAATATAACCTGCTGCTGGTGAAGGAAGGTTATTGCTCAAGAGAGGTTAAATAAACAATTAAATCGTGCAGTGTGAATAAAACCTGCTGATGATGAAGGAAGGTTGTTGCTCAAGAGAGGTTAAATAAACAATTAAATCGTGCAGTGTGAAAAAAAACTGCTGCTGGTGAAGGAAGGTTATTGCTCAAGAGAGGTTAAATAAACAATTAAATCGTGCAGTGTGAATAAAACCTGCTGATTATGAAGAAAGGTTGTTGCTCAAGAGAGGTTAAATAAACAATTAAATCGTGCAGTGTGAATAAAACCTGCTGCTGGTGAAGGAAGGTTGTTGCTCAAGAGAGGTTAAATAAACAATTTAATCGTGCAGTGTGAAAAAAACCTGCTGCTGGTGAAGGAATGTTATTGCTCGAGAGAGGTTAAATAAACAATTTAATCGTGCAGTGTGAAAAAAACCTGCTGATGATGAAGGAAGGTTGTTGCTCAAGAGAGGTTAAATAAACAATTTAATCGTGCAGTGTGAAAAAACCCTGCTGCTGGTGAAGGAATGTTATTGCTCAAGAGAGGTTAAATAAACAATTAAATCGTGCAGTGTGAAAAAACCCTGCTGCTGGTGAAGGAAGGTTGTTGCTCAAGAGAGGTTAAATAAACAATTAAATCGTGAAGTGTGAAAAAAACCTGCTGCTGGTGAAGGAAGGCTGTTGCTCAAGAGAGGTTAAATAAACAATTAAATCGTGCAGTGTGAATAAAACCTGCTGCTGGTGAAGGAAGGTTATTGCTCAAGAGAGGTTAAATAAACAATTAAATCGTGCAGTGTGAAAAAAACCTGCTGCTGGTGAAGGAAGGTTGTTGCTCAAGAGAGGTTAAATAAACAATTAAATCGTGCAGTGTGAAAAAAAACCTACTGCTGATGAAGGAAGGTTGTTGCTCAAGAGAGGTTAAATAAACAATTAAATCGTGCAGTGTGAAAAAAACCTGCTGCTGATGAAGGAAGGTTGTTGCTCAAGAGAGGTTAAATAAACAATTAAATCGTGCAGTGTGAATAAAACCTGCTGCTGGTGAAGGAAGGTTATTGCTCAAGAGAGGTTAAATAAACAATTAAATCGTGCAGTGTGAATAAAATTTGCTGATGATGAAGGAAGGTTGTTGCTCAAGAGAGGTTAAATAAACAATTAAATCGTGCAGTGTGAAAAAAACCTGCTGCTGGTGAAGGAAGGTTATTGCTCAAGAGAGGTTAAATAAACAATTAAATCGTGCAGTGTGAATAAAACCTGCTGATGATGAAGGAAGGTTGTTGCTCAAGAGAGGTTAAATAAACAATTAAATCGTGCAGTGTGAATAAAACCTGCTGCTGGTGAAGGAAGGTTATTGCTCAAGAGAGGTTAAATAAACAATTAAATCGTGCAGTGTGAATAAAACCTGCTGATGATGAAGGAAGGTTGTTGCTCAAGAGAGGTTAAATAAACAATTAAATCGTGCAGTGTGAAAAAACCTGCTGCTGGTGAAGGAAGGTTGTTGCTCAAGAGAGGTTAAATAAACAATTAAATCGTGCAGTGTGAAAAAAACCTGCTGATGATGAAGGAAGGTTATTGCTCGAGAGAGGTTAAATAAACAATTAAATCGTGCAGTGTGAAAAAAAAACTGCTGCTGATGAAGGAAGGTTGTTGCTCAAGAGAGGTTAAATAAACAATTAAATCGTGCAGTGTGAAAAAAACCTGCTGCTGGTGAAGGAAGGTTATTGCTCGAGAGAGGTTAAATAAACAATTTAATCGTGCAGTATGAATAAAACCTGCTGCTGGTGAAGGAAGGTTATTGCTCCAGAGAGGTTAAATAAACAATTAAATCGTGCAGTGTGAAAAAAACCTGCTGCTGGTGAAGGAAGGTTGTTGCTCAAGAGAGGTTAAATAAACAATTAAATCGTGCAGTATGAAAAAAACCTGCTGCTGATGAAGGAATGTTGTTGCTCAAGAGAGGTTAAATAAACAATTAAATCGTGCAGTGTGAAAAAAAACCTGCTGATGATGAAGGAAGGTTATTGCTCAAGAGAGGTTAAATAAACAATTAAATCGTGCAGTGTGAAAAAAAAACTGCTCCTGATGAAGGAAGGTTATTGCTCGAGAGAGGTTAAATAAACAATTAAATCGTGCAGTGTGAAAAAAAACTGCTGCTGGTGAAGGAAGGTTGTTGCTCAAGAGAGGTTAAATAAACAATTAAATCGTGCAGTGTGAAAAAAACCTGCTGCTGGTGAAGGAAGGTTGTTGCTCAAGAGAGGTTAAATAAACAATTAAATCGTGCAGTGTGAAAAAAACCTGCTGCTGGTGAAGGAAGGTTTTTACTCAAGAGAGGTTAAATAAACAATTAAATCGTGCAGTGTGAATAAAACCTGCTGATGATGAAGGAAGGTTGTTGCTCAAGACAGGTTAAATATACAATTAAATCGTGCAGTGTGAAAAAAAACCTGCTGATGATGAAGGAAGTTTATTGCTCAAGAGAGGTTAAATAAACAATTAAATCGTGCAGTGTGAAAAAAAACCTGCTGATGATGAAGGAAGGTTATTGCTCGAGAGAGGTTAAATAAACAATTAAATCGTGCAGTGTGAATAAAACCTGCTGCTGGTGAAGGAAGGTTATTGCTCAAGAGAGGTTAAATAAACAATTAAATCGTGCAGTGTGAAAAAAACCTGCTGCTGGTGAAGGAAGGTTGTTGCTCAAGAGAGGTTAAATAAACAATTAAATCGTGCAGTGTGAAAAAAACCTGCTGATGATGAAGGAAGGTTATTGCTCGAGAGAGGTTAAATAAACAATTAAATCGTGCAGTGTGAAAAAAAAACTGCTGCTGATGAAGGAAGGTTGTTGCTCAAGAGAGGTTAAATAAACAATTAAAACGTGCAGTGTGAAAAAAAACTGCTGCTGATGAAGGAAGGTTGTTGCTCAAGAGAGGTTAAATAAACAATTAAATCGTGCAGTGTGAAAAAAACCTGCTGCTGGTGAAGGAAGGTTGTTGCTCAAGAGAGGTTAAATAAACAATTAAATCGTGCAGTGTGAAAAAAACCTGCTGATGATGAAGGAAGGTTATTGCTCGAGAGAGGTTAAATAAACAATTAAATCGTGCAGTGTGAAAAAAAAACCTGCTGCTGATGAAGGAAGGTTGTTGCTCAAGAGAGGTTAAATAAACAATTAAAACGTGCAGTGTGAAAAAAAACTGCTGCTGATGAAGGAAGGTTGTTGCTCAAGAGAGGTTAAATAAACAATTAAATCGTGCAGTGTGAAAAAAACCTGCTGCTGGTGAAGGAAGGTTGTTGCTCAAGAGAGGTTAAATAAACAATTAAATCGTGCAGTGTGAATATAACCTGCTGCTGGTGAAGGAAGGTTATTGCTCAAGAGAGGTTAAATAAACAATTAAATCGTGCAGTGTGAATAAAACCTGCTGATGATGAAGGAAGGTTGTTGCTCAAGAGAGGTTAAATAAACAATTAAATCGTGCAGTGTGAAAAAAAACTGCTGCTGGTGAAGGAAGGTTATTGCTCAAGAGAGGTTAAATAAACAATTAAATCGTGCAGTGTGAATAAAACCTGCTGATTATGAAGAAAGGTTGTTGCTCAAGAGAGGTTAAATAAACAATTAAATCGTGCAGTGTGAATAAAACCTGCTGCTGGTGAAGGAAGGTTGTTGCTCAAGAGAGGTTAAATAAACAATTTAATCGTGCAGTGTGAAAAAAACCTGCTGCTGGTGAAGGAATGTTATTGCTCGAGAGAGGTTAAATAAACAATTTAATCGTGCAGTGTGAAAAAAACCTGCTGATGATGAAGGAAGGTTGTTGCTCAAGAGAGGTTAAATAAACAATTTAATCGTGCAGTGTGAAAAAACCCTGCTGCTGGTGAAGGAATGTTATTGCTCAAGAGAGGTTAAATAAACAATTAAATCGTGCAGTGTGAAAAAACCCTGCTGCTGGTGAAGGAAGGTTGTTGCTCAAGAGAGGTTAAATAAACAATTAAATCGTGAAGTGTGAAAAAAACCTGCTGCTGGTGAAGGAAGGCTGTTGCTCAAGAGAGGTTAAATAAACAATTAAATCGTGCAGTGTGAATAAAACCTGCTGCTGGTGAAGGAAGGTTATTGCTCAAGAGAGGTTAAATAAACAATTAAATCGTGCAGTGTGAAAAAAACCTGCTGCTGGTGAAGGAAGGTTGTTGCTCAAGAGAGGTTAAATAAACAATTAAATCGTGCAGTGTGAAAAAAAACCTACTGCTGATGAAGGAAGGTTGTTGCTCAAGAGAGGTTAAATAAACAATTAAATCGTGCAGTGTGAAAAAAACCTGCTGCTGATGAAGGAAGGTTGTTGCTCAAGAGAGGTTAAATAAACAATTAAATCGTGCAGTGTGAATAAAACCTGCTGCTGGTGAAGGAAGGTTATTGCTCAAGAGAGGTTAAATAAACAATTAAATCGTGCAGTGTGAATAAAACCTGCTGATGATGAAGGAAGGTTGTTGCTCAAGAGAGGTTAAATAAACAATTAAATCGTGCAGTGTGAAAAAAACCTGCTGCTGGTGAAGGAAGGTTATTGCTCAAGAGAGGTTAAATAAACAATTAAATCGTGCAGTGTGAATAAAACCTGCTGATGATGAAGGAAGGTTGTTGCTCAAGAGAGGTTAAATAAACAATTAAATCGTGCAGTGTGAATAAAACCTGCTGCTGGTGAAGGAAGGTTATTGCTCAAGAGAGGTTAAATAAACAATTAAATCGTGCAGTGTGAATAAAACCTGCTGATGATGAAGGAAGGTTGTTGCTCAAGAGAGGTTAAATAAACAATTAAATCGTGCAGTGTGAAAAAACCTGCTGCTGGTGAAGGAAGGTTGTTGCTCAAGAGAGGTTAAATAAACAATTAAATCGTGCAGTGTGAAAAAAACCTGCTGATGATGAAGGAAGGTTATTGCTCGAGAGAGGTTAAATAAACAATTAAATCGTGCAGTGTGAAAAAAAACTGCTGCTGATGAAGGAAGGTTGTTGCTCAAGAGAGGTTAAATAAACAATTAAAACGTGCAGTGTGAAAAAAACCTGCTGATGATGAAGGAAGGTTATTGCTCGAGAGAGGTTAAATAAACAATTAAATCGTGCAGTGTGAAAAAAACCTGCTGATGATGAAGGAAGGTTGTTGCTCAAGAGAGGTTAAATAAACAATTAAATCGTGCAGTGTGAAAAAAACCTGCTGCTGGTGAAGGAAGGTTGTTGCTCAAGAGAGGTTAAATAAACAATTAAATCGTGCAGTGTGAAAAGAACCTGCTGCTGGTGAAGGAAGGCTGTTGCTCAAGAGAGGTTAAATAAACAATTAAATCGTGCAGTGTGAATAAAACCTGCTGCTGGTGAAGGAAGGTTATTGCTCAAGAGAGGTTAAATAAACAATTAAAACGTGCAGTGTGAATAAAACCTGCTGCTGGTGAAGGAAGGTTATTGCTCAAGAGAGGTTAAATAAACAATTAAATCGTGCAGTGTGAATAAAACCTGCTGCTGGTGAAGGAATGTTATTGCTCAAGAGAGGTTAAATAAACAATTAAATCTTGCAGTGTGAATAAAACCTGCTGCTGATGAAGGAATGTTATTGCTCAAGAGAGGTTAAATAAACAATTAAATCTTGCAGTGTGAAAAAAAACCTGCTGCTGGTGAAGGAAGGTTATTGCTCAAGAGAGGTTAAATAAACAATTAAATCGTGCAGTGTGAATAAAACCTGCTGCTGGTGAAGGAATGTTATTGCTCAAGAGAGGTTAAATAAACAATTAAATCTTGCAGTGTGAATAAAACCTGCTGCTGGTGAAGGAATGTTATTGCTCAAGAGAGGTTAAATAAACAATTAAATCGTGCAGTGTGAATAAAACCTGCTGCTGGTGAAGGAATGTTATTGCTCAAGAGAGGTTAAATAAACAATTAAATCGTGCAGTGTGAATAAAACCTGCTGCTGGTGAAGGAATGTTATTGCTCAAGAGAGGTTAAATAAACAATTAAATCGTGCAGTGGGAATAAAACCTGCTGCTGGTGAAGGAATGTTATTGCTCAAGAGAGGTTAAATAAACAATTAAATCTTGCAGTGTGAATAAAACCTGCTGCTGGTGAAGGAATGTTATTGCTCAAGAGAGGTTAAATAAACAATTAAAACGTGCAGTGTGAATAAAACCTGCTGCTGGTGAAGGAAGGTTATTGCTCAAGAGAGGTTAAATAAACAATTAAATCTTGCAGTGTGAATAAAACCTGCTGCTGGTGAAGGAATGTTATTGCTCAAGAGAGGTTAAATAAACAATTAAATCTTGCAGTGTGAATAAAACCTGCTGCTGGTGAAGGAATGTTATTGCTCAAGAGAGGTTAAATAAACAATTAAATCTTGCAGTGTGAATAAAACCTGCTGCTGGTGAAGGAATGTTATTGCTCAAGAGAGGTTAAATAAACAATTAAATCTTGCAGTGTGAATAAAACCTGCTGCTGGTGAAGGAAGGTTATTGCTCGAGAAAGGTTAAATAAACAATTAAATCTTGCAGTGTGAATAAAACCTGCTGCTGATGAAGGAAGGTTATTGCTCAAGAGAGGTTAAATAAACAATTAAATCTTGCAGTGTGAATAAAACCTGCTGCTGGTGAAGGAATGTTATTGCTCAAGAGAGGTTAAATAAACAATTAAATCTTGCAGTGTGAAAAAAACCTGCTGCTGATGAAGGAAGGTTGTTGCTCAAGAGAGGTTAAATAAACAATTAAATCTTGCAGTGTGAATAAAACCTGCTGCTGATGAAGGAATGTTATTGCTCAAGAGAGGTTAAATAAACAATTAAATCTTGCAGTGTGAATAAAACCTGCTGCTGGTGAAGGAATGTTATTGCTCAAGAGAGGTTAAATAAACAATTAAATTTTGCAGTGTGAATAAAACCTGCTGCTGGTGAAGGAATTTTATTGCTCAAGAGAGGTTAAATAAACAATTAAATCTTGCAGTGTGAATAAAACCTGCTGCTGGTGAAGGAATGTTATTGCTCAAGAGAGGTTAAATAAACAATTAAATCTTGCAGTGTGAATAAAACCTGCTGCTGGTGAAGGAATGTTATTGCTCAAGAGAGGTTAAATAAACAATTAAATCTTGCAGTGTGAATAAAACCTGCTGCTGGTGAAGGAAGGTTATTGCTCAAGAGAGGTTAAATAAACAATTAAATCTTGCAGTGTGAATAAAACCTGCTGCTGGTGAAGGAATGTTATTGCTCAAGAGAGGTTAAATAAACAATTAAATCTTGCAGTGTGAATAAAACCTGCTGCTGGTGAAGGAAGGTTATTGCTCGAGAGAGGTTAAATAAACAATTAAATCGTGCAGTGTGAATAAAACCTGCTGCTGATGAAGGAATGTTATTGCTCAAGAGAGGTTAAATAAACAATTAAAACGTGCAGTGTGAATAAAACCTGCTGCTGATGAAGGAATGTTATTGCTCGAGAGAGGGCCGTTCTTGAATAACTGTACTGTACTTTTTTTACTTACGGTTTTTCACACAGGGCTTTATATCTACTTGTACATGGTTCATCCACCCAGTGGTAACTGTATGATCCCCATATAGCCGCACAGTTGGCCCCTTTTCCTTGGTTCGGCTGGCCAGATTGCCAATCGAGAAACTTTGCTGTTATATCTGACGGGTAATGCTTCCAAAGACCATCAATCAACTGGTCGGTCAAACCAATCCAATGGTTGCGATCTAAGAAATAGTACTACAAGTAAATATTACTAAAATATTGATAATTGATTGATAATGGATTGATTGGTTGATCGTTTGATTGACTGACTGATAAACTAGGTAGCGATAATCCATTCTCTTCAGGAGTTTAGTAAGTATATGTTGCAATTAAAAAATGCTTTACATTTATTTCTTTAATCCGGACGTGTACTGATAAGGTAAAAATCCTGATAAGGTAAAAAGCTCGGATAAGGTAAAACATCCGGATGTGGCATGAATTCCGGTTAAAGTATTAGTTCGGATATGAAATACTTGCATTTTTACAGACATTTGCTTGCAAAAGCGTCAAATCATCAGGTCGGAGACGAATTAAAAAAAAATCTTAAAAAGACAGATCAGTATTATGTTGGTTTCACAGCATGCGGTAGAACTGGATATTCAATCTTTACCCAGAGTTGTCGTTCATCGCACCTCGCATACGTATCAGAGAGATAACGAACGACAACTCTGTGTAGAAATTGCTGGATATTATATTACCTTTCAAATTACTTAAGTAACCACGAAGATCTTCATTCTCTGCTGACGTCTCAATGTTCACAAGATTACTATGGAAATGTTTACAGAAACGCTGAAACCGTAAAGAAGATACAACAAAGCATTGCGTATAGGAACATTCGCTCACCTCTGATCATTGTGTGGAGAAATTGTTTGTTTGGATTAGTTAACTGCCCATCGACAAATACGTATCATATTGCAGTTGAAATAATGTTGAAAATTTCGAAAAACCTGACACTTTTAAAAAGAAAATACAATATTCTTCATTAAATTTGTATCACATACTCGATTTTTTCATTTTGTAGTGTGTTTCTGTATTACCCAAAGTTATCAGAATGAAGCAATGTTATAGGTTTCCTGTCCGAGAGTTTGCAAATTCAACATTTTACAAGTTGAAAGAATGTCACTTGTTTAAATAAATTCGCAAAATGAAGATCCGCAAATTCAAAGTTTCACAGAAAATCTTTCATAAAATCTTACTTGAGCATCCTGAAATGTCAGATCATCGTGACCAAACAGGTAACATGATTCACCAAAACGTGTCCATCCGTCAGCACAGTCAGTCAACACAACATCTGTAGTAATAAGTGAATGAAACGAATCAAATGTTGTATCATATAAGAGAGGCGAACATATTCAGAAGGTTTCTTATCACGGTACAGTGAAACCCTTCCAATCCTGACCTCTCTTATTCAGATGAAGTCCCTTCTAATCTGGAAACTATCTTAATATGAGGACGTTGTATACTATGCAAATGAGTTACTACAAATAGAAACCAAGATGGCGCCCGTTTGTTACACCTAAAGCGACAACTAATAAATATAGCTTGTCCCGTACCATTTTTTATTCGATATATTCATAATGCAGTGTTAAAGTTGTAGATATTTGTCTAAAAATTAAATCCTTTGTGATCTGAACTTTTCCTCTGGTTCTGATAGACCCGATGAACAAAACGCAAACACATGCCTAAGCAACGGTTTATACTTAAATAAATAAATGCATTTGTCAAATTTTAAATCGAAATGCTCCACCGTTTTGATTCGATTGTCGATGATGCTTCAAGTACGAATTTTTTCTGTTACAGTTGTAAGAAGATATATGTTCGTGATCGAAGTAATTATATAGTGCATTGTATATAGCCCGGTCAAGATCATTTCCTTAGAACTACAATATTTACTTCTCTGCATCAAAATTTCACTTTATCAGAGACTTCATAATATCCGAGTTCACCATAACCGTGTTTTACTGTATTTGTTAATCAATCTTTTATAGAAAGATAGCCAGGGGCCTACTATGGACTCAAGTACATGTATATATATTTTTTTAAATGAAAATTTTAAGACTTACCTATTAAAAGAAGGCAAAGTCCAATGGTATACACTATGTTTGACATGTTAACGTATTCTGGTGTATATGAATTCTCAAAATAGGCCACAATTACAATATTATCGAAGTGACTAACCAATGATAAGAACTTAATTTAGTGATGTTTGGCCCATGGAACTGATAAATGAAATAATCTAGTATGCGGGACATACATGTATAATACAATGATAGGCCAACATGATAATATCTGTGACTATTTGACTATCAGACCGACTGTCTAATATCGCATCTCAAGTTCTGAAAATGCAATTCTGCCATAGTGTGCCATCCCGACACGGCGTCGTGATAATTACTTGGTCATGATGATTCCATTAATTGTAACTACTTCGGCATTTCTGTAACTGAGAAATACTTTTCTTTAGACAAACCCAGGAGTTCCGATTATGATTCCATGTTGCTTACGATTGATTTATCAAAGTGCTTTGTTGATAAGCATGGCATAATGCAATCTACAAATTATTCACAAAATTAAGGGTTAAACTAAGTGTGCAAAATGCCATGAATGCACGAATTTCGAGCAAGTAATTGAAAAAAAGCAAAAAATGAGAAAACCTTAATAATTTTATCATTTTTATTCGAACATTTTACTCATTTTATGCAAATCAATATTCTTGTTTCAGCCAACTGGGCTCAGTACAGCTTCAATTCTGAAAGAATGATAAAATATTTCTGATCTGAAAATCGACATCAAAGTTTCACGAGGATTACAGGCTTGAAGAATAATAATTGATATACAGTGCAACCCTCCATATCAACATCTTTTGGAAGTAACACAATTAGATTAGGTTATTGCTGAAAGGTTGTTGCTCTCATAGAGGTCAAATCAATAGTTGAATCATTTAGTTGGAAAAAGCATGCTGTTGTTGAAGAGAGGGGCGCTCTGGGCAGATTGCACCGTACATGAAATGCCATGTGTTAGCCTCACGGAGATGTGTTTTGTCACTAAAATAAAGATTTAACGACTTATATTTGAGACTTCGTCTATTCTTATATAAAATATCCTCGTAGTCATTAACTAATCGCTGAATATTTCCTGACCCACGGCACTACTGACTGAAAATAAACACTTACGCCATTTCACACAGCGGGTATAACTTGTGTGTACACAATTCGTCACTCCATTGAAAATAGGGTGCCGCTACCGACACACAGTTACCATCTTTCAGGTTGTTAGGTTCTGATGGAGCCCAATCAAAGAATGTTGCTCTAATCTCTGACGGATAATGCTTCCATACGTCCTCGATTACTTCATCCGTCATACCAATCCAGTGATGGTTAGCTAGAGACATAATATAGAGTGAAACCTCTTTGACATAGGGCCTATCTAATATAAGACGTCACTTATATATGGCCTATCTAACATAGGAAGTCACTGATATAGGGCCTATATAACATAGGACGACAATAATATAGGACCTATCTAACGTAGGACGTCACTAAAAACATAGGACCTATCTCATATAGGACGTCCCTAATAAAGGACGTCTGGTAAACAACCACTGTAATATAGGACCAGTCCAAAATAGGACCTCTCTAATGTAGGACCTGGCTAAAATAGGACCTCTCTAATGTAGGACCTGGCTAAAATAGGACCTCTCTAATGTAGGACCTGGCTAAAATAGGACCTCTCTAATCTAGGACCTGGCTAAAATAGGACCTCTCTAATCTAGGACCTGGCTAAAATAGGACCTCTCTAATGTAGGACCTGGCTAAAATAGGACATCTCTTAATGTAGGACCTGGCTAAAATAGGACCTCTCTAACATAGGACCTCTCTAATATAGGACCTCTCTAATATAGGACCTCTCTAATGTATGACCTATATAATATAGGACCTCTCTAATGTAGGACCTCTCTGATATAGGACCTCTCTAATATAGGACCTCTCTAACACAAGATCTCTCGAATAAAGTACCTCTCAAATATAGGACCACTCTAATCCGGTATCTCATTAATCTGGATCATCTGTTTTGTGTATAACATTCTCTTTTTGACAAACGCATTTACGTACATTTGTATGTAATATTAAAAAAAGTATTATTTTCAATTTCAACACATCTACAGTTCAACCTCTGAACACAAGTAGCGACTTAGTGCACAGTTGGTCTTTAAATAGAGGTTTAAGTTGACTTTTTATATATTTACGTCAAAGATCATGTTGTCAAGGTAGCCTTAATTCCCAGGTTTAACTACAGATCCGTCAACATTAAAACAATGTGAATGCTGATGCGTTGTAAACTTTGTACCTTTCAAATCACGCAGATAACTTTTAATGAATTTATCTTCTTCAGCAGTTTCTATATTCACCAAAGTTGCATTGTAATTCTCGCAGTAACTCTAAAGATATGATATAAAACAAACGTAAACATGTATATAATAAATTATCTGTAAATGACACACAATTTGTTAAATGATGTCAGTACACTCAAGTCTAAGAAAAAGTTAATTCCATCACATAGGGGGAAATAGACATCGTTTTTTTTTTTTTTGGAAACTGACCGATGGTTAGCTCTTACATGACCGTCACTCGCGCAGTGCGCATGCATTTTTATGCGGACCAAAGTATTATGCTTATCTACAAACGCCATGCAAGTGTTAAACAAGTTCACATAGCATGTTTCAGTGCAAGTATATCTTAGTTCGATTCCCGTGAGTACTTTCAGTACTTTGATTATATTTCTATCATTCATGCATTCTACATACATGTACACATTCATGCATTCTACATACATTTACACATTCATGCATTCTACATACATGTACACATTCATGCATTCTACATACATGTACACATTCATGCATTCTACATACATGTACACATTCATGCATTCTACATACATGTACAAGTATATGATGATACAGTGATGATGAAAATTACAAGGATGAGGATCGTAATGTCAAAATCGACGAAAACACGACGATCATAGCAATAAAAGATGCTGATGATGATGATTAAAAATATTAATGATGATGGTGATGCTGTTAGTAATGATGATGATGATGTTCGTGGTTGTTATGATGATTTCGGGAGAATTATGACATCGACGATACATTTACACACAATATATATTTGCTCGCCTTTAACCAACAGCAATCGTCCAATTTTTACAAAAATATAATATTTGATCATTCCATCCAGAATACTAGTTAAATAATAAGACGGCTGTGAAAAATGCAGAGAACGTTCGTATAAAGCAGGGTCGTAAGAACCGAGGGGTACAAGGGGGAGCTTAGACTCAAACACAAACAATTTCGACTTTTATGGTTCCTAATTAGACCTCCCTCCATACTACGAGCCATGCAGTTACCTCAGCATCAAGGAAAGAACGTGTATCAGTTCCAAATACGTAACATGAACCTCCATACCGTGTCCAACCATCTAAACAATAAGTATAGGCTTGTTCTGGAAATAAAATAAATAACAGTCAAACCTATGCTAGCGGCCATCTCCAAATTAAGGCCATCCTATTAATAAAGGCCATTAATTTATAAATTGTTATTAATAAAGGCCACTTTTTGTCTTTCCCAAGAGTGGCCTTCGTTCACAGGTTTCATATCTTATACAGACATCATAAATTCATTATTGGGTGAGAACGATTACTGCACAGGGGAAGTAACTCTTCCAAAGTGTATTTCAAAATATTATAATAATTATGTCATCACGTGACGTCAGTTGACCAATCAAGACGCGGAAACTAGTGAAAGATAAGATAGGGTTATTTAGTAGATCTTCAGAATAATAAAATTAAAACCTGATAAAAATGTAAGCCATAAATATTGAAAAATATCCTGACACTTAATTTCATTTGTTGAAATAATTTCAAAAGATTCCAAAAACACTTACCGACCACAAGCAAGCTCAGCCAAACAATACACAGTACTCTAGTCATGTTAATTGTTTCGTTTTGTGCCTCTGTATAACCTGAACCCTTTTAAAGTCCTTATCACTGTGTCATATATATTATCGCCAATGTCGAATATGAAGATAGTACAGTACAGTTCATTTTTGTACCGGGCGCTGTACGATATTTTAGTCCACGATTCACCTTGCGATATTTTAGTCCACGATTCACCTTGCAATATTTTAGTCCACGATTCACCTTGCGATATTTTAGTCCACGATTCACCTTGTGATATTTTAGTCCACGATTCACCTTGCGATATTTTAGTCCACGATTCACCTTGCGATATTTTAGTCCACGATTCACCTTGTGATATTTTAGTCCACGATTCACCTTGCGATATTTTAGTCCACGATTTACCTTGCGATATTTTAGTCCACGATTCACCTTGCGATATTTTAGTCCACGATTCACCTTGTGATATTTTAGTCCACGATTCACCTTGCGATATTTTAGTCCACGATTCACCTTGTGATATTTTAGTCCACGATTCACCTTGCGATATTTGGAAATCACATAAATGAAATCGTTAATGAACATTTTATTGTTCATGTAACCAAAACATTTTCCTTTGATGAATTTTTTTCTGAATAATTTCTGGAAATCAATGTATGCTTACATCAGGTAATAAAATCAAAGTACTACTAACAGAAGGACTGGTGATTTTTCCATACCTCTGGTTGTAGGATTTATCAATTACAAAGATGAAAATATTTATTTAAAGTTTATTTATTCGTATATTAGACAAGCCAATTTTATCCTCAATTTAAGTTCCGTGATTTAAAATAGGGACAAATCACATACATCTACATCTGTATGATAGATTATTACCGATGTAGAGAAATTACTATGTGTAGTTTAGACCTATTTTCTGTGCTGTGATTAGGTCGACGGACATTTTGTTTCAATACGATGACATAGGAAGGTGATTTCTGAGGAAAACGCCTTTCAAAAATGTTTATGTGTCTTCACAAAATAACACTGATGTTAAAAAAGCAAGTACAAGAAACACAAGCAATGTTAACGTTTTTTATTTAAATTTAACATCGATGGACACTTATATCATCAATACAATCGTCGTTTATTTTAACGTCTACGATGTTGCATGGATCTGGAATTAGCCAACGCCCTGGCTACAAATGAAGCTGGTTTTGCGTCTTGCTTGTTTTCTGAAATATTGAAATAAACAAAATGGTTTTATGTAATGATGAGTTGATTTTGATTTTAAAAAAAATTATGTAGATCTTAACATTAATTGAGTTTGAAAGCTGGAAGAGGTTAACTCAAGTTTCGGTTATTTCATATGTACTAGTGTAAGTCGTAATGACTCAATTACCAGTACATTCAAACCTGGTTTAGTGGCCACTTCCCCTCTGAATAAAAGCTATCCTGTTAATAAAGTTCACCCTGTGAATACAAGTAATTCCTTTCAAAATTATCATTGATTATTTAAAACAAAATAACCTCCAAATAAAGACCACCTGTCAATAAAGACCACCTGTCAATAAAGACCACCTGTCAATAAAGGTCACCTGTCAATAAAGACCACTTGTCAATAAAGGTCACCTGTCAATAAAGGCCACCTGTCAATAAAGGCCCCATTTCGTCTCTCCCAAGGTTGGCTCATTTCATACTTAGTTAAGGTTTGAGTTTTAAGTCAAGGACAGAAATATAGTAAAAGAAGATGTACATTTTGAACTCGGATATAGGAAAGTATCAGATATAGTGAAGGATTATATATGTGACATATATTGAAGAATTAGATAGAGCGAAGTATCAGATATAGTGAAGAATCTATTCTTTACCGGACATGTCTTTCTTTATTCTATTCATATATATATATATATATAAATACATGTACATGTATAAATGAAGTATTCATTCGATTCATTATAACCTTATTTTACTGTAATCTACTCAATAGTTGAAAGAGATATCCGGCGTTCGTTTTTTTCTATTTTTTTCTATTTCGCAGAAATATACAATACAGTGAAACTTCAGTTAGTGATCACTTCATTATACCGACCACTCGTGACGATTTTCAACATTTCTTCTTTATATTACAACTTGACAACTCGACCACCTCAATATATAAGATTTATGTACATGCCCCTAACAGCTTATAATACCAAGGTATGGTATACTTACTCGTTGGTTCACTTCTAGTATCGGTAAGTTTTTCCTTTGCCTCTCGACGACTTTGAAGATTTCCATGTGTGTTATACACGTGTCTCAAATCCTCAATCATTTGTGCCAACAGATTAGCTTGGTTCACAGAACTGGGTCTTCCGTTAGGACCAACATTGGTGCTGGTAATACCTGCTACAAATACACACAGAACAAAACATAAAATCCACTTCACTCTCATGATGCGTTTGTTTCGAGTTTTATCAAATTAATAATGAAACACAAACAGGTTTTAATTTACAATTAATTCACGTGCACCTGTTTGAACCCTATACTGTTAAGATAAGATTGTGCGTTGTTAAAACGGTCTAACATTTGGTTTTGGTTGGCGAACAATATTATAATAAATAAACAAAACAAACTGCGTCTTAAAATGATTGTTTTATTTCCATTAGATTTTAGCATAATTCCGAGTCTGTTTTATAGATAACACACTCCATTCAAATCTACCAAAAAGCGATATTTATAATGATAATAGGGACGAATAAAGGATTAATTGTTTGATTGTTTACATGTTGTTGTTGTTGTTGTGGAGGTAATGATTTTGGGAGCCAGCCCGGTTAGCTCAGAGGTTAAAACGTTGGTCTGCTGATCGAGAGGTTGTGAGTTCGTTCACCGGGCGAGGCTGACACTGTCCCTGACAAATTTGACTGAAGATATTACATCCTATGTTAAATTGTCCTCCATCTCTGAATTATGTGGGACAGCTTGGTAGTAGCTTGCGGATAGAATGTGGTAAGTAGTCAAACCTGTGTTAGCAATCACTTCCGAATAAAATCGTCCTGTATAATTATAATGACCATTATTTTAAAAACTGTCACTGATTATTTATAAGAAAATGACCTCCGAAGTAAGGCCACCTGTCATTGAAGGCCATAATTAATATTATCACATTTTTCCCAAGGATGGCCTTTATTCACAGGTCTGACTGTAATGTCTTTTCTAGTTCTTGTTTGTTTATCAGTTAGAAGCGGACTTTCATGATGTATGAAATAATGAGTTATAATTGTACACTGAAGTTACAACCTCAATGACTGATGATCGCTTTATAGATTGTTGACCTGTACAAGTTGTGCGTCATTCTTCATGTAATACGCTTCCATTCTGTCACAATATCGTAACATTTAAGATTAGACATTAATAACGTTTCTTAATTAGGTCAAGAGTAAAAAGTGAATGTTGCCTGAACGCGACCGATCCGAAATAATGATCGTGGCCCCCTTTTTAACTTTTATGTCGTGACTTTTTTTCATTACGAGGACCGCAGATATTCATTTTCGATCCGCATATTGTTTTTCGGTATCCACTTTCAAACATACGTTTTCTGTGTCTGAATGAACATTGTGCTAAATGAAAGAAATCTATTTCCATGCCTATGATTGTTGAAATTGTCTTGGTTCCAAATGAAAAATAGTAAAACAATATTTGGGCAGCTTTTTGGTAACGTAGACATTTTTAATTTAGGCCTTCTAGATGGCGTCAATGAATTCAGTGTGAAAACCGGACTTTCAATTGACAGCGGTTTTTACTTCCTATTAATCAGCCATTTCTAATAACAGACAATCCTGTCTATAAAGACCATCCCATTATGAATAGTTTGAAGTAGCCTTCATTCATTTATACATGTACAGTAAAACCCAAGCAGACCGGACCTCTCCCCATCCGGACTGGGCCGAAAGTCCGGGCATTTTTAGAAATTCGGTTTTCAGTGAAGTTTTGATAAATAACGTAAACATTGAGACTTGATATTTGTCCGATTTTCGGGTAATTCCAATTTTCATGGAATCCGGTTGTCAGTGGTTTTACTGTAAATATCTAAATGCTCGTGTTTGTAATAGAAATATACAGTGTAACCTCTCCATGGCAACCATGACTCTTTGTGAGTAGCATCTGAATAAAAGCTACCTGTTAATAAGGATTACCTTTTGTCTAAAATAATGCTACTAAGGTACTGGCATACCATGAGTCAGGTCCCCGGTGTTATTTTGAATAGAACTCTGTATAGCAGTTTGGGCAGATAATCCAGATTACTGGTTTACATGTACAAACCAAATTATTGCGCAGTGATCTCCCCTTATATACTAGTATGCAAAAAATGTACATCACAGAAAAGATATCGTAGAAATGTGCCGAAACTTTTTTTATCAGAACTTGTTAATGTCTTTTTATAACAAGCTCCTTTTGTTAAATCATTTGCCATTTTTACATTTAAAAGATCAACTATGGTTACTAGAAGATGTGTGATGGTCAGGTACCTACTGTAGCCAGTCCTAGTAACCGAGAGCTAACCTTTTGTACCCTTCCAATGATATAAAGATATACTTAGAACTCGCGAAGTGAGACCGTCAGACTTTCGAACTATTTAGTTTCAACTTATACTTTTATGCTTTATTATTGTAGGATCCTGTATCTGAAACATTGATCTGACATTAGGTAGTTGCAGATATAGATATTTATATATATATACTATAACCTCTTCAGAGTGACCATCTCTTTAGCAACAACCTCTCTCCTGCAACAGTATGTTTTCCATTACACGATTTATTTTGCTTTGCTTGTGTCATTTTAAGATCGACAAAGGAAAGCTTTTTATTCCAAGACTGGCCCTAACACCACAATTATCGACAACTTAGACAAGTTGTGAACCAGAAAGGTACCACCGGAAATAGACATTATTAGTGTTTCCGGGTTAACCAACAATATACAGCCTTGTGTTAAGGAAAACCATTGACGACTAATAAAAATAGGTGACGCATGTAATATTTGCATATCTTCGGTCAATTTTGCAGGAATAAAATGTGCATGGCCTCGTAAAACTTAAAATCCTGATAAACTCAAAAAACTAGCAAGAGTTAAATTTCTTTGAAAAATGTTTGGCGGCGTTTATTATTGGTGAGGTTTTATCTTGGCGCGGTCTAGATTTGGCGAATCCGATGCCGACCGCCAATATAAAACGGGCGCCAATACAAAGACATATACAGTATTACAGTAGTTATTTCGCTGAGACACCTTAACGAAACACTCATTATGTACATCTTACAGAAAATGTAACAAAACGTCGGCGTATTTCTATAAACCTGTAGAACATTTTCTGCCGGGATTTTGAGAAAACCACATTTGAAGTTTTAAAGTTCAGGGTAGATAAGCGAGTTACGGGTTTGTAGAATTCGGATTAACGCTATTTAGGGGAGATCTAGAAGCAGGTAAGTATGTTCATTAATTATTGTTTAGGGGAGATCTAGAAGCAGGTAAGTATGTTCATTGTTTAGGGGAGATCTAGAAGCAGGTAAGTATGTTCATTAATTATTGTTTAGGGGAGATCTAGAAGCAGGTAAGTATGTTCGTTGTTTATTGTTTAGGGGAGATCTAGAAGCAGGTAAGTATGTACATTGTTTAGGGGAGATCTAGAAGCAGGTAAGTATGTTCATTGTTTAGGGGGAGATCTAGAAGCAGGTAGGTATGTACATTGTTTAGGGGAGATCTAGAAGCAGGTAAGTATGTTCATTAATTATTGTTTAGGGGAGATCTAGAAGCAGGTAAGTATGTTCATTGTTTAGGGGAGATCTAGAAGCAGGTAAGTATGTTCACTGTTTAGGGGAGATCTAGAAGCAGGTAAGTATGTTCACTGTTTAGGGGAGATCTAGAAGCAGGTAAGTATGTTCACTGTTTAGGGGAGATCTAGAAGCAGGTTAGTATGTTCATTAATTATTGTTTAGGGGAGATCTAGAAGCAGGTAAGTATGTTCATTGTTTAGGGGAGATCTAGAAGCAGGTAAGTATGTTCATTGTTTAGGGGAGATCTAGAAGCAGGTAAGTATGTTCATTAATTATTGTTTAGGGGAGATCTAGAAGCAGGTAAGTATGTTCATTGTTTAGGGGAGATCTAGAAGCAGGTAGGTATGTACATTGTTTAGGGGAGATCTAGAAGCAGGTAAGTATGTTCATTGTTTAGGGGAGATCTAGAAGCAGGTAGGTATGTACATTGTTTAGGGGAGATCTAGAAGCAGGTAAGTATGTTCATTAATTATTGTTTAGGGGAGATCTAGAAGCAGGTAAGTATGTTCATTGTTTAGGGGAGATCTAGAAGCAGGTAGGTATGTTCATTAATTATTGTTTAGGGGAGATCTAGAAGCAGGTAGGTATGTTCATTAATTATTGTTTAGGGGAGATCTAGAAGCAGGTAAGTATGTTCATTGTTTAGGGGAGATCTAGAAGCAGGTAGGTATGTTCATTAATTATTGTTTAGGGGAGATCTAGAAGCAGGTAAGTATGTTCATTGTTTAGGGGAGATCTAGAAGCAGGTAGGTATGTACATTGTTTAGGGGAGATCTAGAAGCAGGTAAGTATGTTCACTGTTTAGGGGAGATCTAGAAGCAGGTAAGTATGTTCATTGTTTAGGGGAGATCTAGAAGCAGGTAAGTATGTTCATTAATTATTGTTTAGGGGAGATCTAGAAGCAGGTAAGTATGTTCATTGTTTAGGGGAGATCTAGAAGCAGGTAAGTATGTTCATTGTTTAGGGGAGATCTAGAAGCAGGTAAGTATGTTCATTAATTATTGTTTAGGGGAGATCTAGAAGCAGGTAGGTATGTTCATTGTTTAGGGGAGATCTAGAAGCAGGTAAGTATGTTCATTGTTTAGGGGAGATCTAGAAGCAGGTAAGTATGTTCATTGTTTAGGGGAGATCTAGAAGCAGGTAAGTATGTTCATTGTTTAGGGGAGATCTAGAAGCAGGTAAGTATGTTCACTGTTTAGGGGAGATCTAGAAGCAGGTAAGTATTTTCATTAATTATTGCTTAGGGGAGATCTAGAAGCAGGTAGGTATGTTCATTGTTTAGGGGAGATCTAGAAGCAGGTAGGTATGTTCATTGTTTAGGGGAGATCTAGAAGCAGGTAAGTATGTTCATTGTTTAGGGGAGATCTAGAAGCTGGTAAGTATGTTCATTGTTTAGGGGAGATCTAGAAGCAGGTAAGTATGTTCATTGTTTAGGGGAAATCTAGAAGCAGGTAAGTATGTTCATTGTTTAGGGGAGATCTAGAAGCAGGTAAGTATGTTCATTGTTTAGGGGAGATCTAGAAGCAGGTAAGTATGTACATTGTTTAGGGGAGATCTAGAAGCAGGTAAGTATGTTCACTGTTTAGGGGAGATCTAGAAGCAGGTAATTATGTTCACTGTTTAGGGGAGATCTAGAAGCAGGTAAGTATGTTCACTGTTTAGGGGAGATCTAGAAGCAGGTAAGTATGTTCATTGTTTAGGGGAGATCTAGAAGCAGGTAAGTATGTTCATTGTTTAGGGGAGATCTAGAAGCAGGTAAGTATGTTCATTGTTTAGGGGAGATCTAGAAGCAGGTAAGTATGTTCATTGTAAAGAGTTAATCGAGATGAAAAAAATACCAAAATCACAATATCGCCAAATGTTGTAGAAATAAGCAGACGAAAATGTAAAACCTCCTAAAATCTTAATTCACAGCAACTATGGCGCTTAATACTCCAACACATAAAAAACTAAGTTATGTTAAGTTACGTCATGTATGTTTTTATGACACAAACTATTTTAGAATATACTTGTTTGATCAGAGAGTTGCGATTCTCGAAGTCAATTAGGACTAAAACTGGATATTCAGTGCAATGCAAGATATTGCTTCTTTAGTAAGATTTTTGTCTGACGACTTGCAGACAATAATTCTGTACCCGAAATATCAACAAAGAAAAAAAATCTAGGGAGGGGATTGTTTGTTTGTAACATTTGTGTATTGAGTGAAAAGGATGTACAAAACATACAAGGACTTAGACATTCCTTTTATTGAACAGAATTGACATTAATACAATCTATTGACGTCCACATCGACAATGTCCATCGACACAATGGAAAGCTTCGCCTTGAGTGCAATCGTTCATGCAATCATCTCTCATTGTACAAGTTGTCCCTGTAAAGCAATATTGTTCATATTTGGCATTTTTCAATAAAACATGATGTCACGTATACGTTTAATTTTGTTTAACATACGGAACGGACGTCATTCGTTTTACTGCTACATATGACGTCACATCTTACGTAAATATATATATGACGGCATATATAACATGTATATGACCAATGTGTACACTACGGTAGCGCTACGCACTGACCTGTGTTCTATTGCTCAGCTAGGGCATTATGGGTATTTGCAGGAACTACTTTCAAAATGGAAGTTGTAAACAATAACATAACGTGACGTGACCGTATGGTACACATTGGAGCCTTCAAATTCGCGTTTCATTGAATAATTAGTGTGATTGACAAAAGCACAAAAAGAAAATGGTATAACGTATTAATTTTACATATTATTAACTAAACATATTTTGTTACTAAAATATACTTCAATCAATATATTTGTTTTGACATTTTTAATCCTTCCGCGTAACTATATTTTAGCGTATGTATAATTTGCCAATTACGCCAATTAAATATGATGTCACATCTTACATGTACATGACGTCACATCTTACATTCTAACACGGACTCGTAAAAACATTGTATGATGAACTTGCGTCGATATACTTAGTGAAGGATGTATCTGTACGGTTATTTTTGGAAGTAAATGGTATCAAAAACACACCTGTTTGGCCGCCCAAACATTCACAGAATCCATTTCCACTATCAACAGTACATCCTATGTGGGTATGACCGTGACAAAGTGTCGTATGATGTTTTCTACACTCCTCATTGTTGCTGCAGGGCTCAGCAAAAACACAGACTGAAATTAGAACCAAAACAGTGAACAAGAACTATCTATCGGTAGGTATTAACATTAGCTCTAAAATTTATTGCAATGGCATGTTTGCATTTGCATTGGCGCACAAGACTCTACCTAACAAAATGTGTTCATCAGGGTTGTGTAGCAAGGTAGAGCATGTACATGTAGCTCCTCTCCCATAGCTTTACCCGGAGTACGGAAACTAAAAGTATGTACACAGTCAGACCTATGTCAATGGTCACCTGTGTGGAGCGACCGCTTGTGAACAGGTACTACTATTTCAGCAAATATTTATTGATATAATACATAAATAAACTTCAGAATGAAAGCCGACTGTGTTCATTTTCATTCACTTTGGTTGCTTTTGATTTAAAGATTTTACCCTACTTCAAGGAATGGCTTGATGAAATATTTAATTACTATATAATTTTTAATAACGATTTCAGTTCGGTCTTCATGTGACCGAACTTCATATCTAGTATTTGGTTTTCGAAATCTAGATTGTTATTGTAGTAAATATATAAATGTATTAACAAAATATTCGTCTGTGAGTCATAATGATTTTAAGTCTTAGAGTTATGATATTATTTACAAAATTTATTACAATAATCTAGTATTTAATAATGATCATAAAATAGAAATAATAAAAAATGCCGTAACTTTATCAACTAATTGCCTACAGAAGAAGAAAACAAACATAAATAGATTACAAATACGTGACATTTTATAATGCAAAATTATATAATATTCTATTAAATTGCGCCTTATAATGAGTTTGTATATGGAGCAAAATCAAACACTCAAATGAGGTATACAATAAATAACGAAATAAATGAAATATTTAGTAAAAAATTATAAAATATTTTCTCATTATAAGAACCTATGACATTACACACTATTGACAATATTAACAAAAAACGGTTAGTATTATGTACGAAGTTCTGATATCATATAAAAGGCGGTATTCACATATTGTAACCTTATTAATGTGAGTAAATATGATTTATTACAAGTTTACTTACCTGCAATACTAAGGAAGACTAAAGCAATGGCGGTGTTCATTTTCGGATTGTGTTGACTCTTCTAGAAGTGTATGAAATATTTATGCTTCTTTGCTTTCCTATTTATATACGTTCGCGTTGTCCTTTTAGACAAGACCTGATTGCAATCTAATGTTATATGACATTGGGGTCGCAGGAAGAAGACGGTGGTCTTATCTGTACCAAGGTCAACAAAAAGATCATTGGCAGGAACAAGACTAAAAACTTGTCCGTAATTCTAAATCTATGTGTCATCACAAATGTGTGAGAAAATTAGCTTTGGGAATACAATCACGTCCGCTTATTTCCGGTTCGGTACCATAGCATCAAATAACAAATGACTGTTAGTGATAAAAATGCCAAAAGTTCTGTCGAATCTGTAGCTTGAACAATTAAACGTAGTGTGCTTGTTAAGGACAATTTACCAGTATAAGGGCGAGGTAAAACAACAGTCACATACATATATATCTATAAATTTAAGTGGCATTCATTGGTTGCTTTCGAAACTTTCGTCATTTCTAGCGGTTTTCTGTTTTATTCAATTTAAGTCTTAAGACCAAACATTCGTTACTACTCGAGTATTTCCGTGACTGAGAAATACGCCTTGTACGTATGTGTAGGGTAACAAATGTTGGTTATGCGGTTTTCGGTCACTACTTTTTCAACATTAGGTACTCGTTGTCAAGAATCATTATCAGAATTACAGACTTTAAAACGCGTTTATCGTTCGCGATTGATGAAATGGGCAGCCAAGTTCCCACTGAAAGAGAAACATCGTTGAATTCCGAGGGTCAGTAATGACGGAAAGTAGCCCGTGAACAACAACAACAAAATGGCGGCCAGCCTGTTACGTCCGAGGCATTTTTCTTTAGACAGCCACCGAGGAGATCCGATTATAGTCAAAATTGGTCGATTGCATCAAGCAGCGGCTGAAATCCTTAAATGTTAGTGTTAAATGAAATGTCGTCCGTCGCCTCTAACCTCAACAATGCGATACGATAATGCGATACGACGAGATACAATTCGATACGACGGCCAACAGTGCGATTTGACATTAGTCAAACCATCGCAATATCGTTTCGCATTGTCGTGCCTCGAGTTGCCAATTTTGGCACGATTTGTCGCGACGTCGTATCACATTATGAAATAACGAACGAAAAGAATCTGTCTAAATCACTAATACTTAGTCAAGGGAATTGTTTGATATGTCGGTCACGTCACTGCAACGTTTGCAAACTAACATTGTATCAATATTACATAAGATACTAAGATAAAACTTTTTTTCTAGGTTATTTAGGTACCGTATTATATACCTGAATCACGACTAATCTTTGTCCATTAATTAAATGTAAATGGCCGATTTTGGCTGCTACGGTAGTCAAAAAGATTTACAATTCCACATTGACCATGGAAACATTCGTCTTCTTAGTTTCACGTAGTTACTCAAGAAAGATACATTTTGTAGTTGTCAATTTTCCTATGATACTTAAGTCTAACAAACTAATGTGTATTTGTATAGAAAACAGAATTTAAAGACATATGCCTCCATTTATTCATTACAAAAACACTGTTATTTGTTGTTGTCTTGGATCCTTCGATGTTAGCCTAATTATTATACAATTATTGACTTGTGAGCCATTGAATATGGTGTAATATTCACCGGCAGGATGTCATATTGATCGAGGCGTAGGACAATATTGCATTCTGCCGATGAATATCACATATTAAATGACTCGCTAGTAAACAACTGTTCTATTATTTGAAAAGTCTTATATTTAAAACCATGGAGGATAGCATTCTGATTCATATTAAATGTTAATGCATTATTCCATAAACAGAAATGTATGTCAGTCATAAAGGAAGATATCACAAATAACGACCCCTAATTCCGGTTGATGAATATTGACCTGGTTCTTTTTTTAAATTGTGAAGTTAAAAAAACTCCATTAAGTATCAAATTGATTATGACATTTATGTTATACGATGGATCAGGTTTTAATCTTATCAAAATGTGTTTATTTATAGATCATATACTAAAGAGGGTCTATGTAGAAAACCGGTCCGGAAATAAATACATGAAGTCACGGCATTGAAGGATCAGGATACAAACACACAACCTAGTGACATTAATTTGCTTGAACTTTGAATGCTAGGTCGCTTTTTTGCCACGAAATAACATCATGTTGATGTTTACAGAAGACACAAAGACACGAAAGCAACTAATTAAGCATTTCGTGAAATTACACTCGTAGCTCAAATCCTTCTTGGGGTTCTAAGGTCAAAGAACTCACATTTCTGACCGATTTCATTGTACTTTTCTGTAATTTTGAACTAGATTCTGATAGCTTGGTTCTTGTATCTGTATCGGTCACGAATCCTTTCTTGTTTGCTTATCACCATGTCTTAAGGTATGGACACATTGTACAGTCACAGAACAAATGCCATTGAATTGTTTTTATATACATTGTGTACCTGTGTGAACATTATTTGAGCAGTATTGTTTAGTCAACCCTCTTAAAAGAGGATTCCTAACATAAGATTGATCACGTCACGACATTTAGTGTGACTTTGTCCAAATGCCTTGTTTTTGGACAAGGTATGCTTTTTTCCCATGACGTCCGTCAAAATAAATCGTATATAAGAGGTCGGTGGAGACAAGTGATTTAGTTCAAATTGAGAAATATTTGTAAACACACACCAGTATGAAGGTTACATTGTGTCTCATTGCCTGTATCATAGGTAAGATTCATTTGTTAATACAGTTATAGTTATCCGGACTATATGCCTTATCCGGACTATATGCCTTATCCGGACTTTATGTTTTATCTGGATTCTTGTAAACTGAACGCTGCTACAACTTTTTATAGCTGTTACCCGCTCGGTGCGCTTGAATGTTTATACTAGTTTCCCGTTCCATGTTGCAGTGCATATCTAAGTATGTTCAGTTTCCATGAGTTTTTTCGGTACTTTGATTATTACAGCTTAAAGTTGGATATCTCATCGATTGTCTCGCGGACCAGCCCCTTCACAATGGGGTTTTCAACTTATTCAGAGTAATTCGTATCTTTGACGTTACGCCAAAAGGATTGCAGGGCATCGCTTGACGAAATAACAGTCGTCTTATATCAGATTTTATATTTATTTATTATTTTATTCTAATTTGCTTCGTTAAGTCTTGAATAGAATACGCGTGTTAGGTATATTTAGTCTGTCTGGTCATATATCTATATACATTGTAATAATATTGATAGACAAATAAAAATTTGAGAAATTTGAGAAATCGATTTGCTGATTTCGTTATAACGGGACCCGATCGTTAAGAAAAGTGTACGAATCTGTTCAAACGTGACTCGACTTTATGTGACACCATTCACTAGGTCATGTGACACCATTCACTAGGTCATGTGACACCATTCACTAGGTCATGTGACACCATTCACTAGGTCATTTAACAGTTGTGTATTGTGTTTCCTTTTAGGCTACGTTGCAGCCAACACTTGTTCAGACAGCATGCCATGTACATCAGATGTAACAACATGTGCTCCTGGTTTTACACTTACCTGTAAGAACACCGGAACTGAGATGCACTGTGTCTGTGTCAATGGTGATCAAGGTAATAAATATACAGTATTTGTAATACAGTATAGTGGACACTTATATAGTGGAACATTAAATATATAGTGAAGTAGGAACTATTATCCGACCTGCGTCTTCTTTATCTAAATGTAATGGGTATTATATAAGATTTATATGGGACCATGAACTTCATTATAACCGTGTCCTACTGTAGTTATCTTATGTTTCCGTTTCTCCATTTAAGAAAGAGTTTTATTAAAGTAATTCTTTAAAGATTATAAATATAAATAAAGCGAAATAATAAAGACCACAACTTAATAAGAGTGCCGCGAGTGGTCCATCGCTCTTGCATTCACCACCTCAGTGAGATCTATCCACCTATAAAGTGTCTTGTTGCTACTTCTTATAGTTTCTGAGTTATGCGCTACATTTAAGTTTTTTCACAGACTCAGACGACGCAGTGATCACAATAGCTCGATTTTTTTCTTCTGCTAAAAATGATATCTCCAATGTTAGGACCGTTCGTTTTGTCCAAAGACCTGCAATTATTCAGTATAGTATAGGTCTTTGTTTTGTCCAAACCTTGGTCTTATTATCGGCATTTAACTTTGTAACAATCAAGTGTTGAATATGATACTATTAACCTTTGTACATTTTAGCTCACACTTGTACCAATGCGGACAGTTGTCAAAATAGTGGTCACCAGTGCCATCAGGGAGCTCATTACGAATGTACTCACGGACATTGCCACTGTGTTCACCAACATCATGGTCCAGGTGGAAAATAAATTACTAACGATATTGACTAAATATCGCAGTCGTCATTATAACTTGTATTATAAAGCTGAAATAAATGTGAAAAAAAATCATCAAACTTGTTCTGAATCAATGTTTAACTATACAAGGGTGAACGTTATCATTACTGAACAAAATCAAACGATTCAGGATGTAACTGTGCAAGACTTTTTAACAAGAACTTATATATCTAATATAAATAAGGATGAGTCTAACCGATGTAATCTACAACACATGTAGGTACATTTCACGTCTTTTCTTAATCAAGGATAAGCACCAGAAGGTTACAAAATACGTCCCTCAACAATAGGTCGAGAACATTTTAGAAACTTGTGACTATCGTGTACGACACCCGGCCATCGCTTGTAGTTAGTATTCACGTCACAAGTCGAGTCATGACGGGCGTGTAAAAAATAAACAAACCAATTATTTAACAAGAACATTTTATTTGGAAAGACAAGAGACATTTCTAAAGAGAAATTCTAAGTCTCGGAATAAAGAATATACAAGGACTCGTATATTTCAACGTAAGGATGGAATGAATTATCCAGTTTATTTACGTTCCATTGCATGTATTTAAACTTACTCAAACACAAAACACAGATCTCATTCAACATACACAACCACAAAATACAGTTAAACACGGTTAGAGAGAAATCGGAAAGGGAGATGACTCGGAATTATTGTATTAATCCCCCACCCCATGCTCAGCTTTATTTCATAGTTATGGATATATAGAGAAATGTAGATTTATTCTAGCCTCTCAAGAACGGCTCTCTCTTGAGCAACAACTTCCCTAATGCAACAGCATGATTTTTCCCAAATGTACGATTTAACTATTAATTTAACCTCTCTAATGCAACAAACCTCTCAACAACGACATGATTTTGCTTCTCCCAAAGGGTGTTGCTTTGTGTAGGTTGCATTGTATAATGAAGTATTTCAGGTCACCATGAATTCACAGTAACAATGTTTTTCTGTATCAGTCATCCATAAATCCTGGTTACGTGGCGATAAATCATTTTGGTTTTAAAGAGTGATTTTACGGTCGAACCTGTGTCAGTGGCCACCTCCGAATAAGACTATCCGGTGAATAAAGGCCACTCTTTTATATTTCATAAGTGAAAAGGGAGACTTGTAGTAGTATTCAATCGTAGTTAACTACAATGTTCTCCTCCTCTTTAATAAGAGTTTGAAATCTATAATTCATATTATTTATTTCATAATAATGACGTCATGGAAACTTTCAATGCATGCGACAATCCAATCTCTATCCAGAGTTGTCGTTCCCGCTTCGATTGGAAACGAACGACAACTCTGAGTAGAGATTGGCGACCATCCCCCACAAAGTGATCTCCCCTTACAGATTTCAGAGATCTGCAATCACGAAGTAACCAAACTTTTTTTGTCATTTTCATTTAACATATACAAATCAGAATGATTCTAAGTCAAACATGTAAGGTTTTCATAGTTATTAATTAAAAGATAATGGCAATAAGGAGAGAATAATAATGTTGCTGATGCACAGGTTTACATGTATTCAAACCAAATTCTTGCGCAGTGATCTTGATACAGTCAACAAAACTCTGGACATTTTATAACTTAGAAAATATATCTTGGAACCTGTGACACTTGAGGTTTATCAGAACTTGTAATGTCTGCATCTATTACATCTTCTCTTTAAGTTTCTTTTGTTGCGTATTTGCCATTTACAAGTTGAAACGGATAGAGGGTCGTGGGTTCGAGCCAAGCTTCCGACCATGTCTCTTTATGTGAGAAAGTAGGCAGTTGCTTAAGGAGAACGTCTAGTACTGGTTCTTCCCAGGAACAATGATTAGGTCATATGAGTGGCTGTTGAAAAGGGTAGAGAAATGATGTGTGATGGACCACGTACCCACTATAACTGGTTGCTATTCATCTTTACCCTTCAAAATGATATTTGACTTTCCTTCTGAGATAAAGACCTCGTGATTTGAGACAGCCAAGCTTTCGAAAGGTTTGGTTTCAAAAAGTACATTCACGCTGTATTAATGCGGCCTCTGAATAAGGACTGTATAAGCAACAACATCCTTACAGCAACAACATGTTTCCCACTGCACAACTTGTATTGGTTTGTCTTGTGTAAATTTAAGATCAACCAATGGAAGTTTTTCATTTCAATGCTTGCCTAAAACCTTCACCAATACGAATACACATTTTCTATGTTTTTGTTATTTTTGTTGGTAACGCCCGCTTGCAACTTACACCCGTATGCCAGTCAAATACCAGCGAGCGAACGTCTTGTTTTCTGTTTCAAAATTAGAAAATGGGGGCATTCAGTGTGCTTTTAGTTACGTTGATGAGAACCAGAATTTGCCTGTAACAATGGATTTTCGACGAATTCTATGGAAGTTCTATTTTTGAGGAAGCGGCATTGTCTCAGTTAATAAGCAATACCCAGCAATCATGAGTTCAATGTTTCTTACTGTTTGACCATTCGTTCCCATTGGACCATTAGGCCAAGTATGCACCTTTATGTACAGTTTTGTCGACAGTTCTGTTTCGCGAAATATTTGTTTATATTTACAGCAGAAAACCTTGCGTTTCTTTTCAGAAAAGTCAACCTTTTGTTTTACCATGAACAGTTCTAGAATGACATACATGACCTACGGGTATTGCGCTTGTAAACCACGGCATCACACTGCTGTGAGTTCGAGTCCGGATAGGAAAACCTTGCAAGTTAGATCATAGACAGTTGTTAGTTATAAACGATCTCTGAGCTCAAATATCAGATCCATACTCAAAGTATTACGGTTGAATATAAGGTGCTGATTAATTTATAAAATACATTATTCATGCAGGTATAGATTCATGTATCAATGATATAAGTAATATCTGATCATAATTAATTTAGAAGCATTAGTAGACAAGCTATGAGATTTGATAAACAGTTTTATAATCACGGGACCTGGTACTACCGAGGAACTACACACTAAAACTTGTATTTGGCTGAAACATTTTTGTAACTTGTAAGCGGGCGTTAAACCCAACAAAAATGACAAACACAAAATTCGTATGATATAATTTTACGGCTTGGTGCAACAAACGCCTATGAGTTTAAACTCCGCCTACTAGTACATTTGTATTTTATTGCTGCACCATCGCAGTAAAGGGTGACGTAATAAAACTGTATTTTAAACAAAAGAAGGAATATACACATTGGTTAAGACTTTCTTTTTATTGAACAGAACTGACATTAGTCAAATTATTGACCACATCGACAATGTCCATCGACACAATGGAAACCTCCGCCATTATGACATTCATTGCTGCAATCATTTCTCATTGTACAAGTTGTCCCTGTAAATAATAATGCTTATATTTT
This sequence comes from Lutraria lutraria, assembly GCA_964023205.1. Taxonomy (NCBI): domain Eukaryota; kingdom Metazoa; phylum Mollusca; class Bivalvia; order Venerida; family Mactridae; genus Lutraria; species Lutraria lutraria. Next base: position 21,809,115 of record OZ026850.1, on the reverse strand, counting down.
TTGCATTTTTACATAAAACACAATGAAACATAAACGTTTTGTCTCTTTAATTAATATACATATTATATATATATGTAATATCATTAAATGAAATAAGAAACTGACGACATACGTTTTCGCTACATACATGTACATCATATATGACATCAAATATTACATGTATATTTCTGTCTAACATGGACTGCGGTATAAAATTGTAGTGATTGTAATCAGTCCATAGAAATTTCGTTGATTAATCAGAGGCAAAAGTCAGTGATTAATCAATTAAAACTGATTAAATAAGAAATGACCTAGATTGTTAAGACTGCATAACCTTTACACCAAATGAATAGCATAAAATCTATAAAAATTGGAAAAAATAATGCCTTAACTTTATTAGATGTTTGAGTAAAATAACACTATAAAAATGTAATTCTACTATTGAAAACATGTTGAACCAGAATTATGCTGCGTTTACAAATACAGTTGGAACAGCGTTACACCAGTCACTATAGCTTGTCAAATCAATCATTTAGGTATTTAAAGTGTAAATCCTTCCAGCAAAGTGTAAGGTCTGTAGTACTATATTCAAGAACGACAACTCTGTACAAAATCAAAATTTCATTGATTAAATGGGAGCATCGTCATCGTCACGTCAATGACCATTCGTCATTGATTCGTTGAATAAATGATTAATTGGGACATCACTATAAAATTGCATGTTAACCATTAGTTACATCAAGCACATAATGTGCCTTAGATTAAATATATTTAATATGGATTCCTACAGATATTAAACAAATTAAAACATAAAAAACATACATATAGGTTTTATAACGTACTTACGCTTTTAGGCCGATAGACTTAATGTATGTATATAAGTATTGTTATGTTTTGAAGTAAATGGTATCAAAAACACACCTGTGTGGCCGCCCAAACATTCACAGAATCCGTTTCCACTATCAACAGTACATCCTATGTGGGTATGACCGTGACAAAGTGTCGTATGATGTCGTCTACATTCCTCATTGTTGCTGCAGGGTTCAGCAAACACACAGACTGAAATTAGAACCAAAACAGTGTTATCTATCGGCAGGTATAAAACAACATTAGCTCTAAAATTTATTGCAATGGCATATTTGCATTGGCAGCACAAGACACTACCTTACAAAATTTGACATCAGGATTGTGTAGCAAGGTAGAGCATGTACATGTAGCTCCTCTCCCATAGCTTTACCCGGAGTACGGAAACTAAAAGTATGTACACAGTCAGACCTATGTCAATGGTCACCTGTGTGGAGCGACTGCTTGTGAACAGGTACCACTATTTTGCTAATATTTATTGATATAATACATAAATAAACTTCAGAAAGTAGGCCTACAGTGTTACTGTGATCACATTTTCATTCAATTTTGTTGCTTTTGATTAAAAGATTTTACTGTACTCAGTAGACCAAGGAATCGCTTGATGAGATATTTAATTATTTTGTGGCACTATTAAATCAATAAATTTTACATAGAATTTGCATCCGAACCCCATAACATCTATATCATTAAGTTTTCGAAATCTAGAAATATAGTTTTTGACATGATTAATATAAGCAAATTCAACGTGTTAAATAGGGCTAAAATGCTGGTTATATTTGCTACAACACTGTTGTATGGTTAAATAAGCGAAATCAAGTTGAAAAAAAACATTGGTAAATTAAATAAAAATATGTCATATTGTTATATGTAGTGTCACTCATAATATTCGGATGAAGAAAACAAACATTAATTGATTTTGCAAAGTATGACAAATTCACTTACCTGCAAGACAAAGAAAAACTAAAGCAATGGCGGTGTTCATTTTGAGATTGTTTTGACTCTTGTACAATTAAGTGATTGAACTAAAGGCTTCTTATCTTCCCTATTTATACGTTCGCGTTGTCCCGTTAAACAATATGTGCACACTACTAGACAGCTGATTTCTGTCGTATGCTGAATGGCCTTAAAGTCAAGGTCGACGATTTAGTTCAGCTCCGAGGTAATCGCCAGAAATAAGAACAAACACGAGTGCAGTAAAAGAAGGGATGATCAAAATTGCTCCATGATGAAAAATGTCCTAGGTTCTAATTCTATACCCGCATAAAAAGCACAAATTGTATAATAAGAGCTATTTCGTCTTGAAAATGAGCTTCGGGAAATACAGCGAAGTTCCGCTAACTACCGGATCGATATAAAGACTAACTCGATATTACGACCGCTAGATTTGTTAAACAATATAAAATATTCCCCGATATGCATACAATTCTATACAACCTCGGGTCGAAATTAAGACCATAGAATCATACAGGCTTTACCATAGTGTCAAATAACAAATAAGTGTTAAATTAAAAAATGGCCGAACGGTCCATGGTAACTGTATCTTGAGCTAATAGTTTGTTGTGCTTGTGAAGATAAGTTTAAGCTTAACCCAAGATATGGACGGTATATACAACAGACACATGTGCATGTACTTCTAAATTCGAATGACAGAATGGTTGCCCTCGAAAAACCATCGTTCGTATTTCTCAGCGATTCTCTGTTTCGGACGCGAAACTGCAAAGAAACAATTTTTAGTATTGCCTCATATTACAATTGTATAGTAATATCATACAAAGATAAGACTTTTATAGGTAGGTTAATTGTGTGTCGTGTCGGTTGTGAAATTCGACCAACTTTCATAATACATCAAAATCTCGATTATCCGAAATCGCCAGGACCGAAATGTTATTTCGGATAATCCATAGTTTCGGATCACACAATTTGGATAATCGAATCTATTTTACATTGAAATAAATAGGGGGAAATCGGGACTAAAAATTCATTTTGAATAACACCAGATTTTCGGGTAATCCAAGTTCGGATAATCAAGGTTTTTCTGTATATTTTCATCATATATGTCCATTAAATGAATATTTTGACTTTGGTCTATTCGAATAGATTTACATGTTCGCATTGACTATAGAAACATTCGTCTACTTACTGTCGGTTAGTTACTGAAGAAAGATAGTACTCAAATTTCCCATTTTACTTAAATTAAATAGCACATCATTACATCACAAATTTCAAATTAATGCGTCTTCGTATAGAAAACTGAAAGACATATGCCGTCCTTTATTCTAAGGAAAAACACATTTTATCATTGTCGTGGATCCTATGATGTAAACTGGTTCCCGTTCCATGATGCAGTGCACCAAAGGCTTTTTACATACAAGTCAACGGGAACCAGTTTATCTATATATGATGCTGAGTATACAATAAAATCATTGAAAGCCGGACCCTTTCCTGACTGGGCTAAAGGTCATGTTTTCGGAGAGTTCAGGTTTTCAAATAACTTTTGATAAATTCGGAAAAAATGGGGCATAAAAAGTCGTCCGATTTTCAGAGAATTCCTTTTTTCAGGAAGTCCGGTTTTCAGAGAATTCCTTTTTTCAGGAAGTCCGGTTTTCAGGGGTTAGACTGTACAATAAAATCCATTTATTTTTTTCAACACAAAAATGTTGTTTCTAATGAGGTAGTCTCTTAATGTAGCTGCTGAAATATTGAGAAATCATAAAATACCAAACTGAAAATATGCAACCATTATGATGATGTGGTGTGGAATCTGAAGGATGGAAGAACAAACATGGGACATGCAGTTACAAACACATGGAACCGAGTGTCCTTTCGTTGCACTAGCCGTCGCTTTTCTGCCATGCAATAACATCATGTTAAGATATTTACATTACGCACAAGGACACGAAGGCAACTAATTTAGCATTTCGTGAAATTATACTCGTAGCCGAAATACTGCATGGGTTTCTAAGGTGAAAGAAATATCACATTTTTGACCGATTTTGCAGTTTTCTGTAATTTTGAGCTAGATTTTGATAGCACGTTTCTTATATGTGTACCAGTCACGAATTCTTATAATAAAAATAGCTTCCAAAGATAAAATAGATGAATATAAGCTATCTGCGTGTTTGGCATTGACCGATGTAAAATTTTAGATATGAACACATCGCATAATCGTAAATCAAGACCCGAAGTTATAAACTAGAGATTGGTCTCCGAACTCAAATCTTGTACCTTGTCTTTTAATGTTAATTTTGATCAGATAATCATGATATTAATTGATACAGTAGTCTGTCAGAGCAACTGATCTGTACATAAATTTAACAATCAATCGGCTCGATATTTTCAATCATAGGAAATGAGATTTGAGTTCGGGGACCCTCCTCAAGTTTTATAACCTCAGGATTCTATTTATCAATGATGTATTCTTTGCCAATAGGTAAATGTTTATATGAATAAATGTGAGCAGTATTGTTGAGTCGGCCCTCTTAAAAAAGGATGCCTACCGTAAGGTGAATGTCATGATGGACACAATTTGTTATCAAATTAAACATTAACTTTTACGTTGTTTGAGCGTCTTGTTTTAGTGCATGCGTCTGTTCTCGTTCCCATGACGTCCGTGAAAATAAATCGTATATAAGAGGTCGGTGGAGACAAGTGATTTATTTCAACTTAAGAAAAATAAGCAAACACACACCAGTATGAAGGTTACACTGTGTCTCATTGCCTGTATTATAGGTAAGACTCGTTTGTTAGTACATTAATTGGAAACTGAACGATAATTCAGCTTTCCATGTAGCCTTTACTCGCACGGCGCGCATGAATTTTTGATGCGGACAGAAGTACTACGTTTTTCTACATCTGCCATGCAAGTGTGAAACTAGTTCCGTTTTATGTTGCTGTGCGAGTCTTTGTGTAAGTTCAGTTTCCATGAGTTATTTTAGTACTTTGAATTTTATGTACTAGTATGTTATTAAATTGTATCGATCATTCGTGATATCACTTCCTTTGTAGCTTCCTTTCTTTACTTCAACATACAGTCGAGCCCTGTATTGATGATAATCTCGTAACTTTATCATTATATCGGGATAATGAAAGTATCGACCTAGTACTTTCACTTTGAATATGCAATAAGAAATGATAACGTTGTTTCGCTTGTTTACATTATCAAAGTACTGAAAGTTCTGTTGAAAGGTGATTTTTCCATACGAAGCAAAAAATTGAAATGTTCCCATATTGTTCGTACCTATGCAAATATTTAATATATAACACTTACAGAAACGGACCGACTTATCATACATATAATGAGGGGCTTATATGTGTTTGACACTGTAAAAGGGCATACGCTTTGCAAGTTTTCTATGATTAAACAAAATAGACTACAACATCGTTGTAAGGGGCTACAGAACATCAAATTAAGACAATTAATGAAATTTGATGAAGAACTATTCGTAATACGCAAACAAGTGAACAACACATAAGTAACAGTAAATATCAACATCAATACTACTGATTTTAACACAACAGTACATCACCGCAATAAAAACGATCAGGATACCACTCAAATAAAAAAGGCAATGTTGTATGATAAGAAGGTAGGGCCTATAGTTAATCCGACTTTGCTCGAGATTCGGGCGTATTTTACGTTCATATTTAGCGACTCGGATAATCATTCGTAAGTCCGCAGTTTAAACCAAAGGGTCTTGTCGCATAAAAAATACATATAACAAAAAAATATATATATCATTTCATATTTATAGACTATAAATATGAAATAATTTATATAAAAAAAAATAATGATATTTTTTTATGATATGTTTTATGTGACATGACCCTTTGGTTTAAACATTCGACCTCCGCAGGTTACCTAACATGAAGTTCGTTCAGATTATATTTGTGCATTGTGTTTCCTTTTAGGCCACGCTGCAGCAAATTTGTGTTCAGACAGTATGCCGTGTTCATCAGATGTAACAACATGTGCTCATGGATCTACACTTACCTGTAGGAACACCGGAACTGAGATGCACTGTGTCTGTGTCAATGGTGATCAAGGTAATAAATATACAGTATTTGTAATACAGTAAAACATGGTTATAATGAACACTGATATACAGTGCAACATCTCTACAGTAACACCCTTTTTGAGCAACAAAAGTATGTTGTTGCTGAGGGACTGTTGGTCAAGAGAGGTTAAATTGATATTTAAATAGTACAGTGGGAAAAATCATGCAGTTGTTGAAGGGAGGTTGTTACTCAATACAGGGCTGCTATGAAGAGGTTGTACTGTAAAAGAGTTATTTTCCAACTAAGCCCTTCCTTATCTAAATGTTATAGATATTGTTTATTTGATGACTAAGAATTTTCCAAATCCGTATTTTACTGCATTCGTCTAACATAATTTCATATAATGTTTCTATTTGCGATGCAATTGTCTCCCTTTAAGAAAGAGTTAATGAAAATACAGTAAAATTTCACTTATAATATCGATCACTTATTTTCGGACAGATATTTAACATATTCTCGACATAGTCAGTACATGTATCAACTTAACAACGCTCTTCTGTTCACCGCTTCAGTGATGTTTGATGTTGCTACTTTTTATTGTTTCTGAACACAGACGCCGCAGTGATCACAATAGCTCGACTTATTTCTTCGAAAACAGACGAACTAAAATCAGTTCACTTTAATGTCGGGATCGTTTGTTTTGTCCAAACCTGTGTCTTAATGCCGAGTGTTAACTGTGTAACATACAAGAGTTGAATATGATAACATTTGTTCATTTTAGCTCACACGTGTACCGATAATGCCAGCTGTCACAATAATGGTCACCATTGCAACCAAGGTCGACATTGGGCATGCACTAACGGTCATTGTCACTGTACTCAGGTCGGACCAGGTGGAAAATAAAAAATACTTACAAACTCGACTAAAATATCGCTGTCGTCATTATAAGTTGTTTATATAATTGAAATAAATATGAAAGGTCATATCATGTCTTTCCTGGTGATAACAGGTTAAGACAAATTGAAATGTTACTATGTGTGGTAAGCAAGAGTTCATACCAGTTCTTGTGGGCAGTCTTGAAAATAAGTATATGCTCTTTTACTGTCCCTAGTGTATCTGTTTGTGTCTTTCTGGTAATCGAACATTTGAAAGTCAAGTCTAAAGGCTTCCTGAAGTTTTCTCTCTATATGCTCGGGAAGCGACCTTAACGCTTGAGCGAGCGCTTCCTGACGATTGTAACGAATGTCTTCCGGCTTGCTTTGCGCATGCGCAATCCTAAGAGCAGATTCGAACTCTTCTAGTGTAAGTTTGTCTGTTTCTTGTTTCGTTTTGAATGGAAATGATATGTTAGTACCAATAACACCGCGACTTTGTAATCGTTGCCAAACTCTAAACAACGCGCAAGCGAATGACATTCTGCAATCAGAAAGTTCGTCTTTTTGGTAAAAAACCCAGCTCGCGCCATCTTTAATGGCATCTTTTTCCGCAGCATCGCTTGGTAAATTGATGTGTTTCGTTAAGTTTAAAGAGTTTACTATAAACAAAGTGTCTTCATTCAATGTCTCGTATTTCCCAATATAATCAAAGTCCAGAGTACAAGGATCGCAATGTTTAAAACTCGGCGAAAAATGCCTATCATAACAATAACTTGACAAAACGACCTTAGATACATAGTTTACGAATTCGGAAAATGTGACGTCATGGGCACATTTGTTCGATGACAAGTTTCTCTCTGATTTCACAATATCTAATCCAATTGAAATCCAATATATTAAATTTGTGGAATAAAATTTATCTAACCAAGCAGAGAACAGTCTAGTGTAAGGGTTTCGTACAAACATAATGCTGGTGTATTTACGAGTTAAATCCAAGATGGCGTCCCAATTCGAATTTGACATAGAATTAAAACTCCCCTTTTGATACTCAGCTTGCATTGTCTCAATATCCAACGGACTTGTATAGTTATTTCCGCTATCTATAACTTGTAAAATTCTCTTCCAGTAAGTACTTCCGGTTTTTTCGATTGCGCAATAGACCACGTGACTTCCGGTAGCGTTCTTAAGGTTATTCTTGACTTCTTCTCTTTCACAAGGATATTGTTTCCATGACTGTATTCTCAAGCAGGTGGTCTGAAGAACTCTTTTCCGCGTTCGAAATCGTTCCGCGATCTAAAAAATGCAATATGTATAAAAGTTTTAAGATAGTTATAAAAATGGAAGCACAATTTTAAAAAACAAACAACATTCAGGAAAGCATTATGGCTGGGGGGGGGGGTAAATTGTCTTGTGTATGGTTACTGTTAAGGTCGAAAAACTGACAATTATTCATTTTCTTCTTAATAAACCCATCGCATTCTGGAGGTACTAGAGCTAGTATCCCCAAATATGTTTGTACTTCAAAATTTGCTGTTAGGAACATGGTCGGTTAAGAAACCATCTAACCACATATTTATCTGGCCTATTAGTGTAAGTAATAAATGTTATGTACTGTTTTAGAATAAACAACAAATGTTCAGATTTCACCAGGTCAATCATTTCGAAAGAATGAAATTATTGATCAGCCAAAAGTATCATACTTTTAGCTGATCCATAATTTCATTCTCTCTGAGAAGGTTACAGACACACAACAAGAATCTAGTACGGCGTTATATTCTAAGCAAAATAATGTCTGTCGAGTTATTCAATGCTGATAAGCCCGTCCGCTCAGTAAGAACACTTTTTCTACCACGATTTTTGGTTGAAGCGACTGCGCATGCATCAAAGACTTTCCGTCATCCTCCGTCGCCGATGAGAGTGATTCGTGTGGAGTGGTTGGCATTTCCTTAAAGGAGTAGGAGGGTAGAACTAGAGCAGGTTCCAGGAACACATACATATCACGTGCATAATTATAAGCTTAACTTCTCTGATATATAATAAATTACATAATAAAGCGAACCGGAAATGGGCGATTCTATCCGGAAGTAGCAGTTGCACTTTTTTCTGATCTCTTAAAGAAGAGCCATTCAAGGGCTTTAGGGCGGACAAACCACCTCAGATCTGAAAAGGCCTACAGGAGTCACGCGAAAAAATGACAATATCATACCTGATGATACTGTGCCGATTTGTTGACGTTGACGATGGTGTTGTAATTTTCATGTGCAACCATTGCTTTGATATTGGCAGGATAGTTGTGTCTTCTATAGGTGAAAGTGTCCTTTGATTGTAGCGTCTGCTCTTCTGAAAAGAATTAATTTTAGTTATGTGACAAACAACTCGTGACGTCGTACTAATCGAGTCCTTGCATTGACTTGGTCCATGTTTAGAGCTTTTCAGAAACTAAACTTATTTCCATCACATGAAGTAGAACCCTTAAATAGATTTTAATTTGTTGCCATTTGGAATATACATGTGCATGTAGAAAACCGATCCAAAATTATCCTATTTCTGTAATATTATATCATAGACGTCGACACATTGTATCATACGTCTCTGATTATATTCATAATAAATTCCGATCTTTTACCGAAAATTTTAAAAAGGGATTAAGATTCAGTAGTTGTACAATTTTTTTATAATTATGTATGTTCCCAGCATAATATGACAAAAATTCGTAAATCAAACTAAATTATACCTTGCCGAATGTACAAACTTTCTGATTTTCGAAGTTGCTCCAGCACAACCAATAATCCAAAGGACATTATAAATCCAATCAGACATTTTCGACTCCCTCGCATTGTTTATAGATTAACAAAATGTAATTTAGTTCCGAAAAGTTTGATCTATTGGATCAGATTGACACACACTTATCTACAATAAAAGATGTCCGTACGCGCAATGTGTCATGTGACTTATACTTCCGGTGAAAACTCCATTCGGTTCCATACGTTGACTTCCGTCATTTTGTAACAACTGGGAAAGCTAAGTTTCACATTTGGAGGCGATTTGATGTGACAGGCAATTCAGGTACATGTACTTTATGCGTATAGATTTAATCATTTTGACTTGAAGTCGCGTAGCACTTTAAGTTCCGACTTCTGACGGGAAATGCCGAGTATTCATCGTTGGTATTGTTCATAAATGTGATCTCTGATGAATGAGTAATGCATGATTTCAAGTAACTGTATTATAACGACTCATAGAAATCAAAATCGGTACAAATTCGATTTTCATGAGAGTTAATGCCATCGAAATGCCAAATCGTGAACTTGGCCTGACATCCTGAATATATATCTTGATGAATGAGTTCATTGCTTACAAGTTCATCCCAAGTTTGTAATCAATAGCTTTAAGCCAAAACAAATATAGAAAAGAAGGTTTTTGTTTCTAAACACAGAATGTCTGAACCAAAAGATTTCTACCGTTGTTGTAAATCGCCCTGAATTGAAATAGGATCGACTACATTCCACTTTTACTAAAGAAAACAATGTGTCACTAAACTCGTCACAAATGAAAAAATACCAAACGTCTAAAATTAGTTTCTAAAAAAAATAGTTCTTTATAAATGTTTTTTTAATATTAATAAATCATTTTAATTAAAACTCCTGCAACACAGACATGTTTAATATTTTCAAGGTCTACTTTAAGATATCAAATGTCCATTCGTAAAATATCGATTAAACACGTAATTAGATACACAAAAAATGACCAAGTCTAGCTATGAATGAGTTCTTATCAGTAATGAAATAAGACTGTTTCAGTAATCTGGTTAAATGATGTAAAATTCGTATAATTAATTTAGGAATGGTTTAAGCTGTCGAAACATTGTGTCTATAAAGAGACATCGGTTTTACCAGGATAGGCAACTTGAACAATTTCTTTTGTCTACTTAGAAATTGCTGTCTTGGGCCAATCTTAAAAAATAGTTTGTTTGCTGTAATGCTACCTACTCACCAAAAAGCCCCCCACACAACCTTTTCTTGGCCACTCGGATAAAATTTGCTCCCAGTGAACTTTTTGATCCAAAAACCTCGTGTTGGTTATATAAGGACTGCAGACTTGTAAAGGACAGGGACTATACATATAATAGGGAGTTTCTCCAAATTTGGGAAATTTAGAAAAATGACAAAAATCCGATTTTTTATGCTTTTATACCATTCAAAATGTCACAAAAACAGAACATAAATATTATATCACATAATTGTAGAACATTGTCTATATATAACTTTAGAAGTTACCAATGTTAAATCATACTTAGCCTTGAACAAAATGAAAAAGGGGTGAACATGAAGTCTGAAAGACGTAGGAAAAAAAGACTCACAACTGAATCAAGATTTGAAAATATAATATCAGAAAAAATACTCACTAAGAATTAAACACGATATTTTAACCCAAGAGCTCATGTGCCATTGGGCATATGCAGGGTTTGAACTTGTGAGTCTAATGATTCTAGCTATTGAGCAAAAAAGCAGGCATCTTATTTCACTAAACTCAAACCAGTGCTAGCAGCCACCTCTGAATAAAGGTCACCCTATAAATAAATTCCATTCTTTTAAAAACATTGATTATTTAGAAAAAAAATGACCTCCAAATAAAGGTCACCTGACAATAAGGGCCACATTTCGTATTTCCCATGGATGGCCTTTGTGCACAGGTTTGACTGTACTGTATCATTAAGGATAAAATTAAATTTGTAGCACATTGTTTAAATACCTCATGTCTATTTCTAATGTATTACAGGTAGATGATTTTGTAATAAAACCTGTACACCTGGCCCTAGGGTTATAAAACTTAAGAATAGTCTATGAGATCAAATCTCGATTCCAACCTCTAAGTATTAAGGTTTAAAAGATAAAGCTGAGTGATGTATAGATACATGTTCAGATCAATAACAACATCAAATTAGTGTATCAATAATATCAGTATTGTCTGATCATAAAATAAGAAATACTGTATTTTCATTTATTTTCGTTGGGCTCAATGTTCATGATTTTTTCTAAAATGGCTATTTCGTGGGGACGTAAATTCGCGGATTTTGATTTTTGAAAAGAATGCCTTAGCTCTGCATTTAAATTCGTGGAGTTTTGATTTCGTGGATGAGCCAACCCACGAAATTAAATCCCTAACGAAAATAATGATTCCCCAGTATATGAGATTTGAGCTCAGAGACTGATCTCAAGATTTATCACCTCTGACCAAGGCCAGGCTTATCATTCTTAAGACTGACATATTAAGTAAAAGAAAAATAGAAAATAAGTATTTTTTGACAAAATGTCCACACTACATGCAATTCTAAATCTTTCAATAATAAAGAGACAATGTCTGCTCACAACCTAAATACTAAACGATGATAAATAATTTTATATTATTACATGAAGATAACACTTACATCCTGAACATGGTAACTATATTTCTGGATAATTTAATATCTAGGTAACCATTATATTGAATGATGCAAAATGTTTGGTCTGGTTTGTTAGTGGGGAAAAACAACATAAAACACAGCACCCACAAATGTGATGATTCAAAATACAGTGCAACCTCTCCAAAGCAACACCTTTAGGGAGTAGCAAAATTTCGTTGTTGTTGCTCCAGAGAGGTTAAATTAATTGTTAAACTGTGCAGTGAGAAAAAACATCCTGCTGTAATTGAGAGGAGCTTGTTGCGCTCAGGAGAGCTTGCACTGTTTATTATTTCAAAAATATAACAAACATCTTTGGCATTGACATATTCACCTCTCAAGAATATAAGTTCTACAAAAATACAACAAAGTCTGACTCTACAGACTTCATAGAACTTGTCCGGAATTCATGAAATAAGCACTTTAAGAAATCCTGTATAACATAGATAATAACACATGTATCATTTCCTTTTCTTTTATACATTCACAAAACAAATTTTGCACACAGAAAAAAATCACTCGGCAAAAGTTTATCAATATATAATGCCTCATGCTGAGAACAAATACCACAGCCCTTTGACAGCATGACCCGTTTTGGTAATATCAATATGGAAGAATAAAATGATGTAAAACATAGAAATATATACCGGTACTCTTTGTGTATATTTTAACATATAATTTATCATTAGAAATCCTGTATTTATTCCATTAAACAACATTAAATAAATCAACATTAAAGAAACAACACCATAAGACTAACTAATAAGAATAAACCATGATATTTTCAAGCATAATTCATACAGAGTAAAGTCTACTCCAGGCCAGTAGAATCTGGAAATCAGAAATCAGCCTTATTTATAGACAGTCAAACCTGTGAATAAAGGCCACCCATTGGAAAGAAGGTCATTTTGATATAAATAATATTTAACAGTTTTTAAAAGAATGGTCTTTATTCACATGGTGGCCTTTATTCACATGGTGGCCTTATTCAGTAGTGGTCACTAACACAGGTTTGGCTGTATCTAATAAATCTGGTAAAATTTCTTCACCGGTGAAAAGTTTTGAATATAAATAATTCAAATCCAGACTTGTCCCCAGGTCCAGTAAACAAAGTCCAGAATCCAGAGATTGCACTGTGTATTGATGGCAGCAACAATATTTAATTGAAATTAGAAAATGCTTCATAATTCAAAATTCTTCATTTTGCTCTAAATGATAAAAGGTTGCTAAGCAACATATTCATTCAATAAGTTGCCATAGAAACCAGAAGCTTATTTAGAACTGGGATAACCAGAATCATCCATCTCTGTTCCAATCACGTCTTCCCCTTCAATATGAGAATTCAGTTCATTATGAGCATCATCTATATTACGTATAAAACCTTCGTCGTCAGCACTTAAAGCCTGATCTCGATTAAACGTGATTTCACCGTATCTAGTGCTGTCCAGTGCTTCTAATCTACGATCAATTTTTATGTCAGCATTATATGAATCCATCGCAACTTGTAAAATCTCAGCCACACTTTGATGTTTAAATCGGCGGGCATCGTCAATCGGTTTAAATCCCCACCTGGATAAACATAGAATTATCATTTATTACACATAAATTCATTCAGATTGATGCCTTAAAGTTTAAACCATTTTTTACATTAAAAAGATTTGTCTTAACAGAGAGGCAGTGAAATTATTTAACGATGTTGAAACATAGACACAAGATGTTTTTCAAAAACACAATGCCCCCTCCGGGTGCCCTTTAAATTGAAAATGCACTAAATAAACAAAAATGATCGAATCACAAAACCCGGAATATATGTGCGGGGGCTTTTGGTAACAACCAGTCTGTGAAAGTTTCGTCAAAACCCCATGAAAAATGTAGGAGTAGTATCCTAAAAGAAATGTACAAATTTTTTTGATCACCATGACCCCGTGACCTTTGACCTACTGACATGAAAATGCCCAGGTCCTGTATAGGTTGTCACGAGGAACCTATATAATTTTATGAAGTTTGATGAATTAGGTTAAAGGTTAAAGTTTGGTACAAACAGACAAATAGACAAACCGAGAGAGCAAAAACAATATGCCCCCGATCTATCAATACGGTATCGATAAGTCTTGTTCTTTATACTACCATCATTAATTTTTTTGTAATGTAATTAATACTTATAATTACTGATACCTTGGAATCATTAATTGCGCAATAGAACAGAATGCTAACTATAACACAGACCATCCAAACGAGATGCTGACGATGGCATGGTCATGTTCTATGAATGCTCCCATCTCAACTTGCTGCCCAGGTTTCTCTCAGATAGACATTTCAGGGTTAAAAGGAACAGAGGCCGACCATTAAAGACCTTGAAAACAGCTCCTTGTGTTACTGCAGACAGAGCCAGGTAGAGAACCCTTGTAATTGCCTCAAGCACCGGACAGCATAGAGAGGATTGACTGATTGATTGATTGATTGATTGATTATTTTACAACCATCATTATCATTGTATCTATTATCAGTTATCATGATTGATATTTTCCTACCTGTCCACAACAAATGGATTACATTTACACTTGTTCAATAAAAACTGAACCACTCTGTCATGACCCTCAGCAGCCCCGATATGTAACGCTGTTCTACCATCATAATCTGATTGATCCATGTCTATATCACTCAAAGCAAACCTGTAATACAAGGCAAGACTACAATAAAACATGTAATACAAGGCAAGACTACAATAAAACATGTAATACAAGGCTAGACTATAACAAAACATGTAATACAAGGCTAGACTACCATAAAACCTGTAAAACAAAGCTAGACTAAAACAAAACATGTGATACATGGGTAAACTTATCATAAAACCTGTAATACAAGGCTAAATCAAGACCAGCAATACAGGACAAAAAGAGATTTTCTGATATTTCAAATTTAACTTAAAGATAATATGTATAAAGTGAGGGGTTTGATGCTCATACATGTAAAAGTTGACATTTATCTGTACACCCGACACTTTACTCATTAGTTTCAGCAACTAAAATGTCTTCTTTCGATAAATGTTCAGAATGAGAGGGGTTTCCATATTTCATAAAGATATATCATAAGAATTTATTTATTTATTTCATCTGACTGAATGACATTTTCAACATTATTCCAGTAATATTGTGGCGGGCAGTTAACCTAACTGGCTTGTCTGAATTTCATTCGGTCCTTAACCAGTACTAACCGCATTCCTTCTGCAAGCTTCTGCCAAGCTGTCCCACATAATTCAGAGACAAGGACAATTCAAATTTGTCACAGACAGTGTGAGCCTCACCCAGGGTTCGAACTCACAATCTCTGGATCAGTAGACCAATGCTCTAACAACTGAGCTAACCGGGCAGGCTATAAATCATGAACCAGGTGTCTAGTTCTTATATTGTAAGAATTACCTCCTTAACGCCGACACGTCACTGTTGTACGCACTGAATAACAAGTTAACCACCTCTGAAGCTCTAGTCTCAATCTTTCGTTTGAATGGATTAATTTTCTTCTGTGTAAATCTTAGATTGTCATAGTGGTGAAAATTAAACTTTGACACCAAATCCTGAAAATGTTTATATACTATTAGATTATTAAATATGAATTCAATGATCACATGATTTACAATATATTTCAATGTTTTGAACACAGACTGTCAAAAATGATACATGTATCTAAATACGGATCAGACAGATTTTTGGAACCTTCCTCATTTGTATAAATGATTTACCATGAGATTTGTTCAAAAACGATGGCAATATTCTTTGAGTTATTGTTGCTTTGCAATTTCATTGAAGTCTATTGGAGAAATCAACTTGTCAAGATTAATATGGTCCCCCAAACAATCAGTGCGATGAAAATGCACACAATAATAAAATGCAAACTCAATCAATGTAATGTTATGAAGAAAAATTCCAGCCACAGTGAACCACATGTAATTTCAAAAATATTATTTTTCCTATCTTTCAACAAGGGCAAGAACTCTTACTGATTTAAGTGTTTCAATTTCTATCCAGAGTTGGCATTCTTGATCTAGAAAAAAGTCTAACCTGAGCAAACTGTACTCCACGTACACTGTTCCCCCACTTATCAAGCCCCGGGCTCCACACAAATATACCCATCTTGTTAGGTATAACAATCATGATACCGCCAGATACACCAGACTTTGCAGGAAGCCCAACCTGATTAAAAAAGATAAGAAAAAAGAAATACAGTCATACCTCTCTTAACAACCTCTTCTATATCAAATTAAACAAACATATATCATCAGATCTGCTTTCAATATTTATTCTACATTCCAACTAGATAATGTGATTCAGACTACCTTGTTAAATAGAGGGTAGGGTCAAAATACCTTGAAAGCAAATTCACCAGAGTAATCATACATCCCACATGATAACATCAGAGACAACGTGTCTCGTACCGAGGATGTGTTAAATATTTTATCACCAGTTATCGGACATATGCCTCCATTGGCAAGAGTAGCAGCAATAATAGATCCTGACTCACATGTGATCTCCAGTGAACACATCTGCAAAACATAAAACACAGAAATGAAAGAAAAAAGTAATTTTTGTAATAATCTAGAAGTTGAATTCCATTTTACATTTTGAATGTCCTTACATACAAGCTTACAAAAGGATTGCTGCATCCTACATAATCTTTTGGCGAAGACCTTTTATATCGAAATTCATTAAACTTATTTGAAACAAAAAAGTTAAAGTAGTACGAAAAATCTGTTTGAACATAAATTATAAATGTCTTTAATTTAGAGATTACACAGTATGTCTGATGAACCTCTATACAGCCAAAATACAGTAAAAAAAACAAAATATTGTGTCAAGTACCTGTGGGGATATTACATTACTTACTTAGATATTTTGTAGACAAAGTGTATAAGGCTACTTTATTTATTCATATTTTTTACTCACAGTATTTTCATTTATTTTCTTTGGGTTTTAACTAAAATGACTATTTCATGGGGACATAAATTTGTGGATTTTGGTTTTTAAAAAAGCCTTATCTCTGCATTTAAATTTACAGGGATTTGATTTCTTGGATGAGCTGACCCACAAAATCAACGAAATTAAATCCCCAACGAAAAATAATGACTCATTATTTGATGATAACTAATTGATTGCCAAAGATATCCTATTTATAGGGACCACAATGGAAATAAGCGGAATCCTTTCCTCTTTTTTGTGTTATCCCTGGTGTTAATTGAATGGTTATTTTTATATGGAGTATGCATGTATAAATATATATCTAATTATGTAATGATATTATTTTTAGACTGATGAATTTCACAGTTGTTTTTGTATTGTTCTATGTTCTGTTTGTATTTCTTATGCATCATTTTGTTATAAATTGCCATGTTGTGTATATTTGCCAAATTAAATTATTATTATTATAATTCTAAGATTGGTTATAAATGTTGAGCTATGTACAAAAAAAAAATATTTCCCATTTATAATTTATAAAAGAAAAACCAAGGTTTTACTAAAAACCAAGGTTTTACTAATAAAGTGAACTTTTTTATTGTGTCTTAATTTAAAGGTTAATATGTCAAAAGCTGACAGTGTGTTTAAAAAAATCTTGACAGAATTTCATTCAATTGCACTATATTGTCTATTTATCATTTACAACAATGAATTAGTAATTGGACATGATTGCTGATGGCAGAATTTGAATCAATTGCAATATTTTCAGTGTGTCTAGGTAATTAGAAAAAATTAACAATGTGATAATTATAAACCTTAATTACAGTATAAAAAGTTTTAAAATTAAAGGTGATTGACCGATTGTTTGCAAACAAAACTGTTTGATGGTCGAAACATGTGCTTTGAATCAAAGATGATTGTTTGCCATATGTTTGTCATAAATTAGTAAAACTATCACTCAAAGATGGCAAACTGTTAATAATTAAAAGTTATACTCTACATATAAATACCAGTATGTTTCCATCCAAAGTATTACAATTGTGAGGTATCTAACATTTCAAAGACTTAATATTAAATTTGCTTATCAGTAAATCATTTATTAAAATATAAAACAACTATCATATTATATTAATTTTACAAAATCCAATTAAGACAGAATTTGGGAAAAAATTCATTATGGAATTTCAATCAACAGTTTCTTCTTTAAGAAAACACAAAAATGCTCTTCAACATTGTAACAGAACCATTACAAAACTAGGTAAGTTCTTAAATTTCTTCTATAATTCGTTGCATAAGGTATACAAAAAAATCATCGAAGAAGTCAATAAAAGGTTTGGTTGGAGCCTTTTTTGGTGAGTAGTTAGCTTTACCACAAACATTTTTTTTACGAAGAGCTCAGGTGGTCTTAATTTTTAATTGGTCACTAAATGAAGTTTTATCATTATACACAAAATTCTTCAGTAAATAGTATAGTGCATTTTTATGTAAGAATATAATACAATGTAAGTTTATAAATTTCTCCATTACACATGCAGATTTCATATCAACTTTATAAATATCATTTTTATGTAAGAATATAATACAATGTTAGTTTATAAATTTCTCCATTACACATGCAGATTTCATATCAACTTTATAAATATCATTTTTATTAAGAAAAGGAAGTTCACATGCCATAGAACCAGCTTTTCATATCACTGTTATTATTATGTTTTATTGTTGTTATAGAAATAGAAGTAGACAGTCTACAGAGGCAGTGTTTCATGTCAGCAATAGAGGACGACCAGTCAAGACATTTACGGCTTCTGCAGCGTCTGTCAGTGACAGAGGGAGTTCTAAACATGTATAAACAATATTCAACAAAGAAACAAACTGAGGTAAAACACTACTAAAATTATTGCATGACTATAATTCAACACTAGAAAGGTTCAATTTTAAAACGACAAACACTGATCTTAAAAAAAACCACCTCTTTTGCATACATAAAATATTACAAAATTCAGTTCAAACCAGGAAATATTTTTATCCAATTTTGCTACATCAATTATTTTACAATTCTTAACATAATTTCTGAAGATTTTTTTTTCATTTACATTTGTATATTTTATTCTTGTTCTTTTTTTAGCATAAATGATGGAAAAGAACTTTAAAACAAATCTATAATGTTGTTTATTGCGTCTTTTTATCAATTTCAGATACAGAACATTACACAGTCATTCAAATCTCAATATGAATCATTTAATGACACTGATGAAGATGCAGCATCCATTATTAACCAAACACCATCACCAGTAAGGACAACATTAGATAAATCAGCTGATCAGTGGTCAACTGTTTACTGTAGATTATCTAGACAAGTATGAACCGCGTTTTATCACTGTGATGAACTAAATGTGCTATTAAAATTATTCTGGGAGTAACTGGATGTTGATCAAAGGAAGAAACGTTTTTGTTGTGACGGATTTTTCAAGACATGAACACATGTCACAAAAGATGACCCCATGTAAAAATCGTCCAATCTGTGGATCCATTGAAAAATATTACACCCTTGATATACATGTATGTATATATTTGTAACCCCATGGTATATTCATTTTAACATAATCTTATTTTACTGAAAGTTGAAATAAATTTCTATGAAGTATTATATTGTACCGTTCATTTATGTATCACAATTCTATGTATTTGTGTACTATGCATGATAAAAAGTCAGACAAACATCACAAAGAGCATGAATTAAGTGACGAAATCCCCCCCCACCTCCCTTAAAGGTGTTTCTTTATCTCTGTGTAATGGATTTAGTGAACTTTGGAATTTTGGATATTGAGAACTTATTCTAACCATGTTCTACTGAACTGTCCTTTGAAATTTTTGGGTGACATAAAACCTTATAATTAACATTTTTTCAAGTTTTCGTTTTTAAGTAATTCTTGAAATGTGTCCCTTAGTGTATTAAGTAATTCTGTAGTTGTCTCCCTTAGTGTATTAAGTTATTTCCACGTTGTCTCCCTTAGAGTATAAAGTTATTTCCACGTTGTCTCCCTTAGTGTATTAAGTAAGTACATGTGTACCTGGAAGTAGAAATCCATCACTTCCATTAAGTTGCATCCTTCAGGAAAACACTGTAAGTAGAATACAACATTAAACTGTATACATGATTTTAGCATAAAACACACAAAATATGCTTACAATAAACATTATCATGGAGTTGAAGGTTTTCCATATTTAAAAAATGTCCAATCTTTGCCAGAGTATTTTTACAAATCAAAAATAAAATCATTGTTCTTTTGGGACTGACCTGGGGCCAACATTAGACCCATTACCCCTGTCTAAAAACTATCTACCAGATAACCTAAAAACAACAAGATTTCTGAGACTGTCTGTATTACCATTCAACTTAAACCACCGGATCTAAAGTCGTCATCTTAATAATTTTACTAGAAAACCAAAAATAAGTTCAGTTCAATCTCTCCAGAGCAGCCCTCTCCGGATGAACAATCTCTCTGCAACACCAGCATAATTTTTCCCACTGCTTGATTTAACTATTAATTTAAACTACCAGTATCTAGAGCAACAACCTCTTAACAGCTACATCATTCTGCTACTCCCGAAGGGTGCTGCTTGGAGAGGTTGTACTGTAGTCTTCATAATGGTGTTGTCCTGTTACAGAGTATGTCACTGTATGGGGTATAACTATACATGTCACTGTTTTACAATTTCTCACCTTTTTCTCTCTCATATAATAACCAAGTGCAAAATTTCGGTCAGCTGTTTCCCTCTCAGACAGGAAGCTGAAATAACAACATGAATTAAAACAAGATCCTGGATAACAACATGGTACTTCACAAATTAAGAAGTCTATTTCACACATTAAGAATTAAGATGTCCACTGTATGAGTTAGGTATATGACAGAACTCAGCATACTAGATAACATAAAAAGTAAATATCTGTAGATCAGTGGGTTTTGAGGCTAAGTCTGAGGTCCAGTGGTGTGATTTGTAACCTGGCAAACTGGGTTTGATTCCTGGTTGCGGCAGGTCATACCCTTCCATGAAAATTTGACAACAATGTTGCCCGTTCCTTTTAGAAGGGTAAGTTAGTACTGGATATAATGCAGTCCGGGATAACTGGTTAGGTGAATCGTCTGCTGCATATAACTCACAAACCCATGGTCTGGTAGACCTAACCCACTCCCTAATGAGCTAAGAGATGGCAAATGAAACAAATATTTATAACTGACTTACATTGAGTTATTGAAGGAAAGATATTCTCCTCCAGTTAATCTCTTCATAACCTGTGTAACCTGAAACAAATAAACCTCCAAGTCAGTTTATGTAACTTCATAAATATTTATTCATATTCACTTTTGAAAATTTCAGATTTTTAAAAACATTTCTACTCATTTCTACCCTCTAAATTAAGATGTGAAAGTTTAACTTAAGATACATATTTTTACATGATATGCAATTAGAATTAATAATACATTAACAATAAAACACGAAACAAATATACTGAAAGGACAAGTATTTAGAATGAAAAAGAGATTAATGTTTGGAGACAAATTTCAAAGATAATCTAAGACAGATTTCTCTGAAAATGTGAAACAAAATTCTTCACACTTTTTTCACATATTCAAAATAAAATATGCATCCCTTTAAAAGCGAATGAAATGAATTAATGATAAATAAATGCACAACTAGTAAATAAGACTGTTCTGTAGGGAAATTTCTGTTTAATAGATCAAAGCTTTAAGTTTTATTTGTAGACAACATCAAATGTAGAGCAACAATAGATTTAATGTACCAACTTACAAAGTCAAACCTGTCTGGTAGATTATATGTCTGTTTTAACAAGGAGCAGACGGCAATGGCTCCAGCGTTAATCATTGGATTATGAGGTTTATCTGAAATGAAAAGTAAACAATAATATTATAAAACAATTATACAAGACGGTAAAAAGATTTCTGGGTACGATAATACTTTTATCGGAGGGAGCTATAATGAACATGTAAAACAAAATAATCTATGAACAAACAAAAGTGCCGTGAGCGGTACCAATGTTCGTCTGTTCACTGCCTCAGTGAGATCTAAAACAGACGAGCTAAAAATTTATGGGACTTAAAAATAAAACTTCTTGAGACAAGCCAGGTGCTTGTGATATCCATGCTTGTAAAAATAACATCTTACTGTAGTTGCTAATTAACCAGAAAGATCTTATCAGTATTTGTAGAAATATTGTACCAGTATGACAAACTAGTCCGTATTATTTGTTCCATGACTTGAAATAGTTAAAATTTGTGACATTGTTGTGAGAAAGAGCTAAATTGACTGTCAGATAAATAATTTGATTAATTTTATGTTTTTTTTACAATTTTTACCTTTGTAATCCAAATTTATGGTGTTAAATGGTGTTCCACTTGGCTCATGGCCAACATATTCATGTACAACAGATGGGGACAGTTCATCTAAGACCATAGCGTATGTTAGAGGTTTTGATACAGACTGTAAACTGAACGGTACATTAATGTCGCCAACAGAATATCTGAAATAAAAATAAAAAACAACCATTACTGAAAATGACAATTTTCTTGTTGAAGTAGGAGCAGACAGCTTATATTGGTTGAACAGTACCATCTCTCTTCAGCAACATTCTTTCTGCAATAACAGCATGACTCTCTCACTGCACAGTTAAACTATTAATCTAGAACAACAACCTCTCAACAACAACATAATTTTGCTTCTCTCTAAGGGTGTTGCTCTGGAGAGGTTGCACTGTATATGGAACAAGTCATGTGACCAGGTTTTCAATAATTGACTGAATGGAGAATACTATTGTATTTTTCGTAAAAGTGACCTTGACCCAAAGGTCCCTAAACTATAATTTCCTGCTAGAGGTCTCCATAAATACTAAATGTATACTAAGTTCGGCAGAAATAGATAAATAAAAATTTAAAACAATTTATCAAACAGAACATCATTTGATATCATATCTCTACCTACCCAACCGAAGACATTCATTTGTATAATATTATGATATTGATATTTATCAAGTTAACTTGTATCATTATAACAGAACAGTAAAATTTCTTAATTTAATTTTGATTTAAACTCAGACATTTGTGGCTGTCCATTAAATTTGGTGAGCAAACAGGTAAATCACATGTAAGACCTAGTTTTCACATGTTATATTACTACACACATACCTTTGTCCATCTACACTGCATATTGCCACTCCCCACAAGTTAGGGCTGTATCTAGCAAGTTGTGGAATATATGTAGCTACCTATAATAAAACAGAATAACTTATCTGCACATCATTTTTTACATTAACCTATATAAGCAGTCGTTCTCAAATGCAAACAAGAGTGCTAGGTCACAAAATACGCCCATCAAAATTCATTTTTCAAAGTGTCAAGGGGTTATCGAACTTGACTGTGATCTCATAGTCATAAACATTCAATCAAGTTTGGTGAGGATCCAAATAAAACTGTTTGAATTAGAATAGGTCTTCAGTAATGTTAATTGGACCACTGAACTTTTCAAATTTACTAGACCGACAGCCATTTTGTGGAAGATTGTATGAATATAAAGTTATTTGATACATTTTTATCCTACCCTGCCTGAGATATCATCGCGAGCTTTCCAATACAGATCATCAATATCTCCACAGAATTTACTGAAGTCGGGGATCACAAACTGATTCTTGAATGCTGCCGCTATCAGTAATATATTCTTTGATATACATCTGAAACAAGAAAAATTTACAACCCAGATGAAGTCCAAGCCTCTCAGGAAGACAGACACCACACAACCAATATCAATATCAAAATGTTGGCACTCAAATTCAAACTCCAATCCCAGCTTTCAATTCTCCACATACAAACCCTAACACTCAAAGTCCAGAGATCTAAATCAAATCTAAATTCTCAAATCCCTGAAATTATTTCTAGCCCATTGAGACTGAGCCGATTCACTTTGTTTTGCAATTAGAATATTTTCAGAATTTGATTTCAGAATGTAACACTCAGTAAGGGTTCTTTGAAACATTAAAATCTCATAGAAAAGGGATAATTTAAAACATGGAAATCATTTTTCTTACTCTTTAAAAGCTTCCTGGTCCACTGAAGGACCATATGGTCCACACATATTGTCCATTCTGTGAGATTGATATTTCCGTAAACCTTGCATACATTCTCGTAGACGTGGATCTGTCTCGCGTAACCCTGTAGATGTTAATGCCTAAAATTAGAGAATTTGAACATGTTTATAAACACAGTGGAATTAAAATATGTGTTTATGGTTAGAAATTAATACATATTTAGGATAACTCTTTAGATTAAAACATGAATGTATTAAACAGAAACAGGAATGACCTTGACCTTATGAGACAAATGTCAAGGTCAAATGATTACGGGAGGTTTAATCAGAAACAAAAAATAAAACTTACAAAAACTACATCTGAAAGAGTTAAAAATAATGTGCCTTGGGCAATATTCTGATACAGAAGAAAAGGAAGAAATCTAACAATCAAAGTACTAAAAGTACTCAGGAAACTGAACTTAATAGACTTGCACTGAAACATTGAACAGGAACTAGTTTAACAATTGCATAGCAGATGAAGATATATATTGTACTCTGGTCTGCATAAAAATGCATGCATGCTTAGCAAGGTGACAGCTATGGAAAGTTGAGCTATCATTCAGTTTCCAAAAACCACACTTTGAGGAAGGCATACACAAGAATCCTACTTACACCAATAAACCTGGATATATTAACTTGACCCGTGTCATCACTAAGGTAATCAAACAGTCGATCTTCAATTTCACCAACTTTTGCTGAATCCAGCTCGCTTCTAAAAAGCAAACATAACAATTAATACAGTACGTGTCTCAGAATCTTATCCAAGCCCCATTGGTCCAGAAATTACCTACAAGACATTTTTTTTATCTTCCAGGTAAACATACAATCATATATTACAAATTTATAATCACAAAAATATCAAAGGAACAGATAACCAAAGTTCATCTTCATGACATGTTTATAATCTAATATTAAAAAATACTCCATAAATTAAAATAGAAACAAGCTTAATAAAACATGATATTTATGTATAATTTAATGGAGGAGGTGCATTCATACAGGGAGGGCATTTAGTCAGGTGAGGGGCATTGATTGGATAGGGAATGTAATGGAGGAGGTGCATTCATACAGGGAGGGCACTTAGTCATGTGAGGGGCATTGATTGGATGGGGAATGTAATGGAGGAGGTGTATTCATACAGGGAGGGCATTTAGTCAGGTGAGGGGCATTGATTGGATAGGGAATGTAATGGAGGAGGTGCATTCATACAGGGAGGGCATTTAGTCAGGTGAGGGCCATTGGATGGATGGGGAATGTAATGGAGGAGGTGCATTCATACAGGGAGGGCATTTAGTCAGGTGAGGGGCATTGATTGGATAGGGAATGTAATGGAGGAGGTGCATTCATACAGGGAGGGCATTTAGTCAGGTGAGGGGCATTCATTGGATAGGGAATGTAATGGAGGAGGTGCATTCATACAGGGAGGGCATTTAGTCAGGTGAGGGCCATTGGATGGATGGGGAATGTAATGGAGGAGGTGCATTCATACAGGGAGGGCATTTAGTCAGGTGAGGGGCATTGATTGGATAGGGAATGTAATGGAGGAGGTGCATTCATACAGGGAGGGCATTTAGTCAGGTGAGGGCCATTGGATGGATGGGGAATGTAATGGAGGAGGGGCATTAATTCATGCAGGCATTTATTTGGGAAGGAGCATTTATTTCATTTCATTAAGTAAAACACCATTATTAAACAATATACATGTATCTCGGTTAAACACTGCGATCGGTTTTCCTGAACTGTTTTTAGTTATTACTAACTTACTCTTCCTCAAGGAGCTGGCAACTGCTTTAAATGGTTAAGGAGGAAAATCAACATTTTAGTCAAAGGGCATTTTTAGAGGGGCATTTCTTCAAGACGGGGCATTAGATTTAGATGGACGCTTATTAGAAGAGGGGCATTTTTTAGGGGAGGTGCATTAATTAGGGACATTTTGATAGCTGCCAGCTGATGAAAATCAATCATGTCGGAGTTTCTTATTCGTACAAAAGATCATACCATTATGATTATTAAATCTAAACTTATTGATTTTTCGTCAATGAACTAGCCAAGATCAAACACAAGACAATAGGTTAAGCGAACCTTTTCATACAAATAGCTCTTAATAATGTGTACATTGTAACAATAATTATACAGTAGTTACATATTAGTAAGGATAGACATTTTGACAAAAAAACAACTGCAGACTAGGTAGTTGAAGTAAACCTCGATTTTGAAATATGTATTGACAATGAAATGTAATCTAATTATTTATATTAATCACTGTAAAGTAATACTATACTAAGTTGTAACATTTGAACTGAACTGCACTATTTGAATCAAAGAAAAAAATACATCAGAAGTAATTGTTGGTTTAAATCAATTGTAATGGTAAAATTGATGTCGCCACTCCTATAAGAAAATACAGAAAATTAAGCTTACAGAAGTGTATGTTGGATTAAGCATACAAAAAGAACATTAATTTTATAAGCATTTTATTTCATTGGTAGTGGCAATTAACAGACATGCATTCAAGAATAATGAATTATTTACAACACATAGGTATTATATACATGTTGGCCACAACACAGCTTAGAGCAGCAGCATTATGCATACCTTGTATAAAAGGTATGTTCTGACACATGCAATCATTACATTAAATTAACAGCTGTTTCTACTAACAATAATACCCTGGCATGTGTTTTTTTGTTGTTGTTTTTTGTTAGCAATAAAGGCTTGTGGAAGTTTGCTTTTCATTGTGTTTTAATGTTGTATCATTAGGCAGTCTCTGCAGACAATGTGTAACATGGTTTATACTGCATCAAATCACAAGTTTCAGTAATAACAACCTATGATACATGTAGCTTATATATAGTGACCAGAATGATTTAATGTTTTACTGTTATTATGTTTACCGACTATAAATAAATTTTGTACCTTGTATCTTCATTCAACGCCAAAAAAGCAGAATGTCAAAAAACACAACTGCATTCAAAATTCAAATGAAATTTATATATAATCATATCGGTATTTTGTAACATTTTTTTATATACATTATAGTGAACTCTCGTTGGCTGAACTCAGTATATTAAAACACACCGGAAAACTAGAATACATTCTCCAGTCCAGATTGTTTTCTTGTAATAACTAAATGTGGAACAAACAATAATGATTATAATATACAAAATTAATGGCTTGTATACAAATTAAATTGTCTTAAACTATATTTCATTATGTACATGTTGTTAAATGATCACGATATTTCACTACACACTACACAAAAATAACAAGGGATACAACTCCATTAAATTATGGAGTAAACGTTTTTTGACAGTACCTGCGAATTCAAGCCAATGAGTATATATAAGTCCACTGTATATACCATTGCTCTACTCATAGACCACAGAAATTAAATACTTCATATGACCCAACACATAATTTATTACTACATGACATTGTAACTTCAATTTAAATAAGGGCACTAGTCAGCTTCTATTCAGGGGCACAGCCACTTATAAATAACTACAGAAAAGTTAAATAGTCTATAAATGTGTATCCTGTAACAGGGTTGTAGGTACTGGGGTATGTTAGGGGCGACTTTAGCCCCAAAATAATTTCTGCTGAAATGGTATATAAATCAAACGTGATTGTCCCCCCCCCCCACCACCACCACAATAATCATTATTGTCAGACGATCTAAAAATAGCACCCTGCGATCTAATAATACTTCCTACAGAGTTACATGTGTAAAATCATAGTCTGAAGACTACTCACAGTAAATACATGTTTTATATTCTAGGGTTACTACTTACAATTGTGGAATGGTTCCCTGTTCCCATTTCTCTCTTATACTGGGTTTCCCTAAATTACTGGAACCAGACTGTCCAGAATGACTTAATCTCCATTGAAGAATCTGATGAGTATTTTTATGAAGAATATTTTCATTCCTGATCCTAGAACATGTACATTTGTTTGTCTGAGAAATCTCTGTCAAGTTGTGATCATTCCATCCCAATGAGTTAATGGCTGAAAAGGCTCTCCTATTTCCTGAACTGAACACATTTCCCAAACATTGTCTAAGATTCGCTAGTGAAGATGATGATTTTAACATATTTTGTTCTTAAATTAATAATCTCTCCACTATATAATCTTGTAACTAAGATAAACACTCTCTGATTTGTTCTTATAAACAAGATCTTTGATGTATTTACTGTCCAGACTATTGACTAGAAATCCAATACCACTCAATCACAAACGTAACATACTAAGAGGAAATCTTTAACTGACTCTAGTGTGGTGAATACATTAGAGAAATCCTGAGAGATATATGTAGCAACATAAATCAATTTGCCTGAAATAAGAAATGGCAAAAATGAGTTATCCATCTAGATAAGTTAGTTGTAAAACTAAGGTAAACTTCAGTGGTTTTTTAAAAACAATTTTGCTCCAGAAGTTCAGTATACTACAATGAGACAGATTACAGTACATTACCATAAATTTGTGAATTTGGACTGATATTTTTTTTCACCTCATTTATTTAATACAGAGCATTGTTATAATGATATAACAATTTGTAGTCAATTAATATAGTTAAAAGATGACCACATAATGTTCATACATATAAAAAAATCAGCAGTAAATTGTTTATTAACATTTAGCCTTACAGAACATGAAGATAAAAAACCATGATGTTCTAAGATGAAAAGCAATTACAGTAAAACCTTGCTAAGTAAACATCTCACATGTTGTCATAGAAACCATAGATTGTCAGACTGGTTTTTTGTGTTTCCTCTGTCATTCAGATTGGTGTTAGTAAGACCAGGGTTTTTTCTCGGTATTTTGGGAATACGACCCATAGTACCCTTGGGATTGGGAATTTTCGCGGTGTTTTAATCAAAATTGGGAAAAAATGTATAACTACAATTTTTGCAATGTTCAACTTATTCTACTTATTCTCCCATAGAACTGTAGCAGAATAAGGTATTTACTACCAATAGTCATGTTAATGAACTTATAAAATTGATTGGGAATATTTGTCTGTGAATTGGGAAAAAAAGATACTATTTTCCATTGGAAATATGACCGAATTTCGGCTATAAAATCGCCCCAAACAAATCCCTGTAAGACCACCTCAATATTAAGTTTTTAGAACTTCAACTTCTAGAAATTTGTCTGGGGAACATGAATGCCACCCGCTGAGAGGTAAGTCAAAAAGGGGTCATAACTCCTGTGGAAATGTTTGGAATTTAACTGACATCTAAATTCACTTGTATTGAGGATTTTTTATCTATGTTTTATGTCTAGTACACGTTGTGTATTTTAAATGACTACTGTTCTTTTTACTTGTCATTCCTGGGGTGTGCTTTTATTGTAATGTTGTGTCTATATCATAATCTATGCTTTCTATGTGCATGACTGTAAAGACATATATTACTTTGTTTTTGACATAAAAATTACTGTTATATATCTGTTTTATCTGTATTCTTATCAAACTCATATTTTTGTGTCGGTATTAATAGCTATATTCATAGCTAATGTTTACATGTTATATATCCCTTGTACGCCTATTACCGCGGTGATGCTATTACCGCCGATGCCCGGATAATAACAATACTTGCGCATGCGTGTCTCCTCCACTTCCGTTTCCCTGTGGCATTTATTGGCAGGGAACCAGACTATTGTTTACAATGCATGCCGCGACTTTAAAACATTTTACATTAATGATTTATATACTTTCTACAGTCAAGTCAATTTATCGTTCATACCGCCATTTGCATTCAATCCAAATTAACACCGCTATATGAATGTGTCGCATTTTAATGCATTAGATCTCTTAAAACATAATTTTGATATTTCTGCAAATGACAGATGGTCCGCACATTGATTGGAATTTAGTACTGACACAGGAATTTCCCGCGTTACTACGTATCTCGCATTTGATTGGTCGAGAGGCGGTAATAAGGGCATCAAACAAAAAATCAATATGGACGTCTGTGTGTCAAGAAATGCGATCAGTTGATGTATTATTTTATTGTTATTGGGAGTATTTTTATGTTTTTCGACAACAAGAAGAATTGCTTATGATGATTTAATGGTGGTATGATTGCAGACTTGTACTGTCGTGCATTTTAACACTGGTAAAGAGTTAAGTAGGCGGTAATAGGGACGGCCAGTATACTATTCCGGCAATAAATAAAGTTTGAACTTGAACTTGACCTTAATTACCAACGATAATTCTACAAAATTTCTCACCACAGAATCTCTGTCCCAAAACACATGAGAAGAATGGAATGGACTATAAATATATAATCCTTATCTTGTATATGTACTTCTGCTGGCACCAACAGGTTGCACAAATTAAATTAAGCCACAAATTGATTGTTTATTATTTGAATGCTGCCAAAAGCGCAACAGTTAGCTCTTTTTGTTGTCATGCCACGGTACTGTATTTTAGACTTCTCCAAAGCTGTCATCTATCATACTGTACAGTATAAATTATAACTTCATTTCATCAAGGACTTATATATCCTCGAGTGGCCATGCTTCGACCCTCTAAGCCTTCAATATGAACAAAAAATGGTACAGAATGTAATAAACATTAAAATATGACGCTTACTTGTTCATTTATCCATTTTTCCTTACAAATGTCCATTTTTTTAATTCAAATAATAATCCTAAGTACTTTAAATAGTATTGAACAAAGGTCAAGGTAATATTTGTCCGCCATTTTGAAATAGTCCATGCTTCGTCTCTGTGGCGTGCAACAAATTAGGCCGATGCTAATCAGTTTCGATAATCGTCTTTTCGATAAAATTATTCAAAAATGTTAAAGCAGTAACAATTTAAAAGAAATTAACAGTTAAATGGTATTTTTAACCCTTTTATCATGAATCACTCCTCTGCTCACGATGGTGACAGAAAAAAATCGTCAATTTTTACATAAACCTCACAGGAGTGCAGTACGTAATTAATACCCGATGTTTGACAGGAATAATGTCTTCGCATACACTGCTGATATGCAGTTGTCAAATTATTTGCAGAAATATGCCAGTATTTAGGCATATAATACTGATAATTTTACCGTTAAACGGTAATTTCTAGAACAGAAACTTAAATTTAGCGCTAAGGAATAACGGGACTAAAACACACTGTAAAATTAATTTGGCCTATATTTTTTCAACATTCATCACGTGACTTACATCATTTGCATGTACACAATGCAGACGAAGGCATAGAATTTACAAATATCGTGTAAGTTGATATAAAAACACATTTTATTAAAGGCTGTTATTGGGATTAGTAAAAAATGGATTTTTTTCCAGATCGTAAGTATTTTACAGTTTATTTATCTATGTATAACCCATTTTTGACGAAAATCTATGCTTCGTGTAAATAAATGTGTAGTAAACAAAAAGTTCACGATTTTCGCGCGCAACGGTTGTCTCGCGAGATTCTGTGACGTAAACAAAATTGGGGTCGAATGAAGGACAGGGTCGAATCTAGGGCGCCGGACGATACATTTGACAAGAATTTACAGAAATTTCTAGGAGTTCATTCCCCCACCCACCGAGTACCGATTATAATATTGTGATAACAGTTCAGCGGAGAAAAATACTTAACAGCTCAATAAAACAGAACAGACGAAGAGAGTAAAAAAAATAAGTTTACCGAAATAAATCTGTCACGGTCTGCGGAATATTTCTGTCTTCTTTGGAAGGTGTGTACTTACTTGGTGTTTTCATTGGTCCATTTTGTTTATATGTTTATAAGGATATAATCCAAATCACGCCGTGCTTAAACAAAACGGTGCCCGTTTCATGTTCCTGTTCAGAAAACTGGGACCCAGTTTATCGTTATGCCTGACTTTGGTATGATAAGTGGATTGATTGAGCCCACTTCCCCATAACGATGATGTGTTAAGAATATAATTATACTAGCGATGCCGGCGAATGCCGGATCCCAGAAGATACCGGTTTGCGGAGTTTAGACCCCACCCCAAAAGTGATTCTCCCGGACATGTTATTTATACGGCGCCTAATGAGAAGGGTCGCACTAAAATTCCAAAGAGTTTATTCGTATGTTTTCCGAAAGACTCCAAAGAGTTTATGATCACTGCGTAGGAAGAAAAGAACAATAAGTTTTCGAACAAATGAATGGGTAGATGATAATAAAATATAATGTAAATAGATAATTTGTGGTGAAAAAGGAAAAAAATCTGAATAGTTGTTTATTTACAATCTCCCTCACTGCTTGAAAATACGGAATTATTTTTCACCGGTTTACATTAAAGTAACAAAGGTCAGAAATGGCGTTATTTAACGGAATGGGAAATTACTTCTCATAATGATAAAAGAAAACGTAATAAAATTCAATTTTTTCAACGTTTTTACTCGTGTTGACTATATGGTCTATAAAACCTGACTGAAAGATTTCGTTCTGTGCACGCACACGGTATATAAATGTCAGTGCATGCACGAGCCTGAAAATCGCAGTGACGTCGCGTCAATATACATCCAACGTAAAGACGACGATGAATTGGTTTTACTTTACACATAATCGTTTGCCCAAGCATACGTTGGACAATGGACATACTAATATATTTTTATAACATTAAAAACATCGTGTTTTTTTCTCAGTATATTTGACATTGTATTGTGTACACGTCTGAAAGATGTTCTGTTCCGAAATCCTATATAGTTGCTTGTCGATTTTAGTTTATATTAATTGGTGTTTGAACTTTTGTCAATTATGCTCTTGGTAGTTTACGGTTTGTAATAATGCATATATGTCTGTATGATGATTTGTTGTTATATAAGAAACTAATTGGATCAGACAATTTGACCGCTAGAAGTTTCACATTAATACACAAATGAACATTAATACATGCCTTTACTGTTAAATAGAATTGTACTGATCAGTACGTTTGTATGTCTTTATTATCTATAAAATTAGTCAGGAAACATTAACATAATTGCCTTGACCTTTATAATGGTTGAAAATGTTTATTTACATGTTCATAAAATTAAAATTTGTATAAATTAAAATAGCTTCAGCAATTTCATTCGTAATTGCATGTATACTTACGATACAACCATATTACTTAAACAGTGGAATAAACTGATATAATCACATTACTTGTATATATAACCTCTGAAAAATTCTTCTCGATCGTCAAAATTGAGAAGATTCTGAACTGACAAGATGCGTGCCTTTATCTCATTTTACCTGATTTTCGGTGAGTGAATTGTATCTTTTATCTCTTACATATTGTTTCAATAGTACTAATTAAATTTATTTGTAAAGCTATAAAATCAGTATACTTACGTTTGACGAATGACAGTTGTTTATCTTAATAATTAATGTGAATACAGCTATATTTGACAGTTCTACTATTGGCAGAATAATTATTAAGTTTGTATGTGATAAGAATCATACCCATATGTACCAAAATTAAAATAATGAATATTGGAAGCGATCTATCACTATAAATAGAAATGAAAGAGTGATAAATCGGAAATAAAAAATTAACAAAATCAAACATGGGGCATGTTTAAAGTCAGCAAACGATTGCTTGAATCATTAAACCGCAAGGAAATACATTATCTTCATATTGAATTTTTTGTACCAATTCAAGAAAACACTACGAGGATATGAAATGATTTTGTACTTTTTGAATTTTGTCTGAGACCATATACACGCGTGTCTGTGATGATTCCAGACTTTACGTAGCATTATTTGTCAGATATAGCTTAATTTATACACTTTAATATCAACAGATTTGGCACCATTAAATATACGCTATGACTTGAATTATTGGAATACACGCTAATACCTATGATTGTCATTTTTGTCAGACTAGGAGAAATATCCATCTTACTTAGATAATTCTCCGGAATTGTTCCAGTCAATATAAGAATAGTTTTGGTGATTATAACAAATAAGTAGAACATTTACAAAATGATCAATGGTTGGTAGTTTATAGTGTTAAAAATAGTCCTGCATTCATGGTGGAAATTTAAAAAAAAAACGTGACTAAAGTAATTGTCAGAAAAATAAGAATAGAAAAGTATTCACCTTAGTTTGTGGACGATGCCTTTTCCTAAAATAGTTTTATTGTAGTCCCTGTCTTGACGTGTTAGAAAGCTTCTGTAAATACCTGATACATACATATGAGTACCTCATCCAAGTATACAAAGTTAACTTTACTATTCTTTAACTCTCAGTCGTTGGAGTCGAACAGGTGTGTGGTAGAAACGAAAGAGAACAACTGAAAGCGTACGTGAAGGAACACGCTCCGCCTAAAGGTGAAGGTAACGAACAAGCAAAAGGACGAATTATTGATGGTGATCCTGCCAGTCCTGGGGAATACCCTTGGATGTTGTCACTTTATTATAAAGGACAATTTTTGTGTGGCGCTTCAATATTTGACCCAAGAACAGTAATAGCGGTCGCACATTGTGTTGTACATGACCCTGAACAAAAGTACGTCAAACAGAAAATCATGTTCTCACTTAAATAAATGGATGGAATAAGTTATTGTTTGCATATGTCTCCCATTATAGATTTTACGTGTCAACAAAATGGAATATGTGTGTATGTGTTCTTAAGGGTGTATCCGAACAAGCAGTCTTTGTAAGCTCCATTAAGATCCCGTAAACACCAGGTGTTACTTTACATGTAATCATGTAAAGTAATTTATTTATTTCGGGTGAGGGGGCGTTTTCAACGGCAGTAATCGACCTTACCTTACCAGTTTTCGTGGGCTGTATTTTCTTACCATAACTCAAGGAACCGGCATCTTTCATGGAAAGGTATGGCATACCCTGACCGGGAATCGAACCCGGACGGCCTAGCTTGTACATATAAATGTATATTTCTTCAACTGATAAATCATCATTACATGTATATACCTAATTGTTTCTGTACGTGTCATTTGTTACTCAGTCATTTTATGGCGCGATTATTAAAGTAGTACATGATGCTATTGTGTTGTTACATTTTTGTATTTTAAAATGAGTACAGATTAAAGTACTTTTTATATACACTATGTATATATTTTTCTTCCGATTTTCAGAAACGGAAGGTTCGTTATCAAAGCTGGGGATCATAAATTATTCGTCAAAGATGACACTGAACAGAAAGTTGTTGTCGACGATATTATCGTGGTATATACTCGTTTCTTACAATGTTACATTTTCATGTTATTAAGATGAATGCTTGCCGATTTTCTTTGATTTACATCAGTAGACGCGCTTATACAATTAATGAATTGAAATATCAAATGCTTAATGAGTGTTGAAGTGATGATCGGTTTATTAATTGAGTGTTAATTGAAATGCTAATCGTCGCTGTTCCATTATCATTGTACTTTCAGCATCCTAAATTTAGGTATGATAGTTACGGTTATGACATCGCGGTGTTAATTCTTGAAGAACGATTGGAGATGAACGACTATGTCAAACGTATAATGATACCTGGTAAGTTGTTAGAATAGAGATTATATGTTAGTAGTATCACCTGGTTAGTTGTTAAAATATAGATTATAATTATTATGTTAGTAGTATCACCTTGTAATATGTTAAACTATAGATTATACGTTAGTAATATCACCTGGTACGTTATTGCTTTCTTAGTCACCATTTTTGTAAAATTTGCAAAAGTTTGTTATGAAACAGGACTATAGATTAAGATTCGTCTTAATTTACAAATACAAAATATAGATAAATATACAACTAATTGCTTATTGGACACCCCATTCTTCCTAAAAAGGCAGATTGTGTTATGCTAAAAAAACTAATTTGAACTATGGACAGTTGTTGATGACATGCGGGTTCTAATAAAACATTTGTTTTTGGGTAGCTCCATGGAAGGAAAAAATACTGCTCGAGAGGAACCAATGCATATTTTCTGGTTGGGGCTGGACTGACTGTAAGTTTTCATTATTTCCTTTTTTAATTTTCACCAATCATATCGAGAATATTCATTTTGGTAGACTTAAAGTATGTAAGGGTCGAATATAATATAATAAATATAATATATATCTGTTGAATACGGTATAAACAGAATAATTATACTGATTCAGGTTTGCGTAATTATTGCATTTCTGTATGACCATACTGATAGGGAAAATATGATATGTCATGTTGAAACAGAAGAGTCGTAAGATGAAAGATCAGAGGCATGAGATAACCCGTATTTTATGTGATTATGCATTGATTTTGATACAATGGGATGACGCTACCATATTTTACCTTCTTACATCTGCTTGAAGGTGCGATGACCTTTGCTCTCAAAATGCTCTTGTTCGTTTATTTAAGACGTTATCATGAGATGTTGTCATTTATATAGGATTCGATGGAAACTTGTCCATAGTGACATGCAGCAGGAGCATAGGTTACGTAAAACAAAACAAAAAACAGCATTTAACTCGAACATACGAACAAAGACATTAAGAATATGTGTAGTAGACATGAGTTTGTCTTTCGTTGTTTTTTAGCGCTATTTCATTTATTCATACACGGCGGCTAAGAGTTTGTTGGCGAATTACAACTTCGTACTAGGGCTCCTTTGCGATACGATGACAAGTCATCTTATGACAGTAATCTCGTATTGTAACATAATGCTGCAAACTTGCAACCAGAATAATATGTTAAGCACTCTATAACATGAAAGAATGGAAGCACTGAAATTTAGCAGGAGAAGCATTTTAATCCAATTCCAATTCTAAAAACAACATTTAAATATTTTCTTAAATGTTTGGTCAAATAAATATATTGCAGATGATAGCCAAACCTTTCCTTGGTTGTTACAAGATGTTGAGGCACCGATCATGCCTAGAGCAGCTTGCAGGCAGTATCTTAAGGCTGGTGGTGTTGATTTATCAGAGAAACAAGTGTGTACTTTTAATCCTGATAACAAAGGAGGTTGTGTGGTAAGTTTGCTTACAGTGGTAACAGTTCATATTTGTAAGTCATAGTCAGAATTCAAAAATAAAGAAGCGCGAACTTTAAGTATTGCATAATTATGTTGCTGGAAGATATTGGGAGATATTTTTCGAAGCGTAGTAGATAAATTCCTTTAAATAATTTAAATTTATGAAAATGTGGACCGCCCACAGACTATTGGCATGCATCAGTGGTATATGTGTAGTTTGTGATGTTACAATATAACAATCAGAAAGTTGTCATTTTATCTGAACTTTCCGCATGTA
Organism: Lutraria lutraria; assembly: GCA_964023205.1. Classification (NCBI taxonomy): domain Eukaryota; kingdom Metazoa; phylum Mollusca; class Bivalvia; order Venerida; family Mactridae; genus Lutraria; species Lutraria lutraria. The sequence continues at coordinate 21,771,681 of OZ026850.1, read as the reverse complement.
TTTTAATTCAGCATGACAGCGGAGCACCACTAGTGTGCTTTGATAAAAATGACGATGCGTATCAAGTTGGATCAATTGAGTTTGGAGAAGATGCGTGCAGTAGTGGGTTCGCCGTCTTCACAAGATTGTCAACATATAGAACATGGATTGCAGGAGTAATTGATTAATAATCGATTAAAACTTACTTAATCTTTTCTACCAGTTGGAACCGACTCGTTTATGGAACGTTTGATTTGCTCTGTACAATATGTATTTATATACATGTATCTTGACGTTGCAGTTTCAATATAACTCTTAATAAAACATTTTGTTGTCTTTCTCTTGGATAATATTGGGATTAATAACGCATGACAACTCGTATATTCGTGGACATGAAAACTAAACCTCATACATGGGCATACATACCAAAACTCATCTACATGTATATATATATGGATATTTATGCGAAAATTCCTATATACGTTCATGCTAAAACAGTAAAATAACACGTACGTAGACATTCATACAAAAACTCATATTCATTTGTTGACATTTGAGCTAAACACATATACTCATTCACGGACATTTATACTAAAACTCATATATACATGTATATGGACATTAATAATACTAAAACTCGAATACACGAGAAGACAGGCGAGACTTGTATCGGTGCTTTACACAAGGTACGATGAAGTACCAGGAAAAACTATTGAAATAGAGTGCCAGGTTCTCCTCACGTGCCTGCGTCTTATCCCCCCCATCTCTCTCTAGCTTGCTCTGGGGCGGCTCTGAAATAACCATACCTGTAGAATGGACCGTTAATCAACATATAAATAAATAACTACAAATCATGCAACTTAGAAATCTTATAATACAACTCGTTTGAAAAATGTTGTCACGATCAAAGTGACCCAGCAACGTAAGATAACAAGTGTAAACAATGGGTTGTATATTACCAGCGGATATCGACAGGTGTAGCTGTGTCCTTATTTATCTAAAGATTATCTGACATATTAAAGTACTTTGTAAATAAAAAATATGGATAATTTTATTTCTGCTCATTTTACGTTTGTCGATTTCATGTTTCCAGATTAGAAACAGAATCTTTGCTTCTGGTATTATGCATGCTATAGAAAGGCGTATATCTCCATTCTGGAAATGCGCACCGCCTCCATAAAACGCAAAATTGTGAAACAAAAGGGACGCAATCTTCTAGCCAATCCATTCCCGAGAAATCGAACAAAAAACGCAAAACACCCCAATATCACTAATCAAAGATGCGGCCACATCACCAATACTTTTGCTAAATTATTCCTAACTTCTTAGATCAACTCTATTATATTCCTATTTACGTCTTTCCCGAATGTATAAGATTTTTTATTACTTATTTTTTACAGAGAAGCCTGTCACATGCCGGAATAGTTCGGTAACAATATCAGATACCCTCAGTGTTGGTAGTCATGTGACTTATGTTGCTGCGTCCAACATCGACACCAATCATCCAGATACACTGTTTAGTGTAGATACAACCAGTCCAGCAATATCTGTCTCCATACACCCAACAACAGGTAAATACAAACTATACAGTCAGTAAAACGCATGTAAACCGGACTCCTTCTTAATCGGTATTATTCCTTTTCATCGCTGACATTACATATTACATAATACGTAACATGATTCAGTAATTTTGATAACTGTTGAGAGTTGAGCATTTCTTAAAAGACAATATTATACGGTAGATTTTCTTTTAATGTTGTACCCTTCCACTGCCCGGGGACCCCCCAGGGACCCTCCCTGTACTTTTATTTACTTTTTTGGCACAGATAAAATAATAATACCACAAGTAAGAGCGAAGTATGTACTTTTCAGAACTGCGCGTCTTTGTTGTCATTTCCGGGACAATGGCCTACAATCCAAGATGTCTCTTGGACCAATACACCTTTATTTTAAAGTACCATAAGCTTATAAATGTGTTGGTCTTGATAGTTTCTGTTTGTTCTATAACTGAGGAATCCAGTGTGTTTTCCTCCAGTGCATACTTTATAGCAAGAAAAACTGTTTCCGAAACCACTATATCGTATTTTTTTCAATATCATTGAAATAAATACTATTTATAGAACACCTGTGTTTTCCCGCAGTCATGCTATGCACCCGTAGTAAAGTGACGTCACGCGCCCTACATATTTCAAGTTTACAAAAGCAAAAAATCACAGTGAAATGGGTGTTTTCAGACGAAAAAGGGCTTGCTTCGTCGGTAATAATTATCATGGGATGATATCAGCAATTAAATGTTTTTGCATATATTTTTCTACAGCAAAAAGCTAATGGGGCTTTAACGGTCTGTATGTATTTCAGGAGAAATAACCGTATCAGCTTCGCTTACACCTAATTATCCTTCCACTGCGTACGTAGTAACTGTTCTTGTTACGGAAGTTTGTGGTGGAACTGGACGCTGTAACATTTCTATAACAGTTACTAACGATCCAAAGGTATGACAGTTTGTGGATTGTGATTTTTGAAAAGAAATACCTTATCTCTGCATTTAAATTCGTGGGAATTTGATTTCGTGGATGAGCCGATCGACCCACGAAATCCACGAAATTAAATCCCCAACGAAAATGAATGATTCCACAGTATATGATTAATACAAAGAGAAAAGACATAAACAGTACACATTGATAAAAATTAAAAATTATTGATACATGTATTATTTACGTTACTCATTAGTGGATTTTCTTAATTGCTCTTTGACTATATTATATTGTACCTCAAGCAGCTAGATGATACAATGATATTTCTATTATAATTACATCGCTGGTGTCTGCCAGACTGTATTTAGGAAAACATGTATGGAAGTACTGAACTGGTGTACGTCAGCTTGTCAAAGACATTGGGTGTATTGTGTGTAAGTCATTCGTTCTCCACTGTTGATCGTTCACTATATTGACAGTTGACAGTCACTTGTGGAGAACAAGGCAAGTACCAGTACAGAATCCAGGAAAACTTCTTATTTCTGATTCGTGATTGTTTAACCCAAGTTCTAGCGTATGTTATTTAGCGTTTTCTGGCGTATTTGTTAGGCTTATTCGAAGATTTGTAAAAAAATTATAAATTATTTATGTGATTTTTTGTAGTATCGTGTTAAGACCCAGATAATGTTCTCTATAATTATGTAGATGTTATAGGTATATAGGTATAGGTGTACAGTACAACCTCTCCAGAGCGGCACTCTGTAGAGCAACAACTTCTCTATTATAAGAAAACCTTCAACATTTCCCAAAGCTGATATTTACTATAAATTTAACCTCTGTACAGCAACAACCTCTCTCTAACAACACCTTCAAAATTCCCCAAAGCTGATATTTACTATAAATTTAACCTCTGTACAACAACAACCTCTCTATTATAAGAACACCTTCAACATTTCCCAAAGCTGAAATGTACTATAAATTTAACCTCTGTACAGCAACAACCTCTCTCTAACAACGCCTTCAAAATTCCCCAAAGCTGATATTTACTATAAATTTAACCTCTGTAGAGCAACAACCTCTAAACAACGGCCAATATTCGCAGCTCCCAAAGGTTGTTGCTCTACAGAGGTTGTACTGTATAAGTTAATCGACCTCTACCTCTGTATTAAGACCCTATTTGGGCAAAAATGGTTGAAATGAGATCTATCTATAAAATTTATTTCAAGGAAATACTGGAAATGGATCAGACCTTAATGGTTGCTGTAAAAAGTAGTCTGTAGAGGTAGACATGAACTGTTGTTTCATTGGACAGTACAACCTCTCCGGCCCTCTATTGAGCAACATCCTCACTTCAACAACAGCATGATTATTTTCCAATGCATGATATGATTATTAATTAAACCTCTCTAGAGCAACAAACTGTCAACAACAACATAATTTGGCTACTCCCAAAGGGTATTGCTTTGGAGAGGTTGCACTGTATATGAAATAGATTCATAGGTGGATGAATGTTCTTACCAATTATGGTATAGCACCTGCACTATGGATCATTGAGCACAGCTAGGCGTGAGGCAATCTATCACAGACCATATCATTTTTCGAATTGTGTCGCTTGCTGAAAGGTCAAGGTCACAGTGGGCACTTAAAGCATTAAAAATTTTAAATGTATATGTCCGTGTCCGTCTTATAACTTTCCACCAGTGTGAGACACTAAACACTCTTTACCACCAGCGAGAGACACTAAACACTCTTTACCACCAGTGAGAGACACTAAACACTCTTTACCACCAATGAGAGACACTAAACACTCTTTACCACCAGTGAGAGACACTAAACACTCTTTACCACCAGTGTGAGACACTAAACACTCTTTACCACCAGTGAGAGACACTAAACACTCTTTACCACCAGTGAGAGACACTAAACACTCTTAACCACCAATGAGAGACACTAAACACTCTTTACCACCAGTGAGAGACACTAACCACTCTTTACCACCAGTGAGAGACACTAAACACTCTTTACCACCAATGAGAGACACTAAACACTCTTTACCACCAGTGAGAGACACTAAACACTCTTTACCACCAGTGAGAGACACTAAACACTCTTTACCACCAGTGAGAGACACTAAACACTCTTTTCCACCAGTGAGAGACACTAAACACTCTTAACCACCAATGAGAGACACTAAACACTCTTTACCACCAGTGAGAGACACTAAACACTCTTTACCACCAGTGAGAGACACTAAACACTCTTTACCACCAGTGAGAGACACTAAACACTCTTTACCACCAGTGTGAGACACTAAACACTCTTTACCACCAGTGAGAGACACTAAACACTCTTTACCACCAGTGAGAGACACTAAACACTCTTTACCACCAGTGAGAGACACTAAACACTCTTTACCACCAGTGTGAGACACTAAACACTCTTTACCACCAGTGAGAGACACTAAACACTCTTTACCACCAGTGAGAGACACTAAACACTCTTTACCACCAATGAGAGACACTAAACACTCTTTACCACCAATGAGAGACACTAAACACTCTTTACCACCAGTGAGAGACACTAAACACTCTTTACCACCAGTGAGAGACACTAAACACTCTTTTCCACCAGTGAGAGACACTAAACACTCTTAACCACCAATGAGAGACACTAAACACTCTTTACCACCAGTGAGAGACACTAAACACTCTTTACCACCAGTGAGAGACACTAAACACTCTTTACCACCAGTGAGAGACACTAAACACTCTTTACCACCAGTGAGAGACACTAAACACTCTTTACCACCAGTGAGAGACACTAAACACTCTTTACAACCAGTGAGAGACACTAAACACTCTTTACCACCAGTGAGAGACACTAACCACTCTTTACCACCAGTGAGAGACACTAAACACTCTTTACCACCAATGAGAGACACTAAACACTCTTTACCACCAGTGAGAGACACTAAACACTCTTTACCACCAGTGAGAGACACTAAACACTCTTTACCACCAGTGAGAGACACTAAACACTCTTTACCACCAGTGAGAGACACTAAACACTCTTTACCACCAGTGTGAGACACTAAACACTCTTTACCACCAATGAGAGACACTAACCACTCTTTACCACCAGTGAGAGACACTAAACACTCTTTACCACCAGTGAGAGACACTAAACACTCTTAACCACCAATGAGAGACACTAAACACTCTTAACCACCAATGAGAGACACTAAACACTCTTTACCACCAGTGAGAGACACTAAACACTCTTTACCACCAGTGAGAGACACTAAACACTCTTTACCACCAGTGTGAGACACTAAACACTTTTTACCACCAATGAGAGACACTAACCACTCTTTACCACCAGTGAGAGACACTAAACACTCTTAACCACCAATGAGAGACACTAAACACTCTTTACCACCAGTGAGAGACACTAAACACTCTTTACCACCAGTGAGAGACACTAAACACTCTTTACCACCAATGAGAGACACTAAACACTCTTACCCACCAGTGTGAGACACTAAACACTCTTTACCACCAGTGAGAGACACTAAACACTCTTTACCACCAATGAGAGACACTAAACACTCTTAACCACCAGTGACATATCTTTGAATATTTAGTAAATTTTAATTGATGACCCTCCCTCCCCCCCTATGACCCTCCCCCATTGACCCTCTCTCCCCCCCCCATGGACCATCTCCCCCTTATGGACACCCCTCCCCCTATGGACACCCCTCCCCCCCATGGACCCTCCCTCCCCCCATGGACCCCCATGGACCCTCCCTCCCCATGGACCCTCCTTCCCCCCATGGACCCCCATGGACCCTCCCTCCCCCATGGACCCTCCCCCCATGAACCTTCCCCCCATAGACCCCCTTCCCCCCCCCCATGGACCCCCTTCCCCCCCATGGACCCCCTTCCCCCCATGGACCCCCTTCCCCCCATGGACCCCCTTCCCCCCATGGACCCTCTCTCCCCCCATGGACCCTCCCTCCCCCATGGACCCTCCCTCCCCCATGGACCCTCCCTCCCCCCATGGACAATCCCCCATGGACCCTCCCCCCAATGGGGGGATGAGTCCCCAGGGGAGAGTCCCTAGAGGAAGTTTCTCCAGGGTAATTAACCCCAAGAGGACCTTCCTCCATGGACCCTCCCCCTGGGGACCCTCCCCCCCAATGGGAGGAAGAGTCCCTAGGGGACATTCCTCTAGGGGACTTATCCCCAAGAGGATCCTCCCCCCATGGGACACCCCCTAAGGGGTCGCCATGTTTCCTGTCTGTCTCCTTAATTAAGATGCAAAGTAACGAGCAGAGATCTATTTTTTAAAAGAGATGGATATTTTTGGAGTTATAGCCAAATACGCAATCAATGCAAAAAAGATATTCTACTGGGATATTAAAAGTATATAATTAGTCAAAAGTATATGAATATTAATCTGAATGCATACAGACGTAAAATATGGGCGATAGCTAGGTACCAACAGACCGTAATTTAAAGGGATATGCCAACAGACAATAATTATGAAAGTGATGCCAACAGACTATAATTATATAGGAGATGCCTTACATGAGGAGACAGACAGACAGACAGGGGTGCTTTGTATGACCGTGCGACCATATACACGCATCATACGGGTTTTCCATCCCTCGATACCGAGGGACGAAAGAAAAGGTAGACGCAATGCGTCTGGTGATGACGGCCCGTAAAGGCCATACATAAACCATTTGAATAAAATATCCACCTTTTATACGAACGCGATAACACCAGGCATAAAGTGGAAAATCTGAATAACGAATTGGCTTCGAACGTATTTGCATGTCCAGTAATTGCACTGTAACACCAATTCAATTCTAATTTTCAATGGCGCTTCGCATTATAAAATACAATATGTTGGTGGAGTTTGGTAATATTTGAAACGTCAATTAACGTAATATTAATGAATATTTGCAACATTAGGTCTTGTTTTACCTCCCCATAGTCAATACATGTACCCCCGGGGCATGATATATACACTCTATACAAATCCAAGTCCTTTATGAAGGCGTTTCACACCTCGCTTCGGTCAACGTGTTCATCGCATAATGTAAATACACAACATAATCATACATAACTATGTATCTAAAATAAAACCCAAATATTTACTACTTTTATTTCTACCATACCCTCAGAAATAAATACAGTTTAACCAGTGCTAAGAGACACCCGTGAACAACAGAAACCTGTCTATAATGTCCATAACAGACGAAAATGCTCTTTAAATGACCGCTTATAATGGTTATGCCCCCGACCGCGGACAGTGGACACCAAAATAGCCAACTCGTTTCCTGAAATGCCATTTGGACCTTCAAGAACGGATCTAAAACAAGTCTTATGTCTTATTCAGTCAAAAGAACCTTCACTTGAAATGATCTAGGTATGGTATTGACACAGGAATCGTTTGCTTTATACTTAGACCGCTTATCAATTACTATAATCAATACGATATGATTTAGTTAATTTATTCATAAGTATACAAGTTTTAATACGTCGAAGATATTTAAAGCAGGGTGATTTAAATTATAGAGAAACACACATTTTACCATAATCCAAATAAAAATATTGAAAGGAATTATGATATTAAAATTGTGACAGTTACCTCCCTTGGGTTGCTAAAGTTATCAGACGGTATGACGCTTATTCATATATGTAAGTGTGTATAATGACTGTTACTATGGAGACGGCTATCTATAACGAGTAATTAACTATAACAAATTATATATTTTAAGTTTGTTCAGATTAATAGTGACATTTTTTCGCAGTTTTAACTGCGTAGCCTAGTAAATCCCAGGACAGCCCTCGTTTAGCGTCGTAGCAACGCTGAGGCACACCGAGGTAGCTATAAAAAAAAATTTCAATTTATTCAGTCTTACAAACATTCATTCGGTTGTGTCATAATGATTAGTACGCATTAAAGTGTATATAAATCTTGTTGTAAACTCTAAGTAGAATGTTCATGTACGTTTGTAACTTTATTGTTAGAAAACTGCCATATATAACGTCCATTATCCCGATATTTTTTTATTATTATTTTATTCTGGACAGTACTGTGGATTTCAGATCGTCCAATCTTTCCCGACAAAACGAACAGCTGCCAATTAGGACTACGTTTATGCATTCGCATCGGTTGAGCTGAAATTCCATACATGGTCAAGCACAGTAAAATACAAATGTAAATGAAATAAATATAATGTTAATTGACGTAATTTAACTGAATTTTGATTTATCAATTTTCTCGGATCTTTTTCGACCCCTAACCTTTTCATCCCCTATAACATTTCGACTCCCTACACTTTCGTCCCCTATAACATTTCGACTCCCTAGACTTTCGTCCCCTATAACATTTCGACCCCTTATTTTCTAAGACCCCCAATTGATTTGATTGGGGATGTTAATAGTTAAATACATGACAAATAGCAGAAGAACACTATTCCTGAATAGTCTGGATCGATGGAACAACGCGGATAAGAAAAGTTTAGAAATAAGAAAGATGTTTATTTTAATGCAAAGCAAGTATGTATTGTACCAAATATATCTAACACGAATTGGGATCGAGTTATTCTGGGGAGGATTATAGGCGCACGTAGTAGCTATCGCGTGTCTACGAGATAAATAAAATGTTTCCTATGTCCACTTTAATTATGCCACCGTGTGAACTTGAGCGTCGATCTTAATTATCAATCAATAAATGGAAATATATTGGTCCGTTGTGGAAATGTGCGGATTATTGCATAATTCTGTAGAGAAATGAAATAATAAAATTCACTTACGGATTTATGTTATCATATCCAAGTAATGCGAGAAGCGGATATTAGATTATATTAAATATTAGATTATCAGATCAAATCCTCGGCTTATGATTACAACCCTGTAACTCAATTTTGGGCGATAATGTGATTTTTGTATCATTTTTTCCGTTTCGACGGGCTCTTTACATCTCCTTCTAGATCATAAACCCGTAACTCGCTTCCGTACTTTATCTATCTAGTAGGCGGGGTTACGGAGTATAACGGAACCTACCACCACTGGTGTCCTCGCTCTGTTGGTGTCTCTTTAGCGATTACCCAACTCTGCTACAATGCTACAACAGGCAGACAGAGTTCTAACTTTCTGAACAAGAGCCTGTGAAATGCTTTTTATATGACGGTCGTGCCAAAAAATAACAGCTAGCTATGTCTCTAACAAAAAGAGGAGATAGCTTCTACACAATAAAGTATAGGCGCACTAGCAATAAGTTGTAATTGTGTTACCCGAACAGAAGTCTTGACGCAAAAATTTAGATTTGAATACATTAATTCGAAAACTCTTAGATGTCTACGCAGTCCTATTTTTTGGAGTGATAAAAACATTTTTCTGTGGTTAATTGTGTCAAAAGCCTTTCAAAACTCATATAAACAATAAAAAAACAGTCAGCCGTTTTGGATAAATATTTTTGTACCATTGCTTGCAGACAGAATATGTTAATTGTTAAATTGCAGAATAATACATCATATCAGACATTCATTAATTCTATTATTTTCATCAATCCATTCATACAGTCTCCTATTTACAATCGCTGGGAATAGTTTATACATTGTATTTGTAACAGATATATATAGCCATATAATTACAAGGACATGATGGAGTATCAGATTTATACATTGGACATATCATACTTTAATTGACCCCATGTTTTAGGAAAAATATCTGTAGACGAGATGTGATTAAACAACAAAAGTATGTATTGACTGGTCACGGTCGACACATGTTAATTATCATTCCGTATTATTATTGTAAATGCGCCCATTAACGCGCATGATACACAGTTTATTTTTATAAAAAAAACGTTTATTACAAGCACTAGGTTTATCTCGAGCAATAAGTCTGGCCCGATGACTCCTCGAGATAACGAGGTTTTACTGTAATTCAAACTGGATTCAATCATCATAATAGACAAAAATTTATAGCGCCTTTTCATACACTCACCAGCTTGATGGTATATGTATGTTTGTTTAAATGTCTATAATTATCAATGTTCTCATGTAGAGCCTGTATCAAATCATCATCTTTTAATGGTACAATTAAGATTTCTAAAATTACTCAGAAATGCATCACTTCTAGCTAGAGTTATTCCAGCGTAACTTTAATACATTACTTAGTATTTTGCAAAGTACTTGTATCATAATTTGATCCTTCTAGATGAGATTCTTTTATTCTGTTCAACTAAAAAATACAGGACTTTGGAAAATGGTTTGAGTCATCCTTGTCCCGTCGAACCTACTGTTTAAGATGATCAAATACACAACCTTAACCATGCATGTACTTGTTTATATATCGTATATGTTTGGTATCGATGATAATACTACAAACCACAAAACTAACTTTATTTATTATCCTCAATTTCTTAAAGCCATGAAAAACACAGAAAACATTCACTATGATCAGCATATGAAACTAATGTCTCCGAGAAGATACCGGTTTGCGGAGTTTAGACCCCATCCCAAAGTGATTCTCCCGGACATGTTATTTATACGGCGCCTAATGAGAAGTTCGGTTTTACAATCCGAAATTGGTTAATATTTCAAGACATTTCTTCTGTTGGCACTGAGAGGTACACTGGCACTGTTATGTGTGTTTTGTCACTCTTTTGTTATATTCAATGCTTCATTGTTTCGGCACTATTCAAGCGGTGGTGCGAAAATCGACAGCAAGTCGCATTAATTCGGATATTCCGTATTCGGTTGACCAATTTCGTCATCCATTTTTAGTAAGTCTAGCTCTCGCTGAATGGTACTGCACCCAAAAATATCTCTCTGTAACCAAATCTTATCAGTTAAATTAAGCCTGGCCCTTGTGTTCAGTTATGAACCGTTCAATGAGTGCAGTATAGATATCGAAACATTAACTGTAATGGAAGCTGAGCAAGGTTACGACATTGAAGGTATCAAGTTGTAGAATGTATTCAATGATAGTCAAAGGTCTTTGACAATGAAGTACAAATTACATTGCAGTTCATCGTCAAAGTCAATTGTTCTTGAAAAGCTAACAGCTATATGACTCAAACTGAGTCACCTTCGTTATATAACATTTTATGAAAAAATTAATATTATTCAAATATGACTTTGGCAACATTGCATATTTGTGTTTTGCATCAATCATTCCTTGATTTCAGTTTGGTAGGTAAGCTATCTTTTTTACTGATGGATTGGTTTTCATTGGCATTCGTTTGTTCTTTTCAGCAAATATGTCTTCAAGCTATTCTGGAGATAACCCTGTTTACAGTGAGTCACGATTAGAGGAAGCAGAACTAATCATTAACTTGACATCTTCATCTCCGTCTCGTATCAGACCTAACCTGGCCAATCCAACATTGACACAGGTATACATATTTATGCGCACATGCAGTTACAGTCAAAATCTTCTAGCATACTTACCTGTATTATGACTTTTTATGTTTAACTGAATTTTGATTTAGACGTTAAGATGTTTCGTACCACCATGATATTGCATTGTTGAGGTGTTTAGATTTCTCAGTTGTAGAGGTGGACTTGTAGGACATTTGAATTTGTTTTATTAAAATATACGTACCACAATATATCATTATTACAGGTAAATACGAGTCTTGCTGCTAGTGAAGCCCTCAGACCTACTCTGTCAGAAAGTCATTCTGAAACCTTGGTAAATCCAATGACAAGTTTTAATGACACCAGCTCAAACATGGAGTTAGGGTCGGAACAATCACCAGCTATTTCTGTGAGTAGCACTGTGGATTCTTTGATAGAAGAGAGTACAGTGTCTATAATGGGTCAGGTTAGCGCCACAACCAGCTCAGAGCTACTGACAGATAATACTGATTCGACTCCAGAATTACAAGTGAAACAGAAATGTCTTAGTGAGCCAGACCTGAGTCCAAATGTCATTGTAATATCTGTTGTGGACAATGAAGAAAAAGAAGGAAGTTCCGCAACGAAAAAACTCAGATGGACTAGATCTGATGGGACTCCCTTGGAATCTGAGACCCAAAATTTGGATGAAAAAAGGAATAAAAAGGGGTCAGGTGATATTGACCTCACAATAGAAAGAAAGAAGGTTTGTTTTTTTGTATGTATCTCCTTCATTTATTATTCCCCTGAAACAAAGTTTGAAAGGGGTACATTGTATATTGGAGTCACTCTGTTGGTTGTTGGTCGGTCCACTTACTATTTCACACATTTTTATGAGCAAACTACTTCCACATTCCTTAAAGGAGTGCAATGAAATTTGAAATATGTCATCACCATGAATTTTAATGGTAGATGTGCAAGACACAATTTTCATGCTCATTGATTTCAGAGTTATGTGCCCTTGAACTTAGTCATATAGTGTACAATGGCATTCTTAGTGTCAAAGCAGGGGGTGTATTAGTCACCTTTATGACAAAGCTCTAGTGAAGTATAAATTGAGATGATTTAAAATATCCATGAAATTGCAATTTTTGGTACATGGAATAATGATTTGCATAAGTTCTAATGCAAGCGTATACCAATCAATTTCAATTCTTCATTAATTTTATGTCCATGCTGATCAAGAGTTTTTTGTTGTCTTGTTTACGACCCTTATGCTCAAGGTAATGCTGAGACGTCTTGTAGACAACAAACCTTTTTTATGCCATTTTTGGGTCCAGTATTCGGCCCCATTCCCAAAGTAAATCAAAGTACTGAAAGTACTGTCGGAATTTGATTTTTTCATATGAGACAAGTCACTGCCATAATGTTGCTGGCAACACAACAATGACAGTTAGGAGAAGGTACAGTTCATGGATATTCATGCTTAGGAACTAACATACACCATCTCAATATTGCCATCTATTTATGTACATATTCTGATATTCATGTGCTAAATTCCATTAACCTAACATGATGGTTATCTAAGTTATCAGATGTTTCAAGTTTATTATGTAGCCCATTATCCAGCCTATATTTTTCCGAATCCATCGGTACCAAAATAAGCATTGTTGCTGTCGTATTTACTGATTTAATACATACCGAAAAGCTCTTCAAAACGCTCCATTTTAATGATATATCTTGATTATGACCACATATCACTTTAAATGCACACTACAGTGTTAGAAACGAATTAAAATCGACCTATATAATTCTTTTAGTGATAATTTGGTTTTGAAGAATTTTTCGATTTTCCATGTTTTAGTTCCTAACTCGGAACAAAACTGACATAAACCACTATCGATTGATTAATCATAGTTTAAGATTTTATTTTTTTCAGGAAATATATGTAATTGGTATATGAATTATATTCAAACTTAATATCATGATGTTGGACTATATGACAGGTTTTGAAGTGAAAGTAAAAGTTTATTGTAAAAAAATATAGCTATTCGGAAAAGAGCTGTTATACGGCAACATTTGCCGATCTCGCTACGGAATATACCGACATCGCACGATTTCATCAGTTCCATTACGATCCTTCTGTCTTAACATCAAAATACCCTTCACACACTGTGAACCAACATGATAATTGCGAACTTCACAATAACTGTTATTTCTTCGCAAATGTATGTGTACTGCTGTTCTGTTCTCTGCACTTCGACGGGAAAACCCCACATTCTATTTTTAGAATTTATCCAACTATATATAGCTCTAGCCGATAGTATCGATCGATACGCGTTGTGGATATAAACCTTAACACTGATTTACATATCATGTCAAAAAGTCACATATAAGACATACATCAATAGTAGATTAATGTAATTACATGCATACTTCTGTAGAGAAATTACTGACCTACTGAACGAAAGTAGAACTATTTTATGCTTAACTAGTTGGTTTCCTAACCCTATCTTACCGCACACAATAGAGTGAAAGTGGGAACGGGAACCATGGCAGTTATGGAGCTCACGGCATTTTTGTAAGTCGATGATAGCAAAGGAATTATCAAATTCCAAAAAGTTTACATTTTTCCCACTGAGAGAAAAAAATTCCCATAATTAAAAAAAGAAATCGAGATACAGTGCAAAAAAAGTATGTTAGTCTTTAAAAATGTTCACAACACAAATTTCTCCCCATCAAAGGGACCCGATACCTGTTACCCAAAACAATAAAAGGCTGGGCATTTATTTATACATCAATGAAATACTTGGTAGAGCAATATGATTTTAAGCATTCTGTGGTATTCCTTACAATGTATGTACTTATTCTAACAGTTGTAAAATGTTATCATCAGCTAAATTCTTCTGTTTTCAGAGTCATGAGTGTGTTGTATGCAAGGCCAAGTTCACATCTATTGTTGATTTATTTCGACACAGAATAGAACATAATGAGAATGTACCTGCAACGTTTCAGTGTGATAAATGTAACCAGACCTTTACAGAACCTGTTGAACTTGAGCAGCATCAGTTAATGCACATAGAAAACAGGTAAACTCGGAACATGTTACATAACAGTGATTTTTTCATCTCCTTGCCGATTGGGTCTGGACGGATTTAGAATTTTTGTGATAACTTTGTCATTTTATGTCCGTTTTTGTACTTCTTTTTTTCTCCATTTAGATTGGGAGATTGAAGCCTAAATGATATTGGGAAGGGTCATTTTACCAGACCCGAACAGAGAAGGAAAAAATCATGATTATGAGATTTAAATCTCCCACACCACCTAAACCTTCACAGAAAAACTCATTGAAAAAATAGAATTATGATGGAATTAACTTGTTGGTCCTAAACCCTAGATCTACCAAATCTCATCAACAGTTTTGCTGGAGGACTGAAGTCACTTCAAGTCAGACAGCATTTTGTATTACTGGTTAATAATCTAGCAATTGAAGTACTGTGTCAGAATGATAATTTACCAAAGAAGAAGTTTCATGTAGCCTATTTGTCCATGTTTTAGTATTATTGTTAATTCTATTTTCAGAGTGTTCCAATGTAGTTTCTGTCAGGACACATTTACGTCTCTACACAACTTTAAATGTCACCTAAGAATACACAACACTCGTGGACCACTTGTTTGTAATATGTGCTATCAGGTAAATGAGTCAGTTTTGGGTTTCTGCTGAGCGGAATAAATATTGTGTGGTTCAGCTAACAAAATTCACCAGCTATTACGAGACTGACCATAGTTTTGTGCATTTTAGGGAAATATTTATAACTATCTGATAGTCTGTTAAATGGTAACAATTTTAAAGAAGGTCACATTTATTTAAGTATGTAATAGAGGATTTTGACAATCAAAAGTTTGTCATATCAATTGGGGATGAGGGTTATCAATTATGACAAAAGTTTGATAGTAAAGTTGTCAATTGACTCTCAATGGCATGCATAGTCTAAAGAGAGCTCTGCCATCTTGTATTAACATTATCAAGAATTGTTTGAAATTTGCCACCATTTTCTAGCTAAAATAGTGACAACTTTGATTTGATTTTCAGGTTTTTGATAAAAGATCAAAGTTTATTTCTCACATGGATGATCATGCCTGGGGAAACATCAACTTTCGAGTTTGTCATCAATGTTCTGTGTGTAAGAAATATTTCTCAGACAGTCAGAAATTAAAACGTCATTTATTACGTCACTGTGCGTCTAAACCGTACAAATGTGAACTGTGTCAGAAGTCATTCCTGGAGAGACATAAACTGAATCGTCACATGCTCACGCATACTGGTCGCCGAGAACACACGTGTCCGCACTGTGATAAAGCATTCAGTCTTAAACATAATCTAGTTACACACATTAAAATTCACGTTAACGAGCGTCCTCACGAATGTCATGTTTGTAAGCGGACATTTATACAGAAAGTTGTTTTACAGAGACATATGAGGGTACATCAAGATTATATTACAGATGTTTTGGAGAAAGGAATTCAAAGCTGAAATGTTTAAAATCTAGACTATTACATTGACCTATATAATATTAAACTTCCGTTATTAGATGTATCAAATACTGTCCATGTTTACTAATATATCATGGAACAGAAATAATTATGTTTGTAAAAATAAAACCTTTCTTGTTGAAACTTGGTGTTTGGTTTAAAATAAAAACTACAATGTACATGGTCTTAGTTGGTTCCAAGTGTAAGTTGATGAGGGAGAATAAAGTCCCTCCTCTTCTTCAATCACAGTGAAGTGAAGCAAATCCTGATGTTGTCAGGACACAGTCACATGAAGGAACTTTTATGTTTACTTTTTATGCAAAGAATTTCAGTGACTGTGCATTTAAGAGTGACTTAATAGACAGTACAAAAGACATGGCTGACTCTAACAACTCTGCTTTAACAGAACCATTTCAGATTTCAACATGGCATATTATATAGATCTGAAACAAGGACTCATATAAAGATTCAAGAGAACATTTAGTATAGCTGCAGTTACAATGCATACTTCTTTTCTACAGGATTTATATGTAATAAACCATTTGTATATTCTAGTTAGAATATACTTTATGTCATGAGAGTCCATTTCCCATACAAATTTCATAGAAATAAAACAGTCATAGAACTGCTTCAAGTCCATCGTAAATGATAAATATTGGAAAACTATAATTTAAAATTATAACGAAGTAAGAAATATGTTTGAAAATGTTTGCCTACCTACCGATGGTTGAAAGTTGGAGTAACATAGGCCCATGTATGAACTTCAAAAAGAAACAACTGCTAGAATATCTTTGTTTTAATGGCAATAGAATTTGTGCAAACATGGCACTGAACAATTCTAGTAACTAGACTTAAATGTCATTTAAGATATTAATATTTATTAAATGATATGTATAAAAAATAACACAATATATGCTTTTGCAATTCTTTATTATACAAAAAACATAGTTTGCATTGTTTCTGAATTGCTTTGCTTGCTATTAATACAATAGTCTTAACAATTGAAATATAAACAAATAATTGTCAAATAGACATAAAAAGTGCAATATGGACAAACATAGGTACCATACTGCAAAAACCCTGTGACATATTGTATGAATATTTGTGTAGACTCTACATGTAACCTATAACTATATAAACAGACTCAGCTATATTGTTTTAATATATGCAAGTCTTAACAATTTTTTTTTGTTACGAAGTACATGAATACATGCATTGGATCATCAAATACAGACAAAATATGGCTGTTATAGGTGGCCTATATTCTGAGGTCCTTAAGTTCTAAATTATGCAGTTTTTTAAAACAATGACTTTTATTCACAGGGTGGCCTTTATTCGGAGGTGAATGCTAACACAGTTTGACTATTTAAGAAGAATTATGACACTGGTTAATGGTAAACATTCTCTTAAGCAAATCATTATCATGCACAATAATTAGTATCATTTTTAATTCAATAAATCTATCAAAATATACATTCAAATGAACAACAAATGAAAAACATACAAATGTAATAAATGCATAATAGTCATCCACTAATAATTTGTGAGTTAATATACACACATAAAAAGTAACAATGTTAAAATGTTATCATAAAATAAATAACAATAAAGATGAAGTAAGGCGTTTAGACCAATGAACTACAATAATTCAACATCACTGAGTTTTAAAGAGTAAATGTATAAAAAAATATCACAATTTTATTAAATATATATCAAAAATACATAAACACAAAGAAAAAATATATAAATTTTCAATACGGTTATACTAAAAAGATCAATAAAAGAGTATTTGTAAAAACTTATGCATATATCATACTTGAACCTTCCATGAAATCATTAATGTCCAAACATACCCTCAAAATAAATTCAAACAACTCACCGGTAGAATAAAAACATCTCTTGAGCAACAACCTATCTTCAACAACAGTAAGATTTTTCCAATTTAACAAATTATTTAACTGCTCTATAGCAACAACAACATACCCACAATATAAATTCAAACAATAACTTAGTATATAAACATAATAAAAGTATACACAATAATGAAGATGCATTATATAGTGAAATTTGAAAATGTTGAGAAAAAAACAACAAAAAACTTCAGCATGGTGCTTCAGAACCAATACAAAACTTTATGTTTTGTGTGCCTGATAAAATGTTGTATACATTGTATGAATCAACAATACCATTTCTGTACAAAGGCACCGAATTGTCACTGCTTGAATATGATACAGCCTCATCTAACAACCTCAGTATTAAGAATATCACAGATTTTCAGATTAGTTCTTATAATGTACTCAATACTTCCACTAAATGAGAACACCTCAATTACAATATTATGTTTGATCTGGTCCTAGGTAAGTCTAAATAATGAAGTTACAGTACAACCTCTCCAGTGTGGCCCTCTCTTGAGCAACAACCTCCCATCATCAACAGCATGATGTTTTCCTACTGCATGGTTTAAATATTAATTTAACCTCTCCAAAGCAACAACCTCTCAATAACAACATAATTTTGCTACTTACGAAGGGTGTTGCTTTGGAGAGGTCGCAGTGTATGTATAGTATTTGTTAAGGTGTGATGTTCACAGGGACTTCATTCAACAATACCCTCTAATAAAATGGTATCACAAAAGGGTTTATACTGTTTCAGTTTTCACATGGTCTATCTCAGGGTTTTCTGGGTCCTTCATTATCTCATTCATTGAGGCTGTTATTACACAATCACCACTGAACTTACAAACATAACCATTACTCAACGAAGAATCCTGAAGTTATATAAGAATAAGAAATTGTAAAAACATCTTACACAAGAAAATGATAAAAAGTTGTCATAAATGATAAAACGTTAATCTTTATTTGTTAATGTAAATTTTTCCAGCTTAACATCAGCATTCTGTTTATAGCACTAATATATAAACTAAAGGACAGCAAACTGAATCAGTCATCCTGGATTCTATACCAGTACTAACCTTGTTCTCTGCAAGTTACTGTCAACTTCTCTACATTATTGATCATCCCAGAAGTCCTTAACTTATCATTCATGTGTAGATGTTGAAAACAGGCATGTCGCCTGACAGAGCAAATATCTGTGAATTATTGTGACGTCCTATCATACTCATCTTTGCCTTTGTTTAAACACTCTCTTTTTTAAAAAGGAACAAATATTACATGTACATAGTCATTATAGTACAGAGATTATGTTGTATTACCTACCACTTCATCATAATAAGTAAAGATATGCTGTTTGGTTTTATCCATTACAACAAATTTACCAGATAAGTCCTGAAAAATAACATAAACATTTGATAAAATCTTATCAATTATAAATCAATTATAATTATGCTAATTATAAACTTATAAAATGTCTTTCTCTGGCTGTTTCTTTTCACTCGAGCTTAATTTCTCACCAGCAGCCATAACTACTCAAGATGGATATTCTTACAAATTTGATATAAAAACAAACATTAATATGAAGATTACATAATTGACAAACCTCTGCCCATCTCATGTGCCGTACATCCGATTTCTTAAAATCTAAAAGTTTTCCCATAACCCTCTTTCCAGATTCTAAAATCGCTGTGCGTTGAAGGTCAAAGATTGTTAAGTTTCCACAGAAATCTATGATGGCCAGTCGTCTGAAAGTATAAAACAAAATGATATTCTTTAAACAGATGTCTGCCACTCTCATATATATCACTAAAGCAATAAAATGCAAAATAGACAATGCATATGACCTTTGGCCTCAAGGACAAAGTTCAAGGTAAAATGCTTGGGTAGACATCTCTTTCAATGGCCAAATACCAAAATGGTAACATACTTTGTTTGAAGTCAAATTATGAAGAAGATCAAAAATGTATAAAAAAAGAACAGTGGAGATAGAAAAGGCTGTTCCACATTACTTAATTTTGGTGTTAGAATGGGGAATGGCAATGAATTTTTGAAAATTCATTCCATACATTAAAAATTTGTATACTGATTTTGGATTTGAACGAAAATTAAATCATCAATAGTTTTAAATCTGACACCCAAATTTTGTGTATAAATCTTTCCAGTAAACGTGTCATATACCTACCTAGAAATACTGTTAAGTGACAACTGCTGAGCACTATAATTTAAACAATGTTTCTTTGAAAGAGTTATCATTGGCATCCTAAATATGCTGATAGTTCCAGACACACATCCCTGAAACATGTATTTAGATGAAATTAATTAAAGAAAAAGCAATCACACAACAAGAAAAGATAACTGCATGCGGTGCCAACACTCATCTGTCCACCACCTCAGTGAGATCTATCCACCTATGAAGTTTCATGTTGCTACCTCTTATAGTTTCTGAGCTATGAGCATACAATTATACAATTTTGAAATAAAGTAGAGAAAAACCATGTGTAGAATTAAATGGTATTTAATTGAAAATGTAGAAGAAATGCTATCTTGACTTTTAATGGCAAAATTGAGATTTATGTTATTTTTGCGATTTTTGTTCTTCATGATTCGAACATTGCTGCAGCCGTGCTGAGCTTAATAGTGGTTGGATAATTTTACAGTTTGTTTTATTTGATTGAACTTAATGCATAAATAAATCAAATCATTATAAACATATCTATAATTTAATTATAATCATTTTATTTGACTGCTTCTATTAATCAGTATATGGTAGTTAACAGCCCACATGAAAAATAAAATCAACACAAAATATTTGTCCAACCAGCTATAAACTAATTCCTATTTTCCACAAACTCTATTTTATCTTATGAACCAACCCTAGACAATAAGATAATCAAACAGAACAATGTAATAAAATATTTACCACAATTAGAAGTTTATCTGATGCACAAATGCTGCAAATCTTGTCTCCCTCATTCTGTAATATTGATATAAATTAATTCAAAATCCACCAACTCCAGTTTTATTTTTGTTCACTATTTCAGCTTTTTTTATTCAGGCATACAATGTTAAGATGCCTTATTCGATAATTTATATTTCTATCACAATCTGCATTGCTGCCAATAAAAACATACAATCCTGTAATTTATACAACAACAAAACATTCCGGTAGTTAAAAGAAACATGCTGCTGACCTTCGGACCTCATCATTTTTTGGGACTGCTGTGGAAACCAGCTTTCAAAACTTCTTGGTCATATGCTTACTTTATCCTCCCCTTATATACTTGTGACTACAAAGTAATTTCTACTTACATCAAAAATGCTGCTAGAACCAGCTGTACTCAAATCGTCAGCTATATGACCTACTCTGTGAAATAATTCAATAAAACTTGGTACAATAATGCCGCATTGTCAGATAATACACTTTTCAAAACTAGTATTAGTATCTGGTTAAAACTGATGGGCATGGCCGGTTAGCTCAGTGGTTAGAACAGAAAAACCTTTTTAAGCACCGGACATTCAGTCTAGTGAATATGTAAATTTACTGGTCTAAATGAACTTGAAGTGGACCTAAATTTAAACATAGAAATATTTTCATCAAAATAGAGAGAAAAAACAAGAGTGACTAAAATATTTCATTCTTTTGTTCTGAAAAATTTCCTGGACTGTCATACCACTTCACTTTTAAAATTTAATGGACCTAGGCCCATTTTGGTGGACTTGGACCTTAGTCCGGGACTAAATTCAATGATTGTCAGAATATTGGTCTAATGATCAAGAGGTTGTGAGTTTGAACCCCAGCCGAGGCTCACAAGGTCTGTGACAAATTTGACTGAAGATATTAAATCCTGTGTTAAATTGTCCTCCACCTCTGAATTATGTGGGGTAGCTTGGTAGTAGCTTGCAGATAGAATGTGGTTAGTACTGGTTAAGGCCTAAATAAAGTCCACAGAAGCTGGTTAAGACAACTGCCTGCTACAATATACTATATAGTAAATGAAATAATGTTGAAAATATAAAAAAAATATTGATGACATAAAAAAGTATTTCTTGAAGAGAACACAAAACAATTTTTAAACAATACACAAACCTTTCGAAGCATTTATGACGTCCACCACTTGTGTCATTTTGCGGGATACTTTTAAATTGCCATGCATAAAAAGCTTTCTGTGACGCAGCTATAACATGAGACTTAGTGACCGTCAGAAATACTGGTTGAAGTTCTACATAAATGTTACAAGAAATTAATTAGCTTACATCTTCGTAATATTTCGTAATGGTTAATTACAACATGCAAGAAATCATTTAAAGATAATTTTCATGTTGTGTAACTTAAATAACATGGATTATTCCAATGGAATAAGGAACAAACACAGCAGCCCTGGAGATAATCCAGGAAATTAACATATAACTAGATTTTAGTTTTAGGAACGAAAACGTATGTCCCCCCCACTATACATGGGAGACACTATACGGGGGAGACATAACTATAAGTCAAATGATCAGCGTGATGTCCTTGAGACAAAGATAAAAATGCTCAAAGCAGACAAGTTGAATTATATACAATTAAGAATATATAATAAATCAGATAATTGAAAAATCTTCGAGATAGGACAGGTCACATTGACATCAACGTATGATGTGACAAAGTTGTCATGTGCTTATTTACAAAACATATACATTAGCAAGCTGCTTAAATAGTAGTTTTGACAAAATAGGTCAGTCAAGTTTTGAAACCAGTAACATTTTTTTTCTACATAGTCCACTGACCAACATGGCATGTCATTACTTATATAATAAATCATATTACATGTACTTACTAATAAATTTGGAATCAATTGGAGTACCAATACTGTCACATAAAGCCAGAACATATTTGTCATCAACCTTGCTAGCTAAACAACAATAATCACTACTTGTTGCAAAACTGACCAAATTTTTCACATAATTGACATATTTCTGAAATTTAAAACACAAAAATGCTATTTCTAGAATTCTTAGACAAAGAGCAAATATTAACCTTAACTCCATGATTTATCATTTATCAATAATTGAGAAATTTATCATTACTTCAATAAAGGACTCTTACAGACAGGATCTTGTGTCAAGAAATACTATGCCTTTTCTAAGCACAATGTATGAATGTCAAGAACTTTTAATATTCACATGAATCATGGTTAATGAGTAAAATAAATCATTAAGATACTAGTAATAAGAATTAATTTTTTAAGCCGTTTCTTTTTTCAAAAAAATACTCAAAATTAACACAAAATAACATCAATCTAACTATCAATTAGCCAATCAATTAGTTTGTCCATTGATCAATTAATCAGTCAATTAGTCAATCATTCAATCAAATAATCAATCAACAATCGATGAATCAATCAAACAATCGATCAATGATTGATCGATCAATCAATCAATCAATCAGAGACTGCTGTTATAACAAATCTTAATAATTCCATTTTTATCTCTTAATTCAACTAAGTTTGATACATATTAATAAGAACCTTTGAGACAATAACAAATTTCTATCCTAATCAGATAGAAAATGCTTACCTCACCATATCTGATTTCAAAGAAAACAACACAGTGTTCTTCGTTATCTTGTGGTTTAAATGCATACACCAGAGTGTTGCCTGTTGAACAATATCCCCACTGTAACAATACCAGATAAATTAACAATAAAATGATCATAATCGAGATTAAAATAGAATTTAGATAAATAGAACCCATCTAGCAAAAGTAACATTAGTTCTTAGCAGATCTAGACTGAACACATTAAGTGCCTTAAAAGAATTAGTCCTGTGACAGGCGGACAAATCACATCACTTGTAATGTTGACATGGATATAAACATGATATTCTCCAGTGATAAAAAAACAGGTACATATACTAGCATTATATACATACCTGTAAAAACTAACATAAAAACATTTGTTAAAGTCAGTATTGGAAAAACCACTCATCTCTAAAACTTTATTATTTTACATATTCAACATACCATGCAAAACATTTGAAGATTTCTTACCAGTTGGTGATATAGACAGGGTGTTGATTAATGTATAATTATGATATCAACGCCTGATGTTTTTTTCCCAAATTAAGCAGTTTTTGTATACTTTACTCACTGTTCCATAATGTAATAACTCACATTCATAGGTAAGACTAATTTAATTGTTTATGTTTAAAATTTCCTTGATATCCAAGGTTAAAAAGATCTGTTATTTCATCTGTAATCAATATTCATGAATATTATAGATTTTCTTACCTTATGGTCAGGTTTGATAGCAGCTAAGTAGAGATAAGAATCAATCACTATAGCGAGGTATTGGCTGTTAGGTCCCCAAGAACAGGAGGTCAGATTATCCCCAGGTACATCCAATGTTCGTAAATGCTGGAAAAATACAACAAAAGTGTTACATCATGAATATAATTATAAACATATACTCAAGTGATTGTTTTTCTATGTCAACTACAATTTACCAGAGACAAAACACATTATAAACCTGTCAGCTTAGAATACCTCAATAGCTGCGCTGATAACAATATTACTCATTTTTATACAATTTTAGCAAGTTTGTGAGGTACAATAATCAAGGGATGAAAATGAACATTTTCTATCAGTTTTGTAATTTATAAGCACAAAGACTCAGAAGGTTCTCCTTTCACTTTCCTATGTAAAAACATTAGATACTTACACTTCCGAATGGCTCATAAAACTCAATAACACTAAATCTCTTAGTCTCTCCTTTGCGTTTCTGGGAACCAGCAAAAGCTAAAATACTACCATCATGGTTCCAGGCCATCTGTGTAATCATCATTTTTGTATCTATGAAGGTTGGATCTGTAAGACATAAATTACAACAAATAATGCAAGAGGTCATGAGGTTTAATTTTGTTTCTATTTCTGTGGGTTTTATGCTGTAGATATTTTGGATACATACAACTGACAGTTCAGCAGGACTGTATTCTAACCCTTCCACAAGCAGCCAGTATGTTCTCCACATAAAGAGGAAAGTCAACATTTTGTCAGATTTTCATGGAAGGACCAGCATTTCTATGCTGACTGCTGGGTTACAAGTCCAACCGTTATACCTTGACCTACATACTGAGCGTTATTTACTAAGGGTTCATAAAGCATAAAACTTAAGATTGGGCTGCATACTCGAAACCCCTCCTAAACCCACCCCCTCTGTCACCCCACCGTCAAATTGATTCTAGTGCCCCTGTATTCTTTACTTACTTCTATCAAGTATATCTTTCATTATCTGACATCTACCATATTTCAAGCATACAGCAAGAGTTGGTGCCTGGGAATGAATATAACCTCCTAATCCATTATACCACTGTATACCAGCAATCTTATTTGACCCATAAGAACATCGTAGATGAGGAATCTCTAACTGGCACTGTAGTACGGAGAAAAGTGACTATAACACCAGATCTTTCACTATATACAAGTTCATATAATTACATGTTTCTATAAATCTACTTTTTTTACATAAGTAAAATTAGGAATTTCTAATGTCATGTCAAGGCTCACTGTAACAGATGGACATGTAAACAAATTATTCTCAGCAGAAACAATTCAAAGTTTGTCATTAACAGAACACTTTCTCCATTTGAAAAATTATTGAATGAAAAAACTACAAATAATAAAATAATAAATATATTTACTAACCAAAAAACTTCCTGACTTTTCATAAATGTGTACTTCACCCTTTATCAAACCTAAGAGTATTAAATTGCCATCAGGAGACCACTGTAAATTTATGTATCATAATTAAGATCACATTAATTAGAAAACAGAAAAAAAATGGAATGAATGCATTGTGTAACTGGCTTCGAAACAAAAATCTATAAATGTATGATGAATCCGATTGGTTGATTCCACAACTTTCAACTTTGACCTCTCGCAAATCTGCTAACTGAAAATTAACATAAGATTGTCCCAAAATTCATTTGTTTGCTAGTAATATCAGTGTTAATACAACAATTAGCACAGAATTATCAAACATTCATATGTTCAAAGAGCCAGGACATTGATAAAACTAAGTAAGTATGAGGCCAGAAAAGTACATGTACATACATGTATGTACTACTATTTACTGTTACCCAACCAACACTAATGTTGCTATTGTCAAAATCAAAAGTATGAAAATAACTTTGCGACAAAAGGAGACTAGAGATAAGTTTATTTGACAACATACCCTAATGCCTT
Source organism: Lutraria lutraria (assembly GCA_964023205.1). Taxonomy (NCBI): domain Eukaryota; kingdom Metazoa; phylum Mollusca; class Bivalvia; order Venerida; family Mactridae; genus Lutraria; species Lutraria lutraria. The sequence goes on along the minus strand of OZ026850.1, from coordinate 21,745,222 downwards.
TAGACAAGTATCCCTCGATAATAGTAGATATGACAACATTTTGCCAGACATTAGGCCAGAAAGAAAAATAAGTCAGGTTCAGGATTAAATCAGTGACCATCACAGTTTATTTGGAGCCTACTCTAAATTTTCTAACAGTTAAATAAACAAATCATGACCAAATATGGTAATATAACACTATTTGCACATCAAATGTATGTGAGATATACACAGAAACACAGAAGTAATTTGCAACCTACCAAAACCTTTTTTATCAAGTCACTGAAAACACAACTATGTACAGTCAGACCTGTAAACAAAAGCCACCCTTAGGAAAGATAAAAAGGTGGCCTTGATAAACAGGTGGTAATTTTGTTTTAAATAAATGACGTTTTTTAAAATAATGACCTTTATTCACATGGCAGCCTTTATATGGAGGTGGCTGCTAACGCAGGTTGGAACGTACATGTACTTTTTTCTGGCCTTAATACAAACCTCCACAAAAGTAATTTCGGCTATACTCAGGTCTTTTGCCCAGGTTCGACCACCATCGACATCTCCAACAATCACGTGACCATCCTCATACACAATACAGATATGTTTTCCTGTTTTATCCCATGCGATACTTCTAAGATCAGATACTAGTCTTTCATTGATCATCTCCTCGTACCAAGTACCTGAAGAGAAGAAACAATATTCCACTAGGAGATGATCATGATCAAGTCTTATCAGATAAATCAGATATAGACAAACCAATCAAACAGTGAGTAATTCCTGGACAGTTATATCTCTGATTTTTAATAGTCATCCCATTTACAAAAGTTGTCTAACTGTTTGAGCTTTGTTGAAGAGGTGAAAACTGTTGACTCAGGATAGATGTGTTTGTGTGCTTCAGATGTCAGTGAATGATGTGTGATCCACAAACTGTGGCCTCATATTTCTTACCTTCTTCAGAAAGTATCCAGACAATAATAAGTCCATTTCTGTCAAAGGTTGTCAACTTCTTATATTCATCATTCCATATCACTCCAATAACATCTCCTAAAAACAATAACAAACAGGCTAATTGTGTAATAACATTCTCTAGAAATAATAACAAATAATTATATCAATAAGGCCATCTTTAAAAATGTTTTGTTTGTGGTAACACTACAACACTCACCAATAAGGACCTAACTCAACTTTGCATTGCCCTCTTGGATGCATTCTTACATGTATTTTAGGTTTAAGATAAAAATAGATTTTAAAAAGATATTTTCTACCTACCTACCCACTAAATATTTTCTGGGTAAGGTTACACCAAACATTTTTTTATGGATGGCCTAGCACAAGAACATTTCAACTAAGTCTCAGTTTCCCACACCATTTCAATAATAAATATTATTAAACCAAGTCTATCTGTAAGTTGCTAAAACTGAATTCAAAGTGTTTTCAAACAAGGAGTATAAAAATGTCCCAGATTCTGTTAGCAACTGAGATCAATTTTCTGTCTCTGTTGATTTTTGTTTTAGCCATACCTGTACTTTAATATTAATATAAAACTATTTTTTCAAACAAATTTTTTTTTTAAATAGTTCTGCCAATCTGTCAATTAATTTCTGTGGATGTTAGTGAGAAACCAAGACATGGTTTCATCAATTTGTTCTAATACATTTTCAAGTAAAATAATTTTTTATTTGAAATGCTTGGACATTTTGTGGGTGATCAATATCAAGTCAAATGTAAGAAAGCAAAAGGTTGATACATGTAATTATCAAATTATTTGTTGAAGATTTCTTGATGCATAAAAGAAAAAAGAACTTGTCGACTTACCTCTATGTCCCGGCAATTTAACATTTGTTGAAATGGAAATAGGATCTGGAACAAAATTCAATGATTGAAACTTTCATCAACATTATGAAATTTTTGTAAAAATCAAACAATGATTATGAATGAATCAGATGTGAATAGAATAAAATAGTAAATGGTAGAGTTCGTCTTGTGACAACAGGCACTTCACAAGAAGTCATTCAGTAGCCTGATGTGAGAGTAATGATGTGAACTTAATACTTAGAATGAACTAATATCACTATTTAAGACTTGGGTAAAAAATCAAATCCAAAAGGCCGATGATAGTAAGCCTTAAAGTGTAACTACTTTACTCACTTTAGTAAGATTCTGATACAATCACATAACCATAAAAATATACAACTAATTAGTTTGAGATATAAAACTCAACCCAAATCAATCCATGATTCAATTAATTAATCAATTCCATCAATCAATCAACTCATTTATCAATCAATCAATTAATATTGATGGATTAATTTATTTATGGATTGATTAATCGATGGATTAACACATTTAATCAATCCATTAATCAATCAATAAATCAACTTACAGCTAAGTTTACTTACTATTCTGTGTATCAAGATGAATAACTTTTAGAAAATGGTGATCCCCTCCAATGGCAATATCACCTAGAGTTTTACTCCATGACACACAGTGTAATTCATTTGGAAAAGTGATCTGAAGGTATATGAAAGATAAAACTTCATAATACATTCAATAATTGTTCTGAAGATTGAGAGGTATAAAAACAATGACAATAACCTCAAGAATCAAGTTCTACTTTCTGTTTCACACATTTTTAAGTAAGATGACAATGATTTGTTTTGGACAATTCTAAGGACGAAATTGGGCAACATTCCTAATTGCAAAACACATCCTTTTTTCCCAATTTTAATTAAAATAAAAGGTCCCAAAATTGAAAGCTACAAATATTTCAAAAGAGGATTCTTTAAAACCCGAAACATGAAGAAAACCTGTGACGGGGTCAGAATTTGGCATTTCTTGAGTTTGAGTTTTATTGTGTTCTTTTATATATGTGTGTGTTTGTGTGATCAATTGTCTCCCTTTAAGTATCTTATGGTCAGTGGTAAGTTGTTTCCCTTGATTGTTCAGTGGTCAATCTGGCATGACTGAATAGATTTCTATTGATTTTGTTAATCCCCTAAGTTATGTGTAATGATCAGTTGCACATCAGAAGTTGAATTGCCAGGACTAGTTTTGTATGCTCCCGACTGAGATCAGATGTTTTATGAGTTGTATATTTGGTAACTTTAATTGCTTCTCTAATTAACTTAAGTATGATGAGTTATCGTAGGTATAGTTCTTCTAGCAATCAATTCAATTAATTGATTATTGTAATAATATTTATTGATTTGTTGTAATAAATGGCAGTATGCAGACTTTCCCTTGTTTGTAACCATTTACCAGTCATTCATTCTGTCCATACTGTAATATCTTGCACACATTGTTAATCACTTATGAATTCTCACATTTCAGAGTATTAGATTATTGTCACAGTTAAGAGAAGTTGAGTGAGTTGTTTGAGTGGATCCCATTCCACAAACGGTGAGTTTGTATGTATGTGATGTGTTATGTGGTTCATGTATTTTGTACTATGTGATTGTATTTGTTCTTGTAAGTAACTTAATTCATAATTGTGCATATGTAAAGTATATGTATGTAATGCTTTGAAGGTAATGATACTGGCCACTGGAATCATTGTTTGTGTTGTGATGTTTTGTGCTATGTATTGTATTTGGTACTTGTTTTATTATTGTCTATAATGCATGTTTTATATTTTAGGGTCTACATTAGACATTATAAGATAGATTGATGAACAGAATACATTGTTGTTGTTTATTCGAGTGAGTTTATGTGAGTGAGGTTAGCTAGCTGAGTATAATTACACACCCATACACCCACCTCCTATTACAAACCTAAGAAATGTAATAGGAAGAGGTTGGTGAATATCCCAGTCAATCTATAAATATTATGAATACAATATACGACTTTGGTACATTATACAATCATCAGCTTGTAGACACTTTACTGCTATAAGTTATAACAGTACTAGATTTTATTTTCATATATTTCTTTCAAATACAACACATCAAAATACTAACCTATGATGACTTTGTCAAAAAATTAATTAGTAACGAAACAATTACATCTATTTAGAATAATTAAATAAAAAAATAAAAATAATATTATCTATCCGGAAACAATATGTTCTACAAGTAGACGAATTTTTTTAGGACGAATCGACAGCGTCTTTGGTAACAAGACTCGATGGTTCAAGGCTGTTTTAAAGTACTTGCCTTCTTGCTCAAATTAATGAACATCCTATTACTTTAATTCGCTATCAGAAAAAAAACAACATTATTTAAGACGTCATTGCTTCAAAGACACGAAACACTTAGGCCTGTGATATTTGTAAATATTTGTAAAACATTTTGAAATGGTCGATTCTCACGATTACGATGATCTTACGAAGGCATTTTGCGTTTATTTGCGGCGGCTTTCTGCCGATCTGCGGTTGCAAAATGTCTGTATACCTTAACTGCAACATGGAACGAACATTAGTTTAGAGCAAGCAGAGTGCAGTCCTTGTACAATTCATAAGCATACTTATTAAAGTTTTTTCTCTGGGATATCACCCTAATTCGTCATAAATTTGGTATATGGGCCCATATGGGCCTCAAATGGGTTACCATGTAGGTCCAACATGGGCTTTATGTGGTTTCATTGTTAAAATAATTCCACTGACAAAAGACCAGGTATTCGTTGATTGAAATTATGAGCATAGTTTGTAAGAAATATAAAACAACAAAGGTTAATGAATTGTGAGGCTTTATTGTTTTTGCAACATCATAGTTGGTGGCAAACATCCTTAACAAATAATAACAAGTTAAATAAAACTTTAAAGCATCCATCTTAACAAGAGCTGTCCGAAGACAGCGCCCTCAACTTTTTTTAGTGTTCACAGTGTTATAAAATGCTTGATAGAGGAGAAAAGTCTAAGGGAAAAAGGGGCATAACTCTAAAAATACTGGTAACAGATTTATGCTGCTTGTCCTACAGATGCGCCTTGTACTTATAAGAAAGTAGTCAAAGTTTCAGTTGAATATCTTCTTGATAATGTTCAAGTTATTGTACTTTATGAAAAACTTTAACCATCGCTGACGCTGGGGAGAGAAGTATAGCTCACATTTTTCTTCAAAAAGTAGAGCTATTAACATATACAACTTAAGGATAGCAGACCCTAATATATGTACAAATTTTTAATGACTATGAACAAACATTAAAGGTCCCTGGTGGTCATAAACTATGACATTAAAACATTATTGATAAAGTATCAACATTCAACCATACAACATTTTGATATGTTGGATCTCACATGGGTCAGTTTATTCATATCATAAAGGGAGGTAATATCACTAACTAGTACTCTCCCTTATCTATGATTATATAGCATTTTAATTTCAGGTTTACAAATTCCAAAATTATAAAATTCAGAAAAAACTTGTGGTGAATGATTTATAAAAAATAAAAAAGAGTTTAACGGTTAGAAGTGAATGCTTATATTAGAGTCTGTAACCCTTAAATGCATCCATCTAAAAGTTTGTTGAAACATGTTGTTACAATGTCTTTATTTTAATTGACACTGTCTTTGTCATAATATTACAGTTATTTTCATTTCATGACACACAAGTTATGCCCTTTAACAAATAAATACATTGTAATAATTATGTTCTTAAAAAAAAAAAACTGTCATGCAGTTTTTGTCACAATAGACTTTGTACAAACATGGTACTTAACATTTCTAGTAACAAGATTTAAATGTCATTTAAAAATGTAAATATTTATTAAATGATATGTAATTAAGATATACATATTTATTAAATGATGTTTAAGTATAAAATATACAAAAATAACACAACGCATTTCTTTGTTATACAAACAAGTCTTTTGCATCATTTCAGGATGGTTACAAATTTCATTCATGCAGCAGTATAACAAGTATGTATAAATGAATACAGTCAAACAGACCTAAAAAGTGCAATATGGACAAACACACATAAAAGCATAGGTACCATATTGCAAATACCCTATCACATATAGCATTCATATTTAGGTATCTTAGAACAGTCTCAGCTATATATCATTTTAATATATGCATGAGTACATGCATATAAATCATCAAATATAAAATTTATGACACCAGCTACGTATATCAACCTATACCTGATGACACTGGTTAATGGTAATTTAAACATACACTTAAGCAAAACAAAATTATCACAAATTTTACATAAAATAGTATCATAATTATTCATTTTTTAATCAATAAATCTATTAAAATGTAAAGTAAAATGAACAACAACAAATGAAAACAAAAAATGTAATAAATGTAAAATATTCATCCACTAATGAATGGTCAGTTAATATTAGTACATACAGTTTAGGTGAGCTAACAACATAATCATGTTAAAATGTTTTCATAATGAGACTGACGGAATAACAATACAACTTAATAATTGCAAAATAAAAAATTGCAAATAGAGATAAAGTATGGCTTTTAGATCAATGATCTGTACAAATTGTACATCACAGGAGTTTTAGAGTAAAAGTATACAACATATCACAATTTCAATACATATATCAAAAATATACAAATAAAAAAGACATAAAAATTAATTATAGAAACTTGTGCTTGTTTCCAACTATATAATAGATCAATAAAAATTTGTACAATTTGTGTAAACATTGTACTTTGGACCTTCCATGAAATTATTATTGTCCAAAGGGGTCCTAGACTCCTAGGACAACATTCCCTCAATATACATTGTACATGTAAATTCAAACAATAAGTTAGTTTAAAAATATGAAGTAATAAAATATACACAACAATGAAGACACTAGCATTGGTGAAAGATGAAATAACCTGGATAACTTTAGCATGGAGGACTCAGAAACAATAAAAATCAGAACAACCCGACCGGCAAAAACACCCAGAAGTTCTGACACATGTAGGAAAACTTCCAACTATGTACTAGCGGATGAGGTCAGGAAAGTAGATATCATTTCCTGCATTTTGTCCTTCTGATAAAATGTTACATACATTGTATAAATCAATAATACCATTTCTGTATAAAGATGTTGAATAAACACTGCTTGAATGTCTTTACAGTACACGATGTTCTCAAGACTTCTCCTAAGTGAGACCACCTCAATTACAATATTAATTTGGATTGATCAGGTCTCATGATAAGTCTTAGAAGAAAAGATCTATAGTAATTGTTAAGAAATCCCTTGATGGCATTAGGTGTGATGTTCACAAGGAATTCATTCAACAATACCAACAAGAAAATGGTATCACACAGGAGTGGATACTGTTTTATTTTTCACATGATCTATCTTGGGGTTTTCAGGGTCATCCATGATGTCATTCATTAAGGCTGTCATTACGCGATTGCCATTATATTGACAAACATAGCCATTACTCAACGAAGAATCCTGAAGTTATATAAGAATAACAAATCTTAAAAGATTTTACACAATAAAATTTATACATGTATAAAACAGATACCGGTATATAATAGATGACAAGATATTTATCTGAATTTAGACCCGCCTCTGTGGTTGAGGTTGTCGATTTCTAATCACTGTAACATCTCATTGATAGAGCGTCGTGGGTTCGAGCCCAGCTACCGACCAAGTGTCTGTATGTGATAAAGTAGACAGTTGCTTACAGAGGACAGGAGTCTAGTACTGGTTCTTCCCAGGAACAAAGGTTAGGTGAACTGACTGCCTCATGACTGTTGAAAAGGGCTGTAAAACAGTTTAAACTCGATATAAACAAAAAAAAAATTCCAGCTCAACACCTGTTTTTAACACTATATCATATACTGATATCAATAAACTTAATCAGTTTTCCTGGATTCCATACCAGTACTGAACTTGGTCTTTACAAGTTACTGTCAATTTCTGTATGATTGATTAGATAGGAAGACAACTGGCCATAAATGTCTTCAATCAATTTGCCACAGACCCCAGGACACGTTATCTGTAACATGCATACCACACATATGAGTAAGTATTTGTTGATTACTGTCTTATCATACTAAAGTTTGCCATTCTTCAAACAGACCCTATTACAAAAATATTACATTATACTGAGACTATGTGACCCATGGTTCTCAATAACAGCAGGCTGCAGGCCAATTTAGTCACTTAGAACTGTGTGATTGGGCCGGTTAGAAATCTCAAAAGTTAATAAAATATTGCTAGAAAATGCCCGGATCCCCCTAGCAGGCCTGTTAGTCTAGCTTTTGGGCCTGTTGAACACAAACTTATTGAGAACCATGTTATGTCGTGTTACCTACCACTTCATCGCAATCAAAGAAGACACACTTTTTGGTTTTATCCATCACAACAAATCTATCATGTAAGTCCTGAAAAATAACATGACATAAGCATTTGATAAAAGCTTATCAATTATATGCTAATTATATACCAATAATATACCAGTAATAATACCAATTATATACCAATTATATACCAATTATAACGCCTCACCAACATCCAGGGTGATTTAGCAACTATTCCAGATTTATTTGCTGGGAGAATACCCTAGATATACACTTGTATAGTACCACTTTCAGTGACTTAATTAGCTGGACAGTTTCCTCACAGGTAAATTTAGTGTGGGCCTGAGCAGGATTTGAACTCACAGCTGCATGGGCTGATTATTGGTCAGAGACCAAAACCACATGTCCATGGAGTCCCCGCCCACTTTATCATTTTCACTTACATTGCTATCATGAAACTGATATCACATATTTATACATGTATATACAGTAGCATATAACACATTAAAACCAGGTACTGGTATATTAAGAGGGCAAATAAACAAATATCAATATAATGAAACTCAAAGGTCAAAGCTTTATATTTGACTCATTTTGGTGTCAACTAGGACAGAGCATAGAAATATTAAAGATGGATATCTCAAGTACATAATAGACAAACCTCTGCCCATCTCATGTGCCGTACGTCTGATTTTTTAAAATCTATAAGTTTCCCTATAACCCTCTCTCCGGCCTCGATCACCGTGCCTTCAAGGTCAAAGATTGTCAAGTTTCCAGTGAAATCGATGATAGAAAGTCGTCTGAAAGTTAGTACATTGTATAAAACAAATGATCACCTTAGTAAAATGGACAATACACAGACCTTTGCTCTCTTAGATAAAGTTCAAGGTCAAACTCTTTTTAATAGTCAAATACAGAAAGGATCACATACTTGAAAGTTTGAAGTCAATTAATGAAGGACTCCAAGGAGTTCCAAATGTTGCCTCAGACAATGTTTGTATGAAGAAAAAAAAAAAAAAAGAGGTGGAAATGCTATAAATATTGGTTTTAGAATGAGGGATGAGGACAATATTTGAACATTTATTTGATGGATTAAATATTCGAATACTGATTTTGGATTTGAACAAAAACTAGACCATTTGACTGGTAGTTTTAAATCTGGCACACATTTTTTCATATATTAATCTATCAAAGTCAACAAACGTGTCATATACTTACCTAGATGTAATGTTAAGTGATAACTGCTGAGCGCTATAGTTTAAACAATGTTTCTTTGAAAATTTAACCATTGGCATCTCGAATATGTTAATTGTTCCAGACACACATCCCTGAAACAGATCATATGGAACAATACTGAACCAATAATCGTCTTAATCGATGTTGTTATCTCCCTTGAAATGACTTGATAAACCACAATCAGATAACAATTGCCCAGTTTAACTCTATATAGATTATAAAGGGAAATAATTTAAAATTTGCTATTAAATCTTTATTCGGTAAATGCCAATAAATTACCACATATGACATTGTAGATAAAATCATTATCTTTCAAATGGTGTAATTTAATTTAAAATAATTATCTATCTTGGGCAGTATTTTTGCACTTGTATGAAATAGGTAAAACGGTTATAAATTTACTCTATGTTCTATGTAAATATTGAAGAAAATGATTTTTTGCCAAATTTCAGACTAAAAATTGACAAACAATTCATAAGTTGCCAATAAAATACCACATATGACATTTTAGAGAAATTCTTTTCCCGTAAAATGATATAAACCAAAATAAAATAAATATACATCTTGTACAGTATTTTTAACGATTTGTTACACCATGTTTTGACAAATATTGCTTTCGTTTGAGCTCGATCTTCGGTAATTTCCGTTTGGCCGATGTTTACCGATGCATGTACAAATTTAGCACAGCGGGTGGTTTATACACATTGGAATGTAGATATATCCTTAAACAGCTTTATGGTAGAAAATCCCTTGTAGACGTAAATTTAAGTTCTTGTGAATTTGAAAAGATGCATGAAACAATATATCAATAAAAATTGTGACTATACCGTATTTATTTGCATGTATATATATATATGCCCTTGATACGATCTAATATTTCTTTCCATTGTACATGTACTCAGGGATGCAATATGTAATATAGCATCCCTGATGTACTGAATTGTTATTTATTAGATAATTGCATTTAATTTTATTTCATGTACTCATAGTTTTGTGTTTGTTGTAGTGGCGATGAGCTGTTATACATAAGTCTAAAATACAATTTCAGTTCCATAATTCTATTGTAATAAGATAAGATATCGTAAATTGATGATTCCAGTAGACAATTATGGCGTTACTGTAAGGAAAGTTTTGAGTATTTTTTTTTATAAAGTTAATACAAATTCTACTGCGGTAGTAATTATCTCAAGAGTGAATCATTCTAAACAGAAAGTTTCTTTTTTGTAAAAACTTAAAGCATTCTACTTTTTAAATGATTAAACGAGTGTTTATGATACGTACAGTTCTAATATTTAATTTTAATAAATGTACCAAAATCTTTACTATTCATCATGATTGTTTCTGCGCTTTATTTTAGTACGAACTGACATACACACGTAGATAGTAATACTATAGTTTATACATAATATCGTTTATCTGTCGATTAACAGTTTTAATGCAATTAGAATTGAGCAGGTCTTCTGATTGTTGTTTCGAGAAAAGGTGCGAAATACGCCATTTAAAGGCGATACTTTTTTATTTAAATATTTTTTATATTGAGCATCATGTTAATATTGATAGTCAGTATTTTGATTTTGTTAAGAGCTAGTTTTATACCATTGTTTGTACATTATTTTCCTCATATTTTCACGAGAAGGATTTTGACTTTGAGGAAATTTTTCAAGAAACAATTACAACTACATATATAAGTCCTCGATCTTTGTTCTAGACTATTTAGATTATGTATAAATATTCTTATTACACACAGCCAGTGTAAATTAATGCTAGCTCTCGGTGTTAATGATTGATGGATCAAAATCCGAATTGTCTATTTCAAAGCCATACACGACATATTAATACATCAATGTTTTACTCATTTTACAGCCTTAGACACAATAAGCAACAAATAAATTATATTAAATTTTACATGCATACAGACTTTCGTTTTCGAATACTTGTAATATTAGTGAAAAAGAAAATAGGTTATCGTGCTGTATAACGCTATTAACAACCAAATTAATAAAATAATATAATCATGGATTTTCGGATTTTAAAATAATTCAATAAAAAATAATAATATTTTTTCTATAACTGCATTAACATCTTTTACTTGCCAACTACGCTGGCATTTTCTCTGTTGTACAAATTATACTATCGATGTTCATACACAGATAATTAGCTTGTATAAAACCACCCGCGGTTTTATTGCCTATCGATTTCCTGGGGCTATATTGGTGATGCGGTAAATTTTTACCAGTATCATGTGTTCTATCAGATGACCTTAAGGGAAACAATCCAATAGTTGGCATCAGCTTAATCAGCTCGATCTCGAAAGGGAGACTACTTATGGAAATTGACCAAAATTGTACCATACGATTGACAACATAAATTTTGAAAACTGACTGAAAAAAACCTGACCTAATGATAGAGGTAACTTTTTATGCCCTTCAACCATTTCAAATGGCGGGGGGACTTAGAAACTTCCTCCGTGATCTTGAAGATCACTTCTAGCAATACGGTTACTTAACAGTTCAAATGAAAATCAAAAGCAACATAAAATATTTGTCCAATCAGGCATATAAAGTTCCCGCTTTCAACAAACCCAAACAACTCTATTTTACTTTATGAACCAACTTTGCATGTGTGAGGGATATTAGCCAAAATCAAGGATTTATTTTAATCAGCAATACAAACCTGCGAGTCTAATGAAAATCCCTGGACAAGAATGCAATCAAACAGATAAATGTAATAAAATATTTACCACAATTAGAAATTTATCTGATGCACAAATGCTGCAAATTTTGTCCCCCTCATCCTGTAAATTAATACAAAATGTATACATCATCAATACAATAAGCATTAACATTGCCAGCAAAAGAAACAAAGTACATACACACACAAACTTTATAAATATTTTCTTTAGGCCACCTTTTAAAAATTGGGTTACATGATCAACTCATTCATTCACCCGACCTTTGTCTACTATGGCCTTACATATAAGTTAATTCTAATTCTATCACAATCTGCATTGTTGCCAATATAAACACACAGGAAAGAATCTTGAACTGTATATAAAAATGTATAACAATAAAAGATACTTGACTGATCATGTTTACCTGTCAGATCTAACAATAATAATGGCAAATGATGACACAGTCTACTTGTTGCAAACAGAGGATTTTTCGGCAAATATTTTCATTTTCATATGAAGTTTATCTCCGAACCAAAAAAATATATTTGAAAGAAAAAAATCTGATCCACGGACCCCATACTGTTTGTGACTGCTGTGGACCCCATACTGTTTGTGACTGCTGTGGACCCCATACTGTTTGTGACTGCTGTGGACCCCATACTGTTTGTGACTGCTGTGGACCCCATACTGTTTGTGACTGCTGTGGACCCCATACTGTTTGTGACTGCTGTGGACCCCATACTGTTTGTGACTGCTGTGGAAACTAGTCTCAAACCCTTTTTGGTCATATACACTTTTTTCTTTATCTTATAACAACTATATATGTGACTACACATTACCTACTAGTAAATCGGGATTTCTGGAATATTCCGGAATATTACAACCCCTGTACTACTTACATCAAATATCCTGCTACCACTATCTGTACTGTGATCACCACTCCGTGCCTCACTCAGATCATCAGCTATGTAAACTACTCTGCAAAGTAAAATGAACAAAATGAAAACTAAAGCTGTCACAGAGGTGACTAATACCCCCATTGCCGCTTTGACACTAATACTGCAATAGTACACTTTACGGCATAGTTCAGGGGGACATAACTCTGCAATGAGTGAATCGCTGGGCATGAAAATTGTGTCTTGGACATCTACACTTCATGGTGATAACATATTTCAAGTTTCATTGCAATAGCTTAAAAAATGTGGAAGTACTTTGCTCCACAAACTTTATGCGGACGGACGGACAGACGGACAGACCAACCGACTGACTGACAGAGTGACTCCAATATACCCCTCTCAAACTTTTTAAAACTTTCTGATCATTATAGAACTGTTCACTTTAGACGGTGACTGATTATGTTATAGCCTTGTACATGGAATATTTGTTAAGCCATAACAGCCACCTTCAAATAAAACTACCCTGAGTATAAAGGTCATTCTTTTTAAAAACATCATTGATTATGTAGAACAAAATAACCTGTAAATAACCGTCATCTGTCAATAAAGGCCATATTTTGTCCTTCCAAAGTTATACCCGACTGTTCACAAGTTTTACTGTAAATTATAAATAATTGAATGTGAAGTCTGTAATATTAATTAATTTGTGTTTTATTTTTCTCCAGTAGCTTGGATGCAAACCAATCCAAAGCAGTAACCTTCAAGGAGACTCTGCTCTTTAAAGTTTTTCTTTTAAATTTCTACAATTTGGCTAATATTTTCGGGTTGGTGGGATTTTTGTTTTGTTTCTATTTCTCCTGCAATCCTTTCTTATATTTGTTAATGCAGATTGCCTTTTTCATCTCATACTAAGAAGTATGACAAACTCAGAAGTATTTCAAGGAAAAAGAACGCAACTACAGACTTAAAACAAAACACAAACCTTTCGAAGCCTTTATGGCGTCTACCACTCGTATCACCCGGGATAATAGGCATACTTTTAAATTGCCAGGCATAGAAAGCTTTCCGTGACGCAGCTATGACATGAGTCTTCGTGACCGTCAGAAACATGGTTTGGAGTTCTACATGAATGGTACAAGAAATTAAATAGCTTAAATCTTCATAATATAATGTAATGTAAATCACAGAATGCAAGAAATCATTAAAATATTATTCTTATGTTGTAGAACTTAAACAATGTGTGGAAAATATGAACTATAACAACAAGTTAATTAACCATGGTTTTAGGTACAAACTTTATTCAACAAGGCAGCCCTAGAGTTAAACCATGCAGGTGATTCACACGTAAATATAAGTCAAATGATCAGCATACTGTTCTCGAGACATAAAGATAACAATGCTAGTTACAGACATGTAAAATATACAACTAAGCACTAAACAAAAATTGATGAGGAATGTGGAGGCTGCAAATATTGGCCATTGTTTAGAGGTTGTTGCTCTACAGAGGCTGAATTTACAGTAAATATCACCTTAGGGAAATTTTGAAGTTGTTGTTATAGAGAGGTTGTTGCTGTACAGAGGCTGTATTTACAGTAAATATCACATTAGGGAAATTTTGAAGTTGTTGTTATAGAGAGGTTGTTGCTCTACAGGGGGCTGCTGTGGAGAGTAAGTGCTTTATATACAATTAAGAACTTATCCTCCAGAAAGGACAGATGGTCATAGACATCAATGTTTCATATGACAAAGTTGTCCATTATTTAGTTAAAAGAAAAATGCACATTTTATCTCAGCAAGCTGCTTAAATTGTAGAAAAATTGGGTCAGACAGGTTTTAAATCCTGGAACATTTTTTTATAGCTAGACCACTGACCGACAAGGTATGTCATTACATGTATACTTTACTAACATAATATATTACTTACTAATAGATTTGGAATCAATTGGAGTACCAATACTGTCACATAAAGCCAGAACATATTTGTCATCAACCTTGCTAGCTAAACAACAATAATCACTACTTGTTGCAAAACTGATCAAATTGTTCACATAATTGACATATTTCTGAAATTTAAAACACAAAAATGCTATTTCTAGAATTCTTAGACAATGAGCAGATATTAACCTTAACTCCATGAATTTATCATTTTAACAGTGCATCAGCAATTCATCATTACTTCAATAAAGGACTCCTATAGCTTTGATCTTGAGTCAAGAAATGCTATGTCTTTTCGAAGCACAATCTATGAATATGTATATTGATATCCACATGAATTACGGTTAATGAGTACTCTGATTTAATCCAAAAACAATCAATCAATCGAACCATTAGTCAATTAATTAGTAAATCAATCAATCAAATAGTTAATAAATTGGTTAATCAATCAATTAGTCAATCAATCAAAAACTACTGTTATTACAAATCTTATTCATTCCATTTTCCTTTCTTAATTTGACTACGTTCAATACGCATCAATAACAACCCTTGTCATAAAAACAGGTTATCAGATGATAAATACTCACCTCACCATATCTGATTTCAAAGAAAACAACACAGTGCTCTTCTTTATCTTGTGGTTTAAATGCATACACCAGAGTGTTGCCTGTTGAACAATATCCCCACTGTAACAATACCAGATGAATTAACAATAAAATAATCATAATTGAGATAAATATAGAATTTAGTACTGACTGATGAAATACAACTAGTACTTTCCGAAGAAATTTTGTCGAGCGAATGCACAAAAACACGAGGGGAAGAAAATACCCCACCCACCTAGCAGAAATAGCATAATTTCTTGCCAGAATATGTGTAATTATGATACAATGCCACCTCTGCTTTTATCAAATTAAGCAGTTTTCTTGTCTCCCATATGCTGTTCCATTACGTAACTTACGCTCATTTATGAATTTTAAGTCTAAGACAATTATTTTTTTGTGTTTAAAGTAATAAAAGCTGTATCAATATTTTGTGAATATGATTAATTTTCTTACCTTATGATCAGCTTTGTTAGAAGCTAAGTAGAGATTAGAATCTATTACTATAGCCAGGTATTGACTGTTAGGTCCCCAAGAACAGGAAGTGAGTTTTTTCCCAGGTACATCCAATGTTCGTAAATGCTGAAAAAATACAACAAAAGTGTTACATCATAAATATATAAACATACATACACTCAAGTGATTATTTTTTATGTCAACTACAATTAACCAGAGACAACACAAACTGTAAATCTGTCAACTTAACATACCTCATTCAATAGCTGCGCTGATATAAAAATTACTCATTTCTTAATTTTTATACATTTTATGCAAGTTTGTGAGGTACGATATCAAGAGTTGAAAATGAACATAAAATTTGCCATCAGCTTAGTTATATATACTTTCCTATATAAAAACATTAGATACTTACACTTCCATATGGATCATAAAACTCAATAACACTAAATCTCTTAGTCTCTCCTTCGCGTTTCTGGGAACCAGCAAAAGCTAAAATACTACCATCATGGTTCCAGGCCATCTGTGCAATCATCATTTTTGTATCTATGAAAGTTGGATCTGCAAGACAAAAATCACAATGACTAAGGGTTCAAAAATCATAAACATAAGTTTGGTCAGCATACTCAAATCTCTTACAAGATTGTTTTACTATACAAAACTGTATTCTGTATATTCGTCATTGATAACAAAATATCCGAGCAAATTGTACTGATTTAAATATAGGTTACGGACTAACATGTGATCTGAGCTCAGAGACTGATCTCAAGTATTTAGAACCTTGGGTAATTCAAGAGGCCCAGAATGGCCACCCCAATATTTCAGCAAAAAAAGAAATTTCACCTGAGACAGGGGGACACTGTCTCCCAAGCTGACCCCCTTCATTGCCCCAATGTCAAACTGCTTCCGATGCACCTGTTTTCTTTACTTACTTCTATCAAGTACATCTTTCATTATCTGACATCTACCATACTTCAAGCATACAGCAAGAGATGGTGCCTGAGGATCACAATAACCTCCTAATCCATTATACCACTGTATACCAGCAATCTTATCTGGTCCAAAAGAGCATTGTAAATGAGGAATCTCTAACTGGCACTGTAGAAAGGAGGAAAGTGACTATAACACCAGATCTTTCACTATATATAAGTTCACTATTATCACATGTAATACTATTTTTCCCTCAAGACTTAAAGACTAACTGTAACATGTAGACAAGGTTATTAATATAAAATCTGATTGTCAAGTAGAAAAACTACATTAACAGAATGCTTTCTCCATTTAAAAATATTCTGGAGTGAAAAAGTACAAATAATCTAATTTATTTACTAACCAAAAAACTTCCGGACTTGTCATATATATGTACTTCACCACTGATCAAACCAAAGAGTATTGAATTGCCCCCAGGAGACCACTGTAAATATATACCAGGAATGTATTATAATTAATTTCACACATTATCATAATTAGAAAACAGCCACAATGAAAATTGACAAATAGAATGAATGCATTCAGGGATAATTTATTAGCTTCGATACAAAAATCACTAAATGCATGGATCTGACTGGTTGATTCCACAAGTTTCAACTTTGACCTCTGGTAAACCTGCATACACAAACATTGTAGAAGATCGTCCCCTATCAAATATTTGCTAGTTATCTTTAAGTTAGTGTAAATATAACTAATTGCGAGGAATTATCAAACATTTATAAATTCAGAGAGCCAGGACACAAATAAAACTTTAATAAGATGTCCCAATGAGGCCAGACAATTAAACATGCTCACTTGTATTGTGACAAAAGGTGACTAGAAAAGAAACAGAAAAGTTTTTTTGGACAACATAACCTTATTCCTTTAGTCAAGTATCCCTAAACATAAGGGTTGGACACCCATTTACAAGGAATCGTTATGGTACAATAATGTTTTCAACAAAATAGTACTGGTATTTTAACAGTACTTATCAATGCCATGTACGTGATACCCAAAACCTTACTCATGATGCACAGCATGTAATACAATAATTTGTTGGGATTTGGAACTTTTTCAAACAACTAAAGGATCAATTAAGGTACTGATATTTTAAACGATTACAGACTGGTACAAATTTAAATGATTCTTAGTCCTGTCTTGGTACCTGGTAAAGGTGTTCAACCCGAATAATCGCTCTCCCGTTATTTTTGCACCCCGGACAAAAGCACCCCTTTTATAAAAATGAACCCTACTAAACATGACTATTTTTTTCCTTGAGACATTAGGCCAGAAAGAAAGTAAGTCCAGTTCTATGTACTACGAGTGGCAAACAAATTACAACCAATCAAGGTAATATGAAAATACTTGCGCCTCATAAAGGTATGAGAAATATGCACAGAAAATAAAATTAGAACAGGAATAATTTGCGACCTACTAAAACCTTTTTTATCAACAAACTGAAAGCACAACTATTTACAGTCAAACCTCTAAACAAAGACCACCCTTAAGAAAGAAAAACTGACCTTTATAAAAAGGTGGTGATTTTTGCTAAATAATCATTGACATCTTTTTTAAAATAATGACATCACAGGGTGGCTTTTATCTTGAGGTGTCCATTACAACAGGTTGGAACGTACATGTACTTTTTCTGGCCTTAATACAAACCTCCACAAAAATAATTCTGGCTAACAATAGCTCTTTAGCCCAGGATTGACCACCATCGACATCTCCCACAATCACATAACCATCCTCATAGACAATACAGACATTTTTTCCTGTTTTATCCCACACGATACCTCTAACATAAGATATCAGTCTTTGACTAATCATATCCTCGTACCAAGTACCTGAAGGAAAGAAACAATATTTATTCAACTAGGAAATGATCATTGAGGGGTGGCAAAGATATGTGGCATCAGAGAAAAGAAAGAATCAACAAGCTGTGGCCTTAAATTTAATTTGTACCTACCTTCATCTAGTACCCAGACAATGATAAGTCCATTTCCGTCATAAGTTGTCAACTTCTGATGTTCTTCATTCCATATCACACCAAAAACATTTCCTAAAAATAATAACAGAATAGCATGAGAACATTTGATCTTAGTCTCAATTCTTACACCATAATAATTTTCACTAAAACAGCTCTATTTACTATTAATATAGAATTTAAAGGCTTTTCAAATTAGTAATTTCAACATTTTCCAGAGTCTGTTAACTTAGCCACTGAGATCTTACCTATTTTTTCTAAGATTGTTTTGTCTCATAGTGATAGAAGCAAACAGTAACTGTTGATAATCACAGAATAACTTGTAAAAGATTCCTTTAGGCTGATAATTTTGTTCAGAGTGCTCTACCTATTCACAAAAATCCTAACAAATAAATAAAATCAAACTAGTTTTTTTTTTAGGGAGGGGGGCATTGTTTTACTCTTGTGATATAGTAGAAATAAAGCCTGCCTTATACCTACCCAGTGCTAACATTCTGGGTCTGAGCACTTTAAACAAACTTATTTTCATTTTCAGCCTCATGTTACTATTGTATCAGGGGTTTCATTTATATTCAGTACAACAGATTTTTAACGGTGCCTTGTTTATAAAAAAATTGAACTTTGTATTAGATTTTTTTCATTTTTAACTGATGGTTTTAATCAGTAATCAGTTCTTTATGAAAACATTGATTCATGAAAAAACTGGTCAACTTACCACCATGTCCTCTGTCTCCTCCCGTCAATTTAACATTTGTCAGTACGGTAATAGAATCTGGAAAAAAAATCAATGATGAAACTTTCATCAACATTTCATAAAGATTAAACGTTACAATGAATCAGATGTACAAACGAAAGGAGTAAATGGTCGCTTAGAATCCATGACGCTTTTAAACATTCTGAAGTTTAACTTATCACTTTTAGTTTACGCAATATTTATTCCCAAAGACATACAAGACAATTAATACATAGTAAAATGACATATATATCAGATTGGAAAACAAGTATATACATAATTATATACATTTGTATACTTATCACTTTTACAACGTTGAAGTAAATAAATCAATATTCAATACCGACCGACCCACCAATCAATCAATCAATCAGATAGTCAATCAGACAATAAATAAATCTGTACACCAATCTGTAAATCAATTAATCAATCCATCAATAAATTAACTGATAGTTCACTTACTATTTTGTGTATCAAGATGAACAACTTTCAGAAAATCACCATCCCCTCCAATGGCAATATAATCATGAGTTTTACTCCATGACACACAGTGTAATTGTGTGTCATTTGGAAAAGCAATCTGAAAGCATATATTAAAGGTAAAACTTCATTTTCTATAATAGTTCTGAAGAAAGATACATATAAAAATAATGGAATCACTTTCCACTTTTTGTTTAGCAGTGTTCACAAGGACGAGCATGTTGCATATTTCGATCCTGTCAGGCGTTTATGCGCGGAAACTTAAAATATCGAAAACATATCCACCTACAATAACTGTATTTTGTCTAAGACAAAGAGAGACTCTTAGTCTTATGCACATTACATTTTCTATATATAGTTGTCTTCTCGACACATTATGTTATGAACTATAGAGCAAACTGGAACTCAAACCTTCAACCTCGGAATCTCCTGCTTGCAAGTCAGATGCTTTGCTTAGCCCTACTAATGCGGCTTTTCAGTTGGCCGATTTTTGTGAACGAATTCGAAAAGTCCATCCTCTCCACAATTAGTTTACTTTACTGTACCAATTGAGCTAATCTGGCTGGATTATCTAAAATAACTTTGTTAATAGGATCATCTTTAATAACTTCATAGATAAGGAAACGATTATTGTGTCACAAAAAAAAAAAACTTTTTCTGGAAACAAGACGTTCCACAAATGGGCGAAATTTTTGTGAACGAATTGACAGCGTCTTTGGTAACGACGCTCGGAGGCTCAGTTTGAGTTTGACAAAGTAGTTATGAGTAGTCTTCAAAACTTACCTTCTTGCTCAGACTAATAAACATTTTATTTCCTTAATCTGCTATCAGAGGAATCATTATTTAAAGACATTATTGTCGTAAAGCACGATATACTTTCATTATATTAAACATTTTGAAATGACCGATTCTCACGATTACGATGATCTAACGAAATCACCAGATCCAAACAGAGATGGAGACATTAGTTTCCAAAGAGGTTTGTACTCCAAAGAGTAGTCCTACTTTGGTCCCGCCTACCAAGGGAGACAACACTTTGATAACTTCTCGCATCGTCAAGGGAAGTAATTGCTGCGGGGAGTGCTATAAGATAATCAAAGCGCTGAAAGAACTAAGGTATTCACTGCTGATCATAATGAATGTTTTCTGTGTTTTTCATGGCTTTAAGAAATTGAGGATAATAAATAAAGTTAGTTTTGTGGTTTGTAGTATTATCATCGATACCAAACATATACGATATATAAACAAGTACATGCATGGTTAAGGTTGTGTATTTGATCATCTTAAACAGTGGGTTCGACGGGACAAGGATGACAAACCATTTTCCAAAGTCCTGTATTTTTTAGTTGAACAGAATGGCACGACCGTCATATAAAAAGCATTTCACAGGCTCTTGTTCACATAAAGTTAGAACTCTGTCTGCCTGTTGTAGCATTGTAGCAGAGTTGGGTAATCGCTAAAGAGACACCAGTAGAGCGAGGACACCAGTGGTGGTAGGTTCCGTTATACTCCGTAACCCCGCCTACTAGATAGATAAAGTACGGAAGCGAGTTACGGGTTTATGATCTAGAAGGAGGTGTAAAGAGCCCGTCGAAACGGAAAAAATGATACAAAAATCACATTATCGCCCAAAATTGAGTTACAGGGTTGTAATCATAAGCCGATCGAGGATTTGATCTGATAATCTAATATTTGCGTCCGCTTCTCGCATTACTTGGATATGATAACATAAATCCGTAAGTGAATTTTATTATTTCTCTACAGAATTATGCAATAATCCGTACATTTTCACAACGGACCAATATATTTCCATTTATTGATTGATAATTAAGATCGACGCTCAAGTTCATACGGTGGCATAATTAAAGTGGACATAGGAAACATTTTATTTATCTCGTAGACACGCGATAGCTACTACGTGCGCCTATAATCCTCACCCGAATAACTCGATCCCAATTCGTGTTAGATATATTTGGTACAATACATACTTGCTTTGCATTAAAATAAACATCTTTCTTATTTCTAAACTTTTCTTATCCGCGTTGTTCCATCGATCCAGACAATTCAGGAATAGTGTTCTTCTGCTATTTGTCATGTACTTAACTATTAACATCCCCAATCAAATCAATTGGGGGTCTTAGAAATTAAGGGGTCGAAATATTATAGGGGACGAAAGTCTAGGGAGTCGAAATGTTACAGGGGACGAAAGTGTAGGGAGTCGAAATGTTATAGGGGATGAAAAGGTTAGGGTTCGAAAAAGATCCGAGAAAATTGATAAATCAAAATTCAGTTAAATTACGTCGATTAACATTATATTTATATTTCATTTACATTTGTATTTTACTGTGCTTGACCATGTATGGAATTTCAGCTCAACCGATGCGAATGCATAAACGTAGTCCTAATTGGCAGCTGTTCGTTTTGTCGGGAAAGATTGGACGATCTGAAATCCACAGTACTGTCCAGAATAAAATAATCAAAATTATCGGGATAATGGACGTTATATCAGGTAGTTGTTAATACAACTACCTGGTTATATATGGCAGTTTTGTAACAATAAAGTTACAAACGTACATGAACATTCTACTTAGAGTTTACAACAAGATTTATATACACTTTAAAGCGTACTAATCATTATAACACAACCGAATGAATGTTTGTAAGATTGAATAAATTGAAAAAA
This sequence comes from Lutraria lutraria, assembly GCA_964023205.1. NCBI lineage: Eukaryota > Metazoa > Mollusca > Bivalvia > Venerida > Mactridae > Lutraria > Lutraria lutraria. The sequence goes on along the minus strand of OZ026850.1, from coordinate 21,722,394 downwards.
AAAATTATTGCTACCTCGGTGTGCCTCAGCGTTGCGAGGGCTGTCCTGTGATTTACTAGGCTACGCAGTTAAAACTGCGAAAAAATGTCACTATTAATCTGAACAAACTTAAAACATATAGTTTGTTATAGTTAATTACTCGTTATAGATAGCCGTCTCCATAGTAACAGTCATTATACACACATATATATATGAATAAGCGTCATACCGTCTGATAACTTTAGCAACCCAAGGGAGGCAACTATTACAATTTTAATATCATAATTCCTTTCAATATTTTTATTTGGATTATGGTAAAATGTGTGTTTCTCTATAATTTAAATCACCCTGCTTTAAATATCTTCGACGTATTAAGAAAGGGTTTTTTAAACTTGTATACTTATGAATAAATTAACTAAATCATATCGTATTGATTATAGTAATTGATAAGCGGTCTAAGTATAAAGCAAACGATTCCTGTGTCAATACCATACCTAGATCATTTCAAGTGAAGGTTCTTTTGACTGAATAAGACATAAGACTTGTTTTAGATCCGTTCTTGAAGGTCCAAATGGCATTTCAGGAAACGAGTTGGCTATTTTGGTGTCCACTGTCCGCAGTCGGGGGCATAACCATTATAAGCGGTCATTTAAAGAGCATTTTCGTCTGTTATGGACATTAAAGACAGGTTTCTGTTGTTCACGGGTGTCTCTTAGCACTGGTTAAACTGTATTTATTTCTGAGGGTATGGTAGAAATAAAAGTAGTAAATATTTGGGTTTTATTTTAGATACATAGTTATGTATGATTATGTTGTGTATTTACATTATGCGATGAACACGTTGACCGAAGCGAGGTGTGAAACGCCTTCATAAAGGACTTGGATTTGTATAGAGTGTATATATCATGCCCCGGGGGTACATGTATTGACTATGGGGAGGTAAAACAAGACCTAATGTTGCAAATATTCATTAATATTACGTTAATTGACGTTTCAAATATTACCAAACTCAACCAACATATTGTATTTTATAATGGGAAGCGCCATTGAAAATTAGAATTGAATTGGTGTTACAGTGCAATTACTGGACATGCAAATACGTTCGAAGCCTATTTGTTATTCAGATTTTCCACTTTATGCCTGGTGTTATCGCGTTCGTATAAAAGGTGGATATTTTATTCAAATGGTTTATGTATGGCCTTTACGGGCCGTCATCATCAGACGCATTGCGTCTACCTTTTCTTTCGTCCCTCGGTATCGAGGGATGGAAAACCCGTATGATGCGTGTATATGGTCGCACGGTCATACAAAGCACCCCTGTCTGTCTGTCTCCTCATGTAAGGCATCTCCTATATAATTATAGTCTGTTGGCATCACTTTCATAATTATTGTCTGTTGGCATATCCCTTTAAATTAATGTCTGTTGGTACCTAGCTATCGCCCATATTTTACGTCTGTATGCATTCAGATTAATATTCATATACTTTTGACTAATTATATACTTTAAATATCCCAGTAGAATATTTGTTTGCATTGATTGCGAATTTGGCTATAACTCCAAAAATATCCATCTCCTTTAGATCTCTGCTTGTTTCCGGTCTACTCGTTACTTTTGTGTCGGTTTGCATCTTAATTAAGGAGACAGACAGGAAACATGGCGACCCCTTAGGGGGTGACCCATGGGGGGAGGGTCCTCTTGGGGGTAATTCCCCTAGAGGAATGTCCCCTAGGGACTCTGCCTCCCATTGGGGGGAGGGTCCCAAGGGGAAAGGTCCATGGAGGAGGGTCCTCTTGGGGTTAATTCCCCTGGAGGAACTTCCTCTGGAGACTCTCCCCCTTGGGACTCATCCCCCCATTGGGGGAGGGTCCATGGGGGAGGGTCCATGGGTGGGTCCTGGGGGGGGAGGGTCCTTGGGGGGGGGAGGGTCCTAGGGGGGGAGGGTCCTAGGGGGGGGAAGGGTCCTAGGGGGGGGGAGGGTCCTAGGGGGGGAAGGGTCCTAGGGGGGGAAGGGGTGGGTCCTAGGGGGGGAAGGGTCCTAGGGGGGGGAAGGGTCCTAGGGGGGGGAAGGGTCCTAGGGGGGGGGAAGGGTCTTAGGGGGGGGAAGGGGTGGGTCCTGGGGGGAAGGGGTAGGTCCTGGGGGGGGAGGGGTGGGTCCTAGGGGGGGGAGGGTCCTAGGGGGGGAAGGGTCCTAGGGGGTGGGTCATGGGGGGGAGGGTCCTGGGGGGGGGAAGGGTCCTAGGGGGGAACGGTCCTAGGGGGGAAAGGGTCCTAGGGGGGGGGAGGGTCCTAGGGGGGGGAGGGTCCTAGGGGGGGGAGGGTCCTAGGGGGGGGGGTCCTAGGGGGGGGAAGGGTCCTAGGGGGGGAAGGGGTGGGTCCTGGGGGGGGGAGGGGTGGGTCCTAGGGGGGGAAGGGGTGGGTCCTGGGGGGGGGAGCGGTGGGTCCTAGGGGGGGGAGGGTCTTAGGGGGGGGAAGGGTCCTAGGGGGGTGGGTCATGGGGGGGAGGGTCCTTGGGGGGGAAGGGTCCTAGGGGGGAACGGTCCTAGGGGGGAAAGGGTCCTAGGGGGGGGGAGGGTCCTAGGGGGGGAAGGGTCTTAGGGGGGGGAAGGGTCCTAGGGGGAAGGGTCCTAGGGGGGGAAGGGTATTTGGGGGTGGGTCATGGGGGGGAGGGTCCTAGGGGGGAACGGTCCTAGGGGGGGGAGGGTCCTAGGGGGGGAATGGTATTTGGGGGGTGGGTCATGTGGGGGGAGGGTCCTTGGGGGGGAAGGGTCCTAGGGGGAACGGTCCTAGGGGGGGAACGGTCCTAGGGGGGGGAGGGTCCTAGGGGGGGAAGGGTCTTAGGGGGGGAAGGGTCCTAGGGGGGAAGGGTCCTAGGGGGGGAAGGGTATTTGGGGGGAGGGTCCTTGGGGGGGGAAGGGTCCTAGGGGGGGAAGGGTGTTTGGGGGGTGGGTCCTGGGGGGGAAGGGTCCTTGGGGGGGAAGGGTCCCAGGGGGCGAAGGGTATTTGGGGGGGAGGGTCCTTGGGGGGAAGGGTCCATTGGGGGGGAGGGTCCTTGGGGGGGGTAGATCTCATTTCAACCATTTTTGCCCAAATAGGGTCTTAATACAGAGGTAGAGGTCGATTAACTTATACATTACAACCTCTGTAGAGCAATAACCTGTGGGAGCTGCGAATATTGGCCGTTGTTTAGAAGTTGTTGTTGTACAGAGGTTAAATTTATAGTAAATATATGCTTTGGGAAATGTTGAAGGTGTTGTTATAATAGAGAGGTTGTTGCTGTACAGAGGTTATATTTATAGTAAATATCAGCTTTGGGAAATGTTGAAGGTGTTGTTAGAGAGAGGTTGATGCTGTACAGAGGTTACATTTATAGTAAATATCAGCTTTGGGGAATTTTGAAGGTGTTGTTAGAGAGAGGTTGTTGCTGTACCGAGGTTACATTTATAGTATATATCAGCTTTGGGGAATTTTGAAGGTGTTCTTAGAGAGAGGTTGTTGCTGTACAGAGGTTAAATTTATAGTAAATATCAGCTTTGGGAAATGTTGAAGGTGTTGTTATAGAGAGGTTGTTGCTGTACAGAGGTTACATTTATAGTAAATATCAGCTTTGGGGAATTTTGAAGGTGTTGTTAGAGAGAGGTTGTTGCTGTACAGAGGTTACATTTATAGTAAATATCAGCTTTGGGAAATGTTGAAGGTGTTGTTAGAGAGAGGTTGTTGCTTTACAGAGGTTAAATTTATAGTAAATATATGCTTTGGGAAATGTTGAAGGTGTTCTTATAATAGAGAGGTTGTTGCTGTACAGAGGTTATATTTATAGTAAATATCAGCTTTGGGAAATGTTGAAGGTGTTGTTAGAGAGAGGTTGATGCTGTACAGAGGTTACATTTATAGTAAATATCAGCTTTGGGAAATGTTGAAGGTGTTGTTATAGAGAGGTTGTTGCTGTACAGAGGTTACATTTATAGTAAATATCAGCTTTGGGGAATTTTGAAGGTGTTGTTAGAGAGAGGTTGTTGCTGTACAGAGGTTACATTTATAGTAAATATCAGCTTTGGGAAATGTTGAAGGTGTTGTTAGAGAGAGGTTGTTGCTTTACAGAGGTTAAATTTATAGTAAATATCAGCTTTGGGGAATTTTGAAGGTGTTGTTAGAGAGAGGTTGTTGCTGTACAGAGGTTACATTTATAGTAAATATCAGCTTTGGGAAATGTTGAAGGTGTTGTTAGAGAGAGGTTGTTGCTGTACAGAGGTTAAATTTATAGTAAATATCAGCTTTGGGAAATGTTGAAGGTGTTGTTATAGAGAGGTTGTTGCTGTACAGAGGTTAAATTTATAGTAAATATCAGCTTTGGGAAATGTTGAAGGTGTTGTTATAATAGAGAGTGTCGCTCTGGAGAGGTTGTACTGTACACCTATACCTTTATACCTATAACATCTACATAATTATAGAGAACATTATCTGGGTCTTAACACCAGTTCAGTACTTCCATACATGCTTTCCTAAATACAGCAGACACCAGCGATGTAATTATAATAGAAATATTATTGTATCATCTAGCTGCTTGAGGTACAATATAATATAGTCAAAGAGCAATTAAGAAAATCCACTAATGAGCAACGTAAATAATACATGTATCAACAATTTTTATCAATGTGTACTGTCTTTTCTCTATGTATTAATTATATACTGTAGAATCATTCATTTTCGTTGGGGATTTAATTTCGTGGATTTCGTGGGTCGATCGGCTCATCCACGAAATTAAATTCCCACGAATTTAAATGCAGAGATAAGGCATTTCTTTTCAAAAATCACAATCCACGAATTCATGTCCCCACGAAATAGCCATTTTAGTAAAAACCACGAAAATTGAATCCAAAGAAAATTAATGATTCCACAGTATCAAACGCAATGTGAATCAAAACTAGTCGGTCATAAACTATAGAGGCATGTCCTAAGCCGTAAACAATTATTTGTTTCTCGTTATCCGACCTACACAATTTATTTCCGTTTTATTTAGGCCGCACGCTTTCAAGAGCCAAATGAACTCCCCTTCTTACCTACCCAATGTTTAATAAGCCTGTAACCAGAAACAATCATTTCTAAAGTCCCAATTAATGTAATTATTTAACAACTTGAGAATTACTGGTATCATAATGTTCATGATGTTAAACAACTTACTTAAATCACTTTTTCTTGTTATTTGGAAAGCTGTTGTCTCTTTTAGAGTAGGTACCACATAACATGTCACATTATCAACGTCTCGCTGATCCGAAATTTGGAATGCATGAACTTCACCGACGGCCCAAATACCTAATTGCTTCGTTTCTGGCAGGGAAATTAATGTAATAGGCTGCAATAAAATACATGTACATGTATAATACAGATGAGCTATTTCAAATGGTCGGGTCACGATATCTGAGTATCAAAAAAGTGTAAAAACAAATACATGTACCACGACTGTAACTGATAATTGCGCACGTGTGTGTACTGAACGATATATTGTATATACCCGATATCGTAAGAATAAACATATGTAGCGTCCTCCGGGAACCCGAGTGATTATGGTCCCTAACAATAACTCACTAACCACTTACTGCTATGAGCTCAAATCACGCCGGTGCGAGACCAGAAATTTAAATGAGAGGAAGCTGTCCAGCTAGCTTTCAGAAGATCAGTGTTTGAACCAGGTGTAATGCCGTGACGCCTGCCTACAACATATACGCTGGAAAACTAGCCAAATAACCCTGTCTGCTGGTGTGACATTAAACATCTATGGTGGCTGATTTATGCAATGTCGTATTTTCGCTTTTTCGCATTTTCGCTTTGTTGTGGCGAAAAAGCGAAAATACGACATGGCATAAATCAGCCACCATAAACATCAGAGAAAAACATTGTACAGATAGTAAATAAACTGTCATACCTTTGGATCGTTAGTAACTGTTATAGAAATGTTACAGCGTCCAGTTCCACCACAAACATCCGTAACAAGAACAGTAACTACGTACGCAGTGGAAGGATAATTAGGTGTAAGCGAACCTGACACGGTTATTTCTCCTGAAATACATACAGACCGTTAAAGCCCCATTAGCTTTTTGCTGTAGAAAAATATATGCAAAAACATTTAATTGCTGATATCATCCCATGATAATTATTACCGACGAAACAAGCCCTTTTTCGTCTGAAAACACCCATTTCACTGTGATTTTTTGCTTTTGTAAACTTGAAATATGTAGGGCGCGTGACGTCACTTTACTACGGGTGCATAGCATGACTGCGAGAAAACACAGGTGTTCTATAAAATTAATAGTATTTATTTCAATGATATTGAAAAAAATACGATAGTGGTTTCGGAAACAGTTTTTCTTGCTATAAAAAGTATGCACGGGAGGAAAACACACCGGATTCCTCAGTTATACAACAAACAGAACCTTTCAGGTTTCCCCACATTGCCCCCTTTTTAACGTTATACATTCGTAATATAATGAATTCGAAATTATTAAAACAAAACAATCATAAACTGCTAAATAGTGAAGCCGGTTTTTTTATTTCAAAAATGTATACCAATACAAATTATAAAATGATTCAATAATAAGTATTAGTCAGAACAGAAGAACTCTGACAGTCACTTACTATCATCAAGGTATGCTACCACGGCATATCCACGTACATTACTTGTGCCAAGATACACAGACTGTCTCGTTCACAACCAGGGGCTGGTTCCAGGTCAGAACTAAAGATCAAGAGATCCTCTGCGCATATTGTTGGATCAGTAGGCGAAGCCGGGTCACAAGTAATGTACCTAGCTAATGCCGGGCCTTCTTGAAATCTAAAACAAGAAATGTATAGGATTGTGAATCACAGTCTATGTCCACAGTCAGATTAGAAATGTGTGCTAAAAATAAAATGATTTTTAGGAGCGAAGCTCCTATAGGTATAATCACTTGTTCTACTTACAATACTGTGACGCCTCATACATCCGCGTTTAAAAAAATAGTACCACTTGTTATAATATGTGATTGTATATCACCCCTTGGTATCTTCGTAGTAAGGTTTAAAACTTCCATCTGATCCATTTCGGCACCGTATCAGAATAATTAATCAAAGAATCAATACAAACATAATTATTCAGTGAGTCGAAATAAAATAATGATATAGATGAACATTATGAGAGACTTGCCTATAGAAGTATGGGAACATATACGTACATAGCAATGACGTCACCAGGGACAACATGAATCAGATTCTTCTGTTTTATACTTCGACCCATTTCAGTTACGTCATCAGCTTTGGTTGAATGAATATATAGATTATATACAGAATAAAAATCACATGACGGATTATCTACAAAGTACAAGTCGTCACGTGACGAATTTTATGCAGAATAGAAGTCACATGACGGATTATATACAGAATAGAATTCACATGACGGATTATATACAGATAGAAGTCACATGACGGATTATATACAGATAGAAGTCACATGACGGATTATATACAGATAGAATTCAATGACGGATTATATACAGAATAGAAGTCACATGACGGATTATATACAGAATAGAAGTCACATGACGGATCGTATACAGAATAGAAGTCACATGACGGATTGTATACAGAACAGAAGTCACATTATACAGAATAGAAGACAGACTGCCTGCGAAATAAACGTCACATGACATTTTGTCCAAAGAACGGAAGTCACATGACATTTTGTCAAAAGAACACACACATTTTGCAAAAAAGTAATTCCATATAAAATTATAAGTCAATATTAGTTATATTATCAGTAATTGTACTTACATCTATGTCTCATCCCATTGTTACCTAGCAGCAAGTATTTATCAGTGTATCCTGGCACAGGACGCCATACATGAATTGTAATGATATAAATGATTTCCCTTCAACATATAAACTCCACGCAGTAACCAATCCACAACATTGTATTGTACCCAAAGTTGTCGACATAAGTATGGTAACATCTGAAAATATGTACAATGCAACCTCTCCAAAACAACACCCTTTGGGAGAAGCAAAATCATGTTGTTGTTAAGAGGTTGTAAGAGAGGGTCGCTCTGGAGAGGTTGTACTTGTATCTTGTTTATTTAGATCATGTTCGTCACACCTTACAATTCCGAGACAACAATTTGGTTTGTACATCCCCCCAGGCATGAACCTGGATATAACCACTGACCTTCCGTAAGCTAGTTAGACAGCTCCATCACATGTGAGATTTCTCTGGTCCCAGACAAGATTCAAACTCACGGCAACGAGGAGCTAGTGATTACTAGTCAGAGACCATAACCACTCGACCACGTGGGTCCAAAACCACACATACACTGAATGATTATAACACATTCATAATACGAGCATAGGCACTCGATTTCGTGATTTTTATACGTTTACAGACGTTATTTTTCAATTTCACCCATCAAACAACGCAAACCTGTCGAAAGAAAAATCTTCATTTTCCCTTATTGAGTGTATAAAATACTCCAAGGTAGTGAACTCGCCATCTTTTCGATAGACGGTAGTGACGAAAAAAAGCGTGGGTCCCGGCTTTCCTTGTAAAAGCTGTCAAAATGTTTAAAGTTGGGGAACACTACAACGGAAGCAAGATTCACGGAAAGCACGTGCAGATTAGAAGGAAAGCCGGGATTAATTCCGACCCGTGTCATAGATCTTTTTTTTTATATTTTTACACAGAAGATAATTTGGATACATCAGACGATAAGCCTAAATGCTAGATGATGACTGAGAACATCATTGAATATTATTGATACAATTGAAAAAGACTCTCACCATCTAACATTTTAATATGTTCTCAATATTAATATATCCGGTAAAGACATCTTAAAATGACATACGATGAGATTATATTATGTATATGATTATCATTAGCAAACAATTACAAATAAAAAGGTAAATTGCACAGTTGGAAAAATCATGCTGTTATCTAAGGGATATTAATTGTTGCTCAAGAGAGGGCCGCTCCAGAGAGGTGGTACTGTACATGTTTCATGTTCTGATTTTATGTAAGGGAGGTAACTCAAATATGTTTACATATTTCATGTTCTGATTTAATGTAAGACAGGTAACTCAAACAGTCTCGTTTTATCTGGAAGAATTACAAGTTGCGTAAAATATCCAGTATAAGAACAGGTGTTAATTATTCGCCATTCACAAGTTTTATTAGGGCTGTGGCGAGTATCCGAGTACTCGGGTAATTTCGAATCAGATTGAAAAATCGAGTATGAATAATCGTCATTACTAAGATTCGTGGTTCGCGATCTTGTTTTTTTTATCAAATTTAAAGTGTATTCTTTGTTCTTAAAATCCCTTTTCTCTGAATATATATTATCTCATCATGGACTACTTTGTTCGCCATGATTTTTGCAATCGGTCTTTTAAATGATGATGCTGGTAAATCAATTAATAGGAAGGGAGTACATGTATGTATAATTTTAAGCCGTATAACTATTTATATTGAACTACTTCATTATTCCTAAAAGGAATTAAATTTAGCTGTCTTCAGGCCTGCAATTTTGAAATTTTAGATGGGTTCCTTGATAACAAAAGATTCGTGATTCGATTTGTGGATCGTAAGTGTTAAATCGTGAATTGGATCGGTTCGCCACTGACCGAACCATCCACAGCCCTATGTTTTATATAATATAATAATTACATGTATGTACATTATGTGGTCTCCTCGTTCTAATGTAATACTATCGCTATATTGTCAATATTTCCTCTGTATATTAACCGATAACGAGACAACCAAAGAACACATAAAAAACCAGACTCCCTGAAATACGGAATTACCTGAAAATCGGACAAATGAACTTCATCTAAGTTCTTTGAAATCGGGAATTTTTAGACAAAAAACCGATGCGTTAACATTACTTATTGCATATTGAGCGACCGTTATCTATAATATCCAACATATCTGGTCTGTACATTTGTATTTCAAAGAAGATAAATTACAAAAAAAATCTCCTGAGTATTTACATTCATACTTGCAACATGTTACCATGCATAAATATCAAACCAGGCAAAACAAACATGTAACATTATATGACCATGAACACGTAGCTATTGATACAGGCTCAGAATCAATAATTTAGAAACCTGTTGATCAGGGCTCTGAGAAAGAGAGTTCTTGTTTTAAACACATTCACTTTTGGGGACGTACACAACTCCGTATTTGTTTTTTTTAGAATCTCGAGGCTTAGGTCATTCTCTAAATCTAAATGAAACATGAATAAAATAATCTCGCAATCAGAATGTCGGTAATATAAACGTATCCCTATATGTCACGTGGTGTGTTTATTCAGAATCTCACATGAAACATATCAAGGTTTAATTAAAGTAAAGAAAGTACTCATGGAAACTGAACTTACATAGACTTCCACTACAATGTAGAAAGGGAACTACATTAAGTTAAACAATTGTATGACAGATGTAGATAAACGTGGTACTTGTGGTCCGCATCAAAATTCATGCACACCGGGCAAGTGACCGCTATGGAAATTCAGTTTCTATGGATCCAGTCCTATTGTTTGTGACCGTGTGACGTCAATGTCATCCAATCATAACCTATAAAACTACTTCTGTGACATTAATCGCTTTTTAAATACTGGTCCCTCGTTTTCTTTGTAAGATCATTGTTCTTAATTACATCTCCGAACGATTTACTATAATATTATATTATACACTGCATTGCATATTTAAGAGGAACAATTGAGTTACACAATCATATACACATACAGTTCAACGTCTCCAGAGCTTCCCTCTCTACAGCAACAACCTCCCTGCAACAACAGCAGGATTTTTCCCTCTGAATATATATATTGAAGGAACAACAACTTCAGATTAAAATCAGACATTTTTTAGCGTGTTTGTGTTTCTTTAGAAAGAATGGAGTTATGTTGGAATTAGTCGCGTTCCATTTAATTGCATCTTTGGTTTAAGAATATGCGAAATTCTCCTGTCGTCAAAGTCACGTTTCTGGAACGTTTAGTGTAACTAACACTCTCAGACACAGTAAATGAGCTAAAACGGACCAGAAGGCGACACGGGATACAAAGATACGCTATAATGACAGCGTGTCTCTCACATTTCCAAATAATGTCACAGCGGAGGAGAATTTTAGTTCCAAATAAATCGCTATGGTGCAGTTTACTTTGGAAATAGGAATATTTGGAGGTGTTTGCTAATACATGTTTTGACTGTACATATATATGATTTGTTGCTTTATATTATCAGTATTCAAACTGACCAATCACAAGGCATATTCTCAGACCGGTCTCCGAAATTTAGTTTCATTACAAAGCGCCATATACGAGCCTTTCTTTGACAGGAACTGAAACAACTTATTCGTAGCACGTGACTCGTATTAATGAAACAATCACGTGACATATTTTGTCGCCGGTTTGGTTTGTTGCATCACAACATCGCGTGACTAAATCGCTTGATATTTTTTTTAGAAAAAAGAAAGCCCATGGCAACGGAAACTCTCAGACAAAAACAGAGAGGAAATCATACACATGTGTCACTCAACCCTTGTTAAACACCGACTAATTTGTTTTCAATCTCAAACACTTGTGACAAGGACACATTATAGCACTTGAGCTTCCGAAAATATGACAAATCGATTTTAGCAGACACTATGACCCAAATCCTTCACTTTTCTGATTTCTTACGTGAGTTTAACTTAATTCTGATTAATGTTTCGTTCTCCACTATTCTGACGTATTTCATGCCTTTTCACCAGACATTCTTTCATGAATACAGTCAAACCTCTGTTAGCGGCAACCTCTGAATAAAGGCCACTCTGTTCAAAACCGTCTTTAATTATTCAGAATTGAATGACCACCGAATAACGGCCATTTCTCAAAAGCCATATTTTGTCTTTCCCAATGGGGATTTAATAAAAAGTATGATACTGGTCATTATAGTTTCTTCTGTATCTAGCATGTTAAATACCTGCTTCTGGTAAATGAACTATTTTCATTCCACAGCACACTATTTGGGCATCATATGAAAAATGTTCGCCAGTTATAAAGTTAAACCATTAAGCCTTAAACGGTTGTATATTGTTAGTTATAGATTGAAGTATCATGATTTCGTTTCTGGATTCCATTTCAGCATTAGACTAAACAAAACTAAAATCTGTTTTTTCACTAAAGCACTTAAAATATATGGTCGGTAGGTTGGCAGATCAAAAAATATACATACGAGATACATCTGTATAGTTACTAGTACACTATTTTCTTGTGCGGCTTTCCTTTCAACCAAGCTGTTATGGAGTCCAAGGACGGTTCTCAGCTTGATGGTGACATAGGAACGTGATAAATTACCTTCCATAAAGTATGTCCAGTACATGACTTTTTAAAATCAGAGTTACATAGTCCATAGTATTGACAACAACAACAACAACAGTGATATGTTCTTAGGTCCGAACAGAGCATAGGTTATATTGAACACTGCCATTACTAATTGTTTATCAAAGACAACCTTGTCAACAATGCGTTCATTGGCTAGTTATATGTAGTCAACCTTGTCAACAATGCGTTCATTGGCTAGATTATATGTAGTCAACCTTATCAACAATGCGTTCATTGGCTAGATTATATGTAGTCAACCTTGTCAACAATGCGTTCATTGGCTAGTTATATGTAGTCAACCTTGTCAACAATGCGTTCATTGGCTAGATTATATGTAGTCAACCTTATCAACAATGCGTTCATTGGCTAGATTATATGTAGTCAACCTTGTCAACAATGCGTTCATTGGCTAGATTATATGTAGTCAACCTTGTCAACAATGCGTTCATTGGCTAGATTATATGTAGTCAACCTTATCAACAATGCGTTCATTGGCTAGATTATATGTAGTCAACCTTGTCAACAATGTGTTCATTGGCTAGATTATATGTAGTCAACCTTATCAACAATGCGTTCATTGGCAAGATTATATGTAGTCAACCTTGTCAACAATGCGTTCATTGGCAAGATTATATGTAGTCAACCTTGTCAACAATGCGTTCATTGGCTAGATTATATGTAGTCAACCTTGTCAACAATGCGTTCATTGGCTAGATTATATGTAGTCAACCTTGTCAACAATGCGTTCATTGGCTAGATTATACGTAGTCAACCTTGTCATCAATGCGTTCATTGGCTAGATTATACGTAGTCAACCTTGTCATCAATGCGTTCATTGGCTAGATTATATGTAGTCAACCTTGTCAACAATGCGTTCATTGGCTAGATTATACGTAGTCAACCTTGTCAACAATGCGTTCATTGGCTAGATTATATGTAGTCAACCTTGTCATCAATGCGTTCATTGGCTAGATTATACGTAGTCAACCTTGTCATCAATGCGTTCATTGGCTAGATTATACGTAGTCAACCTTGTCATCAATGCGTTCATTGGCTAGATTATACGTAGTCAACCTTGTCATCAATGCGTTCATTGGCTAGATTATACGTAGTCAACCTTGTCAACAATGCGTTCATTGGCTAGATTATACGTAGTCAACCTTGTCAACAATGCGTTCATTGGCTAGATTATACGTAGTCAACCAATTGTTACTCTCAAACTGCTTATACATCACCTTGAAATTCGTTTTAACTGCTTCATTACATTGTCGATTGTCCAATTAGATTGTTCCACTAATTGGTTTGGTCGGATTGGTCGACTGAGCATGGATTCCAATCGTAGAAGGCAACGCGTTGAAAATGACAGGACATATTAGTAATCAGTTACAATCGATGGACGGTGATACCTATGGCCATTCAAAATACTATACACTGGAGGTATATAACAAGTTTATAGCTTAATAATGTCACTGAAGTTGATTACCCTAATGTTGACGGTGATTTGATGTTATAGAACATTTAATGTATGACGTTACAAGTATGGAACATGTTTGTGTGTTTGCTTGTCCGTCCGTCTGTTTGGTCGTTCGATGAACTGACCGGCACTCACTTGGTCCACAGTAGACTTGTCAACTCTAAGGTTTGTGATTCCGGGTGTTCCGGGTGTTATATTTAAGTCCTATCGTCGTACATACATCACCATACATCTATATCATCACACATCCATACCCAGCCTGAACCAATATTCTATACTCAGAATGTCAATAGCGATACATTGTCATTTATCAAGTGAATTAAGCTATGTACCACGAACGTTATTATTAGCTATGAATAAAATAAAACAACGAACATAACGTCTATATTTATACCTAAAAGATGAACGATTAACTAATGCATTAATAGCCAAGACAAAACTTTCTATAAACGATTTTGTGTTCGCCGGGAGACATTGTTCTATCATGAAAACTTGAAATAAACAACATCCTGGTGTCCCAGTATTAGAGTTATTGGCCCGCTACAAGAGATACGCGTACGGTTAATATTACCTCAGTATTGTCACTGTGTACATGGGCAAGTTTTGTTGACAGCCATCGGGAATCTAATAAATATTGCCTCGGCGAATCTGGTCAAAAAGCATGACGTATCGTATTGTCAGCTAAAATCATTAAAGTCGGAACACAATGACTCGATTTTGTCATAATGATACAATGCTTAGATTACTTCAAGAATTATCCAACGTGGAGTGAGACTTTTCTTGCTTGTAGCGAATATTACATCAGTGATGAGCACAGCGATATGTTTGCGGCTGCTGACTAAAAACCAATATTATCGCCATCGACGTGTTTCCGGTATGCGCACGCATCTGTCTCAGAAAACAGTCGTCAAAAGCTCTTCCATATGGTAAACGCCGGGGAATTAAAATCTAAGGTATGTTGTTAGTGTCTTAGTTCATTTTGTAGTTCTTCTTTTAAATTGTTATTTCTTTACAGCCACTCTTAATGGCTGCGTAAATATTTTTTATTGTTTCTACAGTTCTATAATTGTGGAACTTATTATATTGTATTGTCCGTTTCATCATTTGAGCCACGAACATCCGCAACTTCGTTGTATATTCAATCTAAAATTTAATTACATCTTGTCTATAATATACGTATGTCACAATAATCTGCCATAGCACGCTTATCAATAAAAGTAGCTAGCATCAGTATTGTTGTAAATATTAATCGCATACGGCATGTTTAATTTTTTTCTGCCTGTTGCTTGCTTTGTAGCATTGTACAAAAATATAGGTCCAGTGTGGGTATAGACATGGGCGAACATGTGATATCCTGTTTTTTTTGTTGAAGGCCAAGGCGTCAGCAAACAGACATGTCTTCGCAAACAAATATTTTTTTTACTCTGGTATGAAATAAAACAATGACAAAGATTAGGTAGAATGTTGAAATATAGACGTCTGATTCCAGAGAGCCGAGTCGAACCGGACAGAGCAATGCTGGACAGAGTAATTTATCGCTGCATGTTTGACTACCTGTAGATATATGTTCACACATATACTAGTTAGCTTCTAGATATATGTTCACACATATACTAGTTAGCTTCTAGATATATGTTCACACATATACTAGTTAGCTTCTAGATATATGTTCACACATATACTAGTTAGCTTCTAGATATATTTTCACACATATACTAGTTAGCTTCTAGATATATGTTCACACATATGCTAGTTAGCTTCTAGATATATGTTCACACATATACTAGTTAGCTTCTAGATATATGTTCACACATATACTAGTTAGCTTCTAACAAGATGTTCATTAAAGTTATTCATTGATTTCTGAAAAAAATGAACATATGCGATATCGTTATCTTAAATCTAGCTTTAATTACTTGAAACATGTCCTTATACTCTTATACAGAACATGTGTAATATGAAACATATGTGCTAGATGAAAGGCATCCGTCTTCATGTATACAGTGTTGATTAAAAATAACTATATCTATTGGAAGATATCACTATTAGAAGTTAGAACGGATATAATACACACAAAACAACCATGATACTTTCTTTGATAAAAATATTGACATTCGACTATTCATTTATTTATTGTTCCACTCAATCGCTGTATTGATCCATCGATCTATCGAATAAGTTATCAATCTGCAGAGTTCACCTATTATTCGACGTAAATTTAAACTGGGGCGTTCTAATTGCAAGTATTCTTAATATATTTAGCCAGGGTCTTTCAAATGAACTATTTGAATGACCCTGCTTCTACATTCAGAAATACAAATGTCTGTATAAAACATGCAACTGTTTCTAGTGAGCTTTATGGTGTTTACTCCATCCATTCCTCCCACTTTAAGATTACGTAAGATCTCAACTGAAATACTCCAGATTTACCCATCAAGATTCAATATTTACTGTTTAAGCATTAAGTTAATTATACATTATCTATTGACGGCCGCAGATTGTACACGTTGAGCCGCATAATACATCTAAACAATGAAGCCACAGCCAACATGTGTTACCACAAATCAATGTTCATCTACCAATATTATATGCTCGGAAATGAATAACTTGCATGTTATATCAAATATACACGATATGACAATCTAATTCATTTTCTATAAATAATGCAACATTTTTGCGATAAATACCCCAGTTTTAATGTATTTAGAATGAGGACTTTGCACACATATTGATGAATATTTTATATTATATCATATCTTTTATCTAAGTAATTGGTATTGTTATAATAAGGAACAGCTATAATAAATATAATTTATTAATAGTATTGATAGGGTGTCCTAGGTTAAAAGGTACTATGCTATTTAAAGACATGTACAGTGCAACCTCTCCAGAACAGCCCTCTCTTGAGCAACAACCTCCCTTCAACAACAGAAGGGTTATTTCCCACTGCACGATTTAACTATTAGTTTAAACAATCTAGAGCAACAACCTCTCAACAACAACATAATGTTGCTACTCTCAAAGGGTATTGCTCTGGAGAGGTTGCACTGTATATATCATTGGTGTGATTTATATGTACAGTGAAACCCTTTCATGCCACACTTTGCACCAAATAAAAAGGTTCTAACTTCTAATATAGAGGTACCCTCAGTATCTAGTTTAAAAAAGGTATATAGTGAAATTAAATCCAAAATTGTATGGCCTGAAATGGGTATATTTGCTGCTTGTCTCAGCTTGGCTCGGCTTTGCTGGACTTTTCTATGTGATTTGCTTGACAATACAGACCTAGCAGATGAGATATAGCCTACAAAAGAAAGCACTAAGCATTAAACGCCAATTTTGTATAGTATTTCTAGGCATGCTATATTATTCTCCGCAAATTTACAGCACTCCATTTTGTTCTGTAAACGCAAGCACTTACGATTGTACTCTTACTGCATGATATACTTGCTATAAAACTGAAATAACAACAGAGTTGATTTAAGTATAACACAATTCTCTCTTAAAAGGAGAGAATGACAAATTAAATCCTGCAGAAACCTTAGGCAGATTATATTGTTTGTATTCTATAATCATTATACACAACAAATTAAATCTCTGGAGCAGAGATTCGTAAACACATTTATCATGACTTATTGTTTCTACCGATTTTATTTGCAGAATCAACCTGCTACGACGTTTGCTGTGTGTATCTGGAACGAAATTCAGCAATCTGATTGGATCGTTTAATAATTAGATGAGTTGACAGAACAAACAAGGTATCAGTCAAGAGAAGTGTTACTGATAGAAGGGAGAATACATGAAGCTTCGATGCAAACAAAAACATCATCATCGTGTAGTGTGTGTGGTAAAAGATTCCACAGTTTGCTTAAATGCACTGAAATATTTGTTAACATTCATTTTCCTGCTAAGATAATTGTTGAATTCCAATGAGTTTTTCCAAGAAAACTGAACAGAAACAAAATGGAATAAGAATGGTTTAGAAACTGTGTAAACAATATAGATAAAAAGATTTTATTTGAAAATAAGACATGTCCAACATTTTGCATATTTCAAAAACACAATAAATTAACATTTTCTGTGATATAGTTAAATAAAATACAAATGTACATGCTTCTAATCTAAAGTATCATGCGATCTACGCTTAAATGATATGGAATAACGTTCAAAGTTGCGGCAGAGTTTGTTATAAATTACTCCAGTCACCATGTCCGTGGATTCCATTACAAAATCTGGACTTGGACTTACACTTGGTACTCCAAGTTCTAATCTTTTAGATTCCAACATATCTTTAGTTAGCCATTCCGATTCAAGTCGGTCAACAGTTGACAGTTTAGAAATGTCTACAGAGGATTTCGCGTTTGCTGATGAAATTACTCCAACTGAAGTTCCTGCTATAGAAAGTTTCATTGTCGATTCTCCAAGCATTAAAAGGGATGAAGTCGCAAAAGGAGATATTGCTAATGGAACGGAAGCATGGAATACCGCTAATGATAATAACAAACAAACTGAAGGTGCCATAACAGTAGTAAGAAACATAGCTAGTGCTAATATAAAACAAAATGAAGGTACTCTTATTGTAACAAGGAACACAGAAAATGGTGCCAACTCATATGGTGACCAAAAGTCGTCCACAAAAAGTAAAATTCCTAAAAGTAAAACATTCGATGCTGCTTCGTCCGTTTTCAACAGCAAAACAAATAAATTCCAATTTCACGAAGATGTTTCGCATCGGCCGACTAGTGGACAAGGAAATCACGTGTTCATGACGTCACAGGAGTGTATGGTGGTGCCCGGATGTAGTAAACTCCCAAGAGAGACAATTGCAAGTAGATTACGCTTTGAAAAACAACGTTCTCCGGATAAGTCACATTCGCAAGCAAATATGCATTTAAGTATAGGGGATGGATTCCACCGACAGTGTCATGTACCAGACGGCTATAAAACACCATCGCAGAGAAAAGACCTTTTGCTAAGGGATTTGAAACGACAATTGAGAGAAATGAAAATCACGTGCGACGAGAAAGACCGCGAGATTTCGATGTACAAGCAACATGTTGATGAAGAAACTTCCAAGGTTTGTCTTGAATTTTACATTTTTTAAATTATTTTTTGGGGTAAAATGGTAAACTTTATGAATACAATGAAGTCTTTCTTAGCAACCATTGAAACATCAAGTTTTCTTATAAAAGCCACCATTTATCTTGGACGTTTCTTCTGCTTGTCCCTTTCGTTTGAGAGTAATGAGGCCCCACGAGCCACAATCTTATAATAATAATAATTTTGTTTGGCAAGTATACACAACATGACAATTTAAAAGAATGATTGATAAAAAAATGCAATACAACAACAACCGTAAAATTCATCAGTCTAAAAAATAATAGCATTACATAAATAATAATAATAAATTTATAATTATACATACTCGATAAAAGAATAACCATGTAGTGCACACCAATACCAGGGATAATACATAAAAGAGATAGTATTCCTCTTATTTCCAATACTATTAGAACATTCTGGATTTGAAAAACAAGCAATGCTTATGTAAATTCCTTTGATTTTTTTGCTCCCCATATATAACTACCAATTTAACCTCTCTAGAGCAACAACCTCTCAACAAAATCATACTTTTGCTTCTCCCAAAGAGATTGCAATGTACAAGGTTGGTGTTATAAGAAACTTGTCTATGTTCGCAATATCAGGAATATTCTGTCTTTATTTAAATCTCCATGTACGCTCATTATTGTTGTTTTTGTTTGTTGTCATGGAGACGACGTGTTTGCGTGCTTCTTTATTGTTTTGTTTGTTTTCTCTGAATTCTGGATTCTTTGTGACAAATGTTTCCCAAGATATTTATATGATGCTATGAAATGGCACTTTCTATTGATAGTGTTTTGGAAGATTTGTACGTGTTATTTCTGCAGTTTTGGCAATGTTGTAATCTGCAATCGAACAAATAGCTTTTATCAGTCGCATTTAATATTATAGTGCCACCTTTCCAAAGCAACATCCTTTGGAGATAGCAAAATGATGTTGTTATTGACAGTTTGTTGCACTAAAGAGTTTAAATTAATAGTTAAAACTTGTAGTTGGAAATTCATGATGGTGTTAAATCGAGGTTGCTGTTCAATAGAGGGTCGCTCTGGAGAGGTTGTACTGTATGATTCTAACTAAATAGTTTAATATCATTGGTCGTATATTGACTGTTAGATTTCAATTTGTTGAATAGCTAAGAGAAAATAGATTTTCATCTTTATGAATGCAAAATTATTTCTCTTATGGTAAAATAAGCAACTTTCCCTCTTTTTTCTCTTGCTATGATTTCCATGTTCAGTCTTATGTTTTGATTTAACTAATCGATAAAGTAAAAGTTTAAATAAGAATGTAAATTCTTTCATTTAAATTGCTTCCTTATGATTGGTTAACAGTCAAGCAAGACTACTTCCGCTCTTATCTCTTTATATACATACAGTGCTACCTCTCCAAAGCAACACCATTTGGGAGTAGCAAAAATGTGTTGTTGCTCTAAAGAGGCAAAATCAATAGTTAAAGCGTGCAGTGGGAAAATCATGCAGTTGTTGAACGGAGGTTGTTGTTCAAGAAAGGGCCGCTCTAGAGAGGTTGTACTGTATAGTCAAACCTGTATTTGCAGCCACCTTCGAATAAAGACCACCCTGGGTTTAATGACCATTTTTTTAAAAGTCATCTTTGATTATTCAGGACAAACTAACCTCCAAATAAAGATAATCTTTTGATAAAAGACTATAAGAATCCACCATGAGCTTCTATGTAGGATAAGGATATCTCACCCGAGGGGTCGGATTTTAACCAGGGACGAGGCTTGCCGAGTTCCCTTGTTAAAATTCCGACCCCGAGGGTGAGATATCCTTATCCTACATTAGACTGTCTCATGATGGATTATTTTTCTCCCACTCATTTTGAGAAAATACAAAACCCTCATGACAACATCGAAAAATTGGTAAAAATCTACTTTTTTACCTTATCGTTTATCACATTCAAAAGTTGCACAGCTGAAGAGAACGGTATTTTAAAGTACATACTAAAAGTATGTACCAAACAATTTCCCCGCGTACAGCCTTCTCCAGTGTGGTTGAATTAATTTATAGTTTAAAAATGTGAAGGTCGCATTTCGTCATCACGAGTGTATGAATACACAAAGTGTAATATTGAATAAACGACAATGTAAACAATATACATTTATTGTGTAACTATTTATGTCATGAGACACATCCAATAAAACAGTATTTAAATCAATAAAACAACATGTGTTTTGAATATTGAACAGTTAACTGCAACAGTTAGGAACTATTTGATAACGCGACAGTCTTCTTCACTATGAATGCGTAACAAGTCACAAAAGTTTAACGGGCGTGCGACTTTCACTTAGAATCAGAGTCGCTTGACACAATTATTCTTCGTCGTTTCGGATTAGGTTGACTGTAGAAGTTAATGTTAAATGTGCAGTTCTTCATCATACTGCCGGCGAACATGCCTTCAACGACACTTGTGTTTTATTTTTATTTTACAAGACTGATTGTGAACGCATGTTTGGACGAACCTGCATTTCTCTCGGCCTAGATGGAGAATGAACTTGTTCACGATGTAATTCAACCTGATTCATTGGATCAATAGAGCTTGTGGAGGGTGGATACGTAATACTGAAAACTATCTTACATGAGTAAAAGTGGGAGAATATAAAAATCTACTAATGCGTGTTTACTATGCAGACGTAGTAGTAGTAAAAGTAGTCCCGTGAAGGTCGGAATGAATTCACGTGCGGTGGTCGCTCATGTAAGAAAGATGTTGCTAATGTAAGATAGGATTTTCTTATATGAGCTGAAAACCTATCTTACATGAGTAAAAGTGGGAGAAATATTTTGTCTTTCCAACGGGTGGTATTTCTTCACAGTTTTGACTGTATATCATTTTACTGATATCGTTAATGTCTTGTTTGCAGCTGGTCCAAGCCAAAGACGAGGAGCTGACAAGACTAAGAGACGAATTAAAGCACGTTAAACAGAGCTATGATGATATTTCTAATTTTTGTGAAGAATCGATCACAGCGGCGTCAATGCTGGAACAGAAGGCTACAGACTTAAAGGTATGTCATATATGTGGGATATCACTCCAAAAGGCTACAGACTTAAAGGTATGTTATATATGTGGGATATTACTTCAGAAGGCTACATACTTAAAGGCATGTCATATATGTGGGATATTACTTCAGAAGGCTACAGACTTAAAGGCATGTCATATATGTGGGATATTACTTCAGAAGGCTACATACTTAAAGGCATGTCATATATGTGGGATATTACTTCAGAAGGCTACAGCCTTAAAGGTATATGTCATATATGTGGGATATTACTTCAGAAGGCTACAGACTTAAAGGTATATGTCATATATGTGGGATATTACTTCAGAAGGCTACAGACTTAAAGGTATATGTCATATATGTGGGATATTACTTCAGAGCTTGACATTATTGTTCAATTTGTACCTAAAAGCCTGTGTTTGATGAATATATTTGTATTTATCTCAATGTTGACAGACAGCCTATCCTCAGATAAGCGACTATTCCAATATTAAGACAAACACAATACAGCAGACATTTATGTTCAGACTGAATTTCAATAGTTCATTTATATTTCACACAGAAAATGGGACAACATGAATACTAGGAGATTTTGTCCTGTGTCAGATAACTGGTGAACAGTTAAACTTTGATACTATATACGATCATCTGTGGAACCAAAGAAAAAAACTATCAACCTCTCTCTATCCCCCCCTCTATATCCCTCTCACTATCTCACTCTACCTTTATCTTTCTCCCTCTCTTTCTCCCTCTCTCTATCTCTCTTTATCTCTTTCTCCCTCTCCTATCTCTCCCTCTCTATATATATCCCCCTATCTATATACCCCCTCTCTATATATCCCCCCTCTATACCCCTTCCTATAATCACCCCTCTCTATACCCCCTCTATATATATCTATCACTCTCTACATCCACCTCTCTCTATATCCCCCTCTGCGTATATCCACCACTCTCTTAGCCGAGGGCTGTCGAAATATAGAAAAAAAATAAAGATAGCCAGTCTGAACTTTGATCAACTGGTTCCCGTTCCATGTACTGCGCCAGTTGTACACACAGAGCCAATGGAAACCCGCTATTCTCTTAAAATCTGATGGTCAACGACCTACATTCCTTTTTATACATTAAGGACACTGATTCTTTTCACCATGGCGGCAGACTACTCCAGCTGCTAAACTCCTGGAACTCGACATTGAATGTTTAGATGATATCTGTAACACGTTTAGGAGTGCAGCTTAACGATTTGTCTTAACAGTAAATTGTCATTCCTGTGTGGTGTATTGATTGGCATCATTTGAATATCCTTCAGGGATTGAAATGTGACCGGATTTTATTCTGGATAACCGTAATTTATACAAAACATTTAAATGCCGAACTCCATCACGTGTCGAGTGATTTCTATGGAAACCCAGCATTATGTAAATGCAATGAAATGAGCCAGTATCTGTGACATTAAAATAATAATTTGTCAGAAGATGTCGATATTTGACACTGGAATTTGTATAAAACCACAAGGTACCAGGATTATTTCCCCCGTGGTATTACAATGATAATTGGTATGCTGACAAATACAAGATAAAATTCACGAAACAGCGAGGTTTGAAATCAGACAATGAATGGATTATACAGAGTACTAAGGTAATTGAAATTGACAAAGTACCAGAGAACATGTCACAGAACCAACTTAATGACACAGGGTCCTTGTATGGTATGAAACAAGACTCCCAAAATGACATACGAAATTAGTAAGATAAAGACAGGAAAAATGTCAGAAATTGGACAGTACACAATCCTGGTAAACTGTTTTCTGCTGTGTACCAAAGGGTGTGAACAGTCAAGCCAACTAGTTTACGGTTTTGGCCGAATGGAGCAAGACCGGAAATACGGTCACGTGAGATGATATTTTATCCTTAACGGTTTTCACCACGTACCATTATATTGCGGTACACTCTTGATGTGCATCGCATATCGTATCGTCCGATTCTGCATCGCTAGTCAACGATGCGTTCAGTAAAACAGGTTTATACTTCTCATGTTAAAGTAAAGATGAATATTTAAAATGTAATATGAACGACAGATTGTATCAAACAATACATATACAAGACAAGACACATATACATGTATTCTTCTTATTATCATCAGACTAATTATTCATGACTTTGTGATTCTCATATCGCGATGAATAATTTAAATATCAATATCATTAAAACAATGATTGCTAAAACCAGGTTTCTTGTATATAAGGTACTCTACATCAAGCGCCTGACTCGTTTTCTGTGATTTTCGAAACACAGTACATGTACTGGATTGGATAGTGGGGACCGTGCCCACAGATCCATTACACTGTGACGACCACCATGCAATATTTCACCCATAGTTTAACCCGGGTCCGAGACCATAGAACTCAATAAAACCTGCTGCAAAGACTAAACAACGGATATTGACAGTACACACATCAATGAACTTTCCTATACGATCATGTGAGAACTTCTTCTTTGATTGGATAAGGTCAATGTCGAATTTATAAAAAAAACTTATTGAAAATCAATGAAGCTGTTGATCTATATTAAAGGTAGGTAGGTATAGTCTTAGAAAAGGTTTACGGTTTAAGGAAATATTCAGGATTTGTTAGTTCATTATATATATCATTCACTCATTCCATTGCGTTAAAATTATTTTAGGGGACTGTAGAACAAGGGAGGGAGGGGGGGATAATACGTGACTACACGGTCAAACCTGTGAACAAAGGCCACATTTGGTAAAGAATAAATGTGGCCCTTTTTGACAGGTGACCTTTCTTCGGAGGTTATTCTGTTCTAAATAATCAATAATGGTTCAAAGGATGGGCTTTATTCGGAGATGACCACTAACACAGCTTTGACTGTACTGTATATCTGATTCTTTCCTGAACTGGTTCCTGTTCCATGTTGCAATGCACCAATTAAAGACTTTGTACAGAGTGAGTCAACGGGAATCAGTTAAATTCTGTCCTGTATTAGTGTTCATTACGTCCGGGTTTTACTGTTTTCCATTCAACACTAAACAAGGCAACTTCATGGTGTATTCTTTAATACACTCAATCTATCTCTGATATTATCTCTCTATATTAATTTTCTCTATATTTACAATGTAATCAGTGCTGACGCCTATATTGTATTGCCCTTGGCTTTCCGTGTACGCAAATTCCACTTATGACTGGAGCGGATTGCATTTGACGTTATTTCAGTTTTAATTTATTCCCAAGTGAACTTTTGGATATTCCTAGCTCGCAGTATCTGTCGGATGTAAATACACAGTGCACATACGAAGCGTGATAAATGTGTCTGTCTCTTATTCTTAAGGAATTCTTCGTTTAATTATTGTAATGCTGTAAAAATAACAACAATGCCAAGGTCGCCTTTTTACGTAATGATTTTCGGAAAGGATTTCACATAACGGCAAAGTTTGTAATGTAACATAGCGCTTGAGATGTTTAGTAAAAACAATCGTGCATTAATATTTCTACTCAGGCATTTCCGTAACTGAGAAATACGCCTCGTACATATGTGAAGGGTTACAAATTTTGGTTATGCGGTTTCCGGTCACTACTTTTTCAACACAAGGCACTCGTTCTCAAGAATGATTCTCAGAATTACAGACTTTCAAACGTGTTTATCTTTCATAATTGATAAACTGGGCGTCAAGTTCCCATTGAAGGAGAAACTGGTTGTTTTCATCATTGTTTTCCCAGGGTCAGCCATGATGGAAAAGTAGCCCCTAAACAACAACAACTACAAATGGCGGCCTGCCTATCATGTCGAAGCACTTTTCTTATGACAAACGTCGAGGAGTTCCGATTGATCTCTGGAGTCAATATTTCCATTTCAGCCAAGTTTCCGAATAACCTTGAACTACAGAGCCAGACAGTGGATGTGACAACTATTAAAAACCTCTTGTATCTTGTTAATGATTGAATGGAGGGCCTGCTACGTTTAATTGTTTGAAACATTTAGATTTCTAAGTTTGAACTAATTGTTTTTGTTTCAGAATGCAATGGATGATAGAGAAAAACAACATCAGAAAATTTATCTTGAGATGTACAGAAAAGGTCAAGATTCAGCACGATTCGAGAGAGAAGAAGAGGTACTGTTACGGCGTTGTGATTGGCTGACCGATTCGTGAATTATCTAACCCTGTTTCTGATTGGTTAAATGTAATAACTTCGATCATTTAATTGGAAAATTAACAAATGATAGCCAATCTCTTGTTAAACCCATCGTCTAATTGGTTAAGAGAATGAATTCTTTACAACATGATCGTTACTCACATTATGAACCAATCAAATCAAAGCAATTAAATTGAATCTCAATGCAGCCTCAATGTCATTAATGGATTGTTAATTCAACTTGTTCGTATAATTAAATAGCCCTCTGTACTGTACTTACGATGTTTGGAAATGGGTTGGATGAAAATCTTTGAGCAGGTTATTGAGCATTGTCTTCGTATTCAACTCCTTCCAATGCACCACTGAAGATTATATCTACTTTTCTTAAAACTCATTTTGGTAATTTATTTCTCTCAGACCAGACGTATCGAATTGACAGCCCCTGAAATGAAAATCAATTATTTAATAACATGGAGGTTTTAGCTATCCGTTATTTCCGTAATATATCATAGCTTTCACAATCCAACACCGTGTCTAGACCAGTTTTTTTTATCTTTTATCAAGTTTGTTGGTTAGATTTCCCCACATTTATCATTCTGGATTTTTCTGCTTCAATCATGCATCAAATGAACGAATATTTGACCGAATATGTTTCTCATATACAGAGTTGTCGTTCCTTATCACACACGTCTGAAAAAAATAGTTCCAAACCACGTGACAAAGTATCCTTGGTCTGATTTTCTCGTAAATTTTGTCCCAAAGTAGTGATAAATAAATTAATTCAATGTTATGTAAAATATGTGTACCTTTGTATGGCTTTTTTTATTTAACAATGATCTTGGACACGCTGTAGAGGTGTATTAGAGTGATAAAGAACGACAACTCTGGGTAGAATTAATTGTTTCTGACGCACTTTCCCATCATCCTCTGCATGGATAAAAAGGTCATATTCCTGGAGTTTTGTCATGGCATAGGAAACCGTCTTTTATGACAACATTTCCAAACTTTAAACAAACCAATTCACGATCTGCAGAGAAATATAATAATAAATAGACACGCATGGTCCAGCTAATAAAGGATCTATAACTTTTATTATTTAAATACCATGAATTATCTCCGAAATAAATACGTATATCCATTAATGGATAGCGGCCTTTGTAAATGATAACGATGTTTGTGTTCGATCCAAGAAATCAAAACCATTGTTATGATACTTTGTTCATACATTACATGACAGCCCTGTTGAATAAAGGGCAAGGGCATATATATTTTGTACATGAAAAGATCCAGAAAGGCATGCATATACAGTGCAACCTCTCCACACCATTTGGAAGTAGCAAGAAAAGGTTGTTGCTCTAGAGAGACTAAATCGTGCAGTGGGAGAAAAATCATGCTGTTGTTGAAGGGAGATTGTTGCTCAAGAGTGGGCCCTCTGGAGAGGTTGTACTGTAATTCTTTTTCAAGGCGTCTCATTGTTCATTCTGCTTCATGTCGTAATTGTTAATTAATTGTTCAGTGCTTGATTCGTAATTCCAGAATCAAATTTGGTAACTCAATTTAGATATTTCTCTCATTGGAGTAACCCAGTGTAATTACAATGTAGAAAGTTTCATCAGCTTTTACGTTTTATCGCTACATTGAGGGCATAACAACATGACGACTAATTAATCTTGGGCTATGTTTCTCGTTTTTCCATTCATCAGCTGGGAGAAGTCATTTGCAAATTAGATCTTCTGTAATTACACGAACAAATATGATGCCACATAACGGATCATCAATACATGTAGCTATTTACGCGTGTTGCAAATTAGCAGCTGGCAGCGAAAAGTCTGCTTAAAATGTATTTCTTAATTATAGAAGGCTAAATGTTTGACGTCAGAATCTAAAGCTGGAAAAGTGTTAAGATTTAATAAAAATTTGCTGTCTCCAAATGAGCTTTCTCCGCAGATTATAACTCAGTCTAAATTCTATTCAGATAGATAGATAGATATTAGATACATTCATGTTTCAATACTGTCTTGGAAACATTACTTTCCTTAAATGAATCAGTTGTTGTTTTATTTTGATTACATGTTATTTTGTTTAAATTGTTCGAAAATGTCTGCGTTCAGCTACAATAATACAGTAACATTTATGTTGAGAACTTTTGTCGGAATGCTCTGAAACAACTGTGGAACATGCTTTATTATGAGTTGATGGGTAACCATATTAAATTGGTATTGATTTGTTCGTTGCAACGTTGTTTACTGGTGCACTTGTAACACAGCGGAAGATTTCTGACTTTAAAATGATCAATTATTCTGTCAGACACAATTTATTTTCAAACACAAGATTTCTTCTATAATTCTCTCCGTTACAGATTACATCACAGCTGATAGAATCAAGATTTCTTAGAATTATTCTTTATCTTACAGTATTTCTTCAAATAGTGTACAACCTGTCCAGAGCGACCCTCTCTTGGGCAACAGTTCCCTTCAACAACAGCATGATTTTTCCCACTAATTTTTTCCCGATTAATTTATTAATTTAACTTCACTAGAGCAACAACGTCTCAATATCAACAAAATTTTGATAATAATTGACAGAACTTTTGTACATTTCATTTACATAAAAAACAAAATCGATGGAACCTAACATTATTTCGGATAATCCATTTTTTCGGATAAAGCATATTAAGATAATCGAGGTTATTTTACATTAAATTATACAGGGACATCGGGCCCGAAACATTCATTTCGGCTAACACCAGGTGTTCGGATAACCCAAGTTCGGATAATCGAGGGTTTACTTTATTTTTATCGTTATATATGTTGTCGAAATAAGCACATCCAGGCAACACATCCTCTTTTTGCAAAAGTTTCCATTTGTTAAAACAGTAAATCATAACTTTAAAGATCGTCTCTTCATATATATTTCAAGCAATCGATTGTTCTATCCTCATTATTTGAGCTTTCTTCTTCTCACAGAAAGTGTATAACTTGAAACTTAACGTATGTTTATCGTGAATCATTATTGAGACTTGAATTTTACATGTTCAAACTTTTTCTATTTCTTGTCACACAGCTTGAACGACTAGCCGGTGCCGGTGGGTGTACGGTGACGATATCAGAGCTGGTAAAGAAATTAGCCTGGACCGAACTGGAGCTCGCAAAATGGCAGACGATTCGACGTCAGGAGAGTTACCAGGATGCAACGCGACCGGAAACGGAAGCCGAAACAATTCTGAGATTTTTAAAAGATTCCTTCTTTCATTATATCACTGACGAGAAGGACTCAGACCATCATTTACGTGCAATGGTGAAAATATTTAAATACACTGAACCACAAATGAAGAAAATAAAAGAAAGCAAATTGATAGAAGCGCTGGAGAAAAAGAATAAAAAGAAATCGAAGCATAAATAAAAAGGAAAAGAGAGTTCGGAGACCATTAGGAGAACTTTGGTTAAACTTTTATTATTAGAGAAATTAGTACTATATGTAAACTGGGTACGACTATTTATTGTACAAATATCACCACAGAATTTACCAGAACTCCTCGGCGTTTGTCTAAAGAATGTGTGTATTTCTCATTTACGGAAATACCCGAGTAGTTACGATTGCCACGGAATACGATGTGCCTTCTTTAAACTAATCAGCAATAAATGTCATATGACAGGGACAGGGTCAAATGTATGACCGACATTTCTGTATGGATAGAAACATTTCGTGATGTGAATTCTTAATGACAACTTTCGTGTTCAAAGATTATTTTCATCCGCGGTATGTTGTTTATTAAGTGTAAAAATGCGAACGATAGTTCAGTTTTCATCAGCCTCGATCGTCGCGCATGAATTTTGATGCGAACCAAAGTACTACGTTTATCTACATTCACAGTGTATTTGCTGAACTAAATCCCGTTTCGTGTTCAGTACAAGCCTGTGTAAGTTCAGTTTCCACGAGTACTTTCAGTACTTTGATTAAAGCAGACTGTATTCATTGAATTCTTCTCAGCCGAGTTTGTTTGTCTTCAAAACCATTAAAACATACGTGCTTGATGGAACCCAGATTCATCTGTAATTATTACATAGAACCATTTAAGTGATTGATGTATTGTGTTTACCCCGAGAAAATCACAACTTGATCCATTAGAAGTACGTTATCGACATTTGTACAAGTGAAGTTTACAGTCGTTGTCATTAATGGTTCCATTTGTTGAAAAGCGCATGAATTTCGAATTAGACTACATTGTCAGCCAAAGTCTAAAATTAGCCCCCCCCCCCCCCCCCCCCAGTCTGAAATGCATCCTACGGTCCAGTAAATAAAGGTCAAATTCATTATAAATTATACAGTATGGTAATTAAATGATGATACTTTGTACTACGTGCTTTTGGTTGATTTATTTGCATTGTATAAACTTGCGAATTGTAAGAGTTCCTTACCATAAAACCTGATTGGAGATCCTTTCATTGTTAAGACCACCTCAATATAAGTATCTTAGGCCGGTTTTCTATCTGTATATTACAGTCAGGCCTGGATTGTGTTCGGGTCCCAGCGGATGTTTTAATTAATATCTAGTTTTTTTGTACTAGCTAAATGTCACTTGCTCGGCGCGCATGAATTTTGATGCTGACCAAAGTACTACGTTTTTTCTACATCCGCCATGCAAGTGTGAAAACTAGTTTCATGTTGGCAGTGCAAGACCTATGTAAGTTCAGTCCACAATGAGTACTTTCAGTACTTTGATTACCAATTAAAAATCAAAGTATTCTCTGTTTTTCTGGGAGAAGACAATATATGTGTATGAGGGGGCTGTTCTGTAATGACCATTGCATTTTATCACATTTTTGTTTGAATATGTTTTCTCTTCTGAATTTTAATGTCTCTGACAATTGCACAGAGTAATGGGAGGTTATCGTGACATTACAATTAACTTTATGGGCTTCCAAGATTTATCTCCCTTCCACATTTCAAAATTATTTACGCCTAAATTCGCCAGAATGTTCAAAGTGTAAATAAAAATTATATTTCCATTATTTCTGTTGTTTCTTTTTTTCATCAACAATGTGATCACATTTTTTGGTGTCAGCCACGTGGCTGGACATCCGTTGTGTTGTCCGTCCACCCGTCCTGTACAAAAAAATATTTATTGTCTGTATACGAATAACAAGTAAACATTATCTATGTTATATAACTATTGGTCAACTTGCTGAACACATACGATGCGTGTGGCGATATAGGACCCTTTTTTTATTATGTCCTTTTTTGTTAATATGAGACAAGTCATGTGTGAAAATTAAAATAGCTTAATTGCGAAAACACTCGGCCTCAGTGTCCCCGACATCGAACATTTACGGAGTTTTCACGAACGCTTAACAGGACGTTGACATAGACGTTGACCTTTTGACGTCGTTTAGTTACGACGTCACTTTATTCTGAAGCTTATTGACGACGGACGGAGAAATATTTTTATCTTAGATAGTTATGTTTATAAATCAGCAAAAATAGGCGGGACATTATCAAAACAGTGGTAAGTTAGAAAAACTTAATTTTTATTTTTTTATAGAGAGATTTTTTCATTATATTATGTCTGTAAAATCCCATATATTGATGGATCTTACTGAAAAAGTGTGTCTTTTCATTTGGCCTATTGAATAAAAATCATAGGATGGTTAAGGATCCTTTTTTTATTCATTTTTTTCTTTGATTACAAGTTTAGTGAGAAACACATTTCGATAAATTATAAAAAGCGCAGGTTTCAGTGTTAAAAAAACGAGAGCGGTTTTTTCGCTTTTTTGGTATATTTCGTCATGTCTTTAAGAATATTAATTTGAAAATCTTTAGTACATTATAGGTACGAGTAGATAAATTTGTTTCGTGTTTTTTTTTTCTGGAAATTGTGATATCATGGTGTTTATGGTGAAATACATAAAATATATCATCATAATGTATGAAATGTGATAAAAATGACATAAGGAAAAACCATACTGAATTATTTTCTTATATTTTATTTTGAATAAAATAACGCAATTATTAAGTTAGCTAGTGGCGGGTTTTGTATATGCACCCGATGGTAAAGTTAACTTTGTATGTCGACTTTATAATAAGTTAAATTTTTCTTATTTCGATAAACAATCACTGATTCAAGTTTAGATCCTCTGGTTACAGAATGTCAAATTATATCGCAATAAGCTCACTACAAAATTAATTTTATAAATTAAATTTTTATGCATTTTGTATTATAACCTAATTTCAGCGTGCCCAAAGCGCACCACACAGAACAGAGGTCAGCCCTTGTATAAAACCTAGGTCATTCAGATTGGACACTTAGGTCACCCATAGAAGATGTACACGTGGTAACACTACCTCGAGAAATATCAACAGTTGATCAAAAGAGAAACCAAACATACTTTTCTTCACTGAAGTAACTGAAGGTAAAAACATTTCTCATTGGTTGTTTCTGAGTTGTTCTTGACCTGGTCCATGTTAAAGTATACAATGTAACCTCTTCAGTGCAACACCCTTTGGGAGTGGCACAATTATGTTGTTGTGTTGTTTGTTGAGAGGTTGTTGCTCTAGAGAGGTTCAATTAATAATTAAATCGTGGAGTAAATCATGCTGTTGTTGAAAGGATGTTGTTTCCCAAGAGGAGACCCCGCTTGGAGAGGTTGTACTGTGTCCGTATATGTGTCAGATTAATTCTAGAAAAAGTAGCGTGAGTACAAAAAGGATGATTTTCGAATAAACGGCCGTCAGAAATGAACTCAATTGTTTTTTTTAATCTTTGGCTTATGTTTTTAAAGCTAAAATAACGATATTAAGACACTTTTTGGGACCAAATTAACATAATTATCAATTTGAATATAACTGAAATATAAAAAAAACGCTGTGAATATAACAATTTTGTCGTTTTTAAATCAGATGGACCAATTGTCGAAATGATCATTAAGTAGGGTATCAAATAAAGAGCAAGTACGGAGAATAATAAGAAAATATGTATTTTATGTTACAGAACTTGAAGTGGAAGTATTGAAATTGGTTGAAGGAACCATTGGTTGCACATTTGAAAGAAAGAAAGGAAATAGAAGGCATTAACTATTGAAGCGAGGGCGGAGGTTGATGAACAAAGGAAGAAAGGTGAATATTACAGCAAATTTATAAATACAAAAAACTATATACCATACTGATATAATTCCTCCTTTTCCTTTTCTCAAAGTAATTAATTGCGATAACCACAGGCTCTTGAGACCAAAGCCAGTCTTTGCTTCACCCTAGCTCTAGAATGCCAAGGC
Source organism: Lutraria lutraria (assembly GCA_964023205.1). Lineage (NCBI taxonomy): Eukaryota > Metazoa > Mollusca > Bivalvia > Venerida > Mactridae > Lutraria > Lutraria lutraria. The sequence continues at coordinate 21,689,029 of OZ026850.1, read as the reverse complement.
TAGTCACGCAATCATGGCAGTGTAATTTGGAGGAGGGAAAATAAATGTACCCGATTCGTAACCCCCTGTTCAAATTTGGTCGCATATTTGGTAATTTTATGTTTCTCCTTACCGAAATAAGTCAATCAACCAATCAATAGAAAAGCTAATTCATTATATTTGACTATTTTACTTTTTAATTACAGAGTATTAGAAGACCATTCACAAGGAGACCAAAGGCGTGCTACCATGAGAGAGGATATAGTGAAAATATGAAAGAGTTTTGTGAACTATTTCAATGAATGCACGATCGAAGGAACACAGACGCAAGTAGAGAATATGATTACAAAACGGAGACATAGAAGATGCCAGAATTTTTTGCTGCTTGAAAAAGCTGCAGAGGAAGATGATTTGGAAAGGTTTTCTTGAAAAGATTGATGAAATGAAGACAGGCTCTAAAACACCGCGTTGACAAAACCAGACCACAAGATAAGTAAATTTAATGAATGAAATGTGATTCTGAAAACGTATACAGAGCTAGATATGGTGAGAATAAAAGGTGTCTAAGAAAACCAGATGTCAGGCAATGGGGACCATGTTTCGTCAACAGGGAGCAAGATTGGGAAAGACCAATATTCCTAAACCAAAAATCACACAATACGGAATCGCCCAAAGATACGACAAAAGGTTTCAAATATCTAAGATAGATTCGTCACTTCTAACTGAGAACAAAAAGCTATATCAGAAATGAACATGTGCCTAAAATACCCAATATCCAATGAAAAGGATAAAGTTTGTGTGATGAATGTGAACGACGAAGCAAAGCCAAAAGACTGCCCATCCTGACCAACACCAACACTAAACGTCGACTAAAAGATATCAAAACAAGGGCTTAAACACTGGTAGAAAGGTAACTAAACCTAAGAAAGTGGGACAACTCCTTGAAACAAAACACACTCCGCTCAAAACAATCTGCTGAAACTAAAAAACACTGTAGAAGATATGAATGTATGTGATATGATAAAACCTGATGGCTCACGTAAAGGACACAATAAAAACAAGAGACTTTAAGAAGAAAGAGATAAAATCTAAGATCAACACTGGTCGGCAACATCAATGTAAAACATGAAGCAGAAAGTTAAGAACAAACTTACAACACCGGGTAAATCAGCAAATGAACCACTTACAAACATTGATCTGTCATCAAGTAATCGAGGAAAGCGTTTCCTTTAGCCAAAAGCCAATGCTTCCCAAAATCCAATCCAAATACTGAGAAGCCAGCTAAAGTTCCGTGTGCCTCGCCTGAACAAAAATCAATCGCGCACCTCTACCTGACATAAGAGGCGGTAGACAAGACACTAAAGACACATCAAAACAAACACAGGCAAGCAAAACAAGAAAGCATGTTTCAACACCTTACAGTCGTGGTGGAAAACGTTCCTTTACCACCGATTAAGACGGGTCCGAAAATATTATCGTGACATAGCTGACAATGATGAAGATACTATATACGAAAAAAGAGAGAATTGAAGCCGAAATTATTGTGGGCCGATTTTTGAAAATCTTTTCGACCAAATTACTAAATGTAGTTAAAATTTTTAAAACAAATCAAAAGAAACTTTGCTGTGAACAATTACTTTATTCCTTGTTTTTTTTGCTATGCAATATATAAAAAAATATTTGTAATGCATTTGTGATAATATGTAAATATAACATAGAAAAAATCACTTAATTCTTGTACTTTTTATGAATGTCCCTAAGCCGAAATGTGTTGCCTACAATCATGTACATTTTACTTTGTACTTATAAAAAGTTTCTAACTTTCGAATAGTTTAGGTTTTGTCATGTCGATCATCGCAACCAGCGCTGCTTTGGGTTGCCAGGGAGATTTTTAGGAATTTTACCATGGCATTTAGTTAATTTAATTATTTTTGCTGTTAAATTTATATTGTTTTATTGACATCTTATAGTATTTATATATAATGACAGTAAATGTCTGGACAAAATATACACCATTAATAAGGACACACAAAGTAGCGGAATCGACCGAGATGTGACGAAGTGATATTTACATCGTTCGGAGAAAGTCCCGTCATTTTCGATTAAGTAGCAAAATTAACCGAAACTGTGTAATAACCCCTTAATTTTCAAAAAAGTGTTTCCGTGGCGACTTCGAGTTAAGACGGACACCAAATATTCAAACGAAAGCTTAACAAAATTTTCATATTAATAGAAATTATTCACCGCAGCATTATGTATGTCATTCTGCTGCTACAAAAAACACGCATATTTATCTATTGCAGACGATCTTTATGTAAATGCATTCGATGCGAGATACATAATTGAAGTTTTATAATTGGATACACTCTGAGTATAGCACGTGCGCCTCTCGTGTCTCAGAGCTCCCAGTCTATAACCGCCCTGTTACATTAAATACAGTAAAGATACGTACGGTTACAGCCTGGGTTTTTTGTACCAACTAATTGTGTAACTTGGTTCTTTCTAGATTGGATTACATATCGTGTGGAATAGACTTAACTTATATTAGACTTGGTTTGTAAACAATAAGTTGAGTAGACTAGTAACTATATTGGATTTGAATTAATAGGTCACGTGTGAATGTATATGATATTACATTTATAAATAAACTGGACTAAAATATCTACATTAAGGCTATATATAAACAAATATTAGCTTAAGTTAATCAAGTCACTCTGGATTGGATTATGTTTCATGAAGGTAAACTATTTTTACATAATTTTTTTCATTTCAAGCAACACAAAAACTGTTAAATCTAAATAAGGTCAATTAATATAACTAATTGTAGATCTAGATACATTGAACACATGAGTTGATAAGCCGGTCATTAACCTATGAGGTATGGACATATAAACTTTATATCAAAAACCAAAATGTCATATACATAACATTAATGTTATTTTACAGTTTTGTCAATAAATCGGAATACATGTAGTAGACTATAGTTTAAGGAATGTAGATACACGTTTTATGTTTATATATCTAGATCACTTACTAGATTAGATAAGAAGAATAGTAAATAAGTTCAACATAAACATAAGATATCATATTTCACCTACATCTAGTCCATGGGCGTATCAGTATGTATACATACGAACATTTCATATTTATTAAAGTTTACAAGTTAACGTCTGTTACAAAGTTTTCAATTTTCACATCGGTAAGTACTAATTTTAAAATTACCAATTTTTCACTATATCCTTGTCCACTATAACCATGTGTCAATGTACGGTCTTCTTGTAGAGGTTCTGTTTCGTTCAGGGTCTATTTGATGTGACTTACAAATGGATTCTAAATCGTACCCTGCATGTGTACTCAAGATGGCATTTCTTATGTAATACACTGTTATATTGTTAGTTTTCTGTGGTTCTATGAAAATTGTTGGTTTAACAGATCAAGTGGTCACTGAGGGTCATTAAACAATCTTGGTCCCAGGATTGAGATCGATCTCTAAGCTCAAATCTAATGTTCAATCTCAACTTATTTCATATCAATGCCTTATAAGTAACATAATGTTTGAATAATTTACATGCATATGAAACTTCAAACTTGAGAATAGTAGAAACACGAAAGTAAGATTTGGACTGGGTGACCAATCTTAAGTTTAATATTCTCAGACGTCCCTGACGAACATGTGTATGCGAGGAAATAAACTCAAACTCGATTGGAGGCTTATGAGGCATTTAATATACACACCAAAAGTACGTCCCAGTATTCTGACGTTATAATGTGCATCAAATATGATAAAAAATGATGCATTACTCATAATGGAAACAATGCTACATGATAATATAATCTACAGGCGCGTAGCTTGTACTCTTATCTAATGTGGACAGACATGAAGTCATTATAGTTTAAACTACAGTAAAACCCCGAAAACCGGACCTCTTCCGGACTAGGCCAAAAGTCTGGTTTTCTGAAAAAAAATGGGTTTTAAGAGAGCTTCTGGTAAATTCCGGAAAATAGGATTTGAAAAATTGTCCGATTCTCCTGGAATCCCAGTTTTCATGGACTTTGCTGTACTTATTACTTGATGACTTTTTACGTGACCTGATTTGATTATATAAAATTAAACGTTTCCATGGTTATTTGCCTGTACTCGCTGCTGATCTTTCAGAGATGCCATTAACACCATTATTATTCATCATCAACCTAACGATACACACGTTGAACTGTTCAACATCTGCTTATTAAAATCATGTCTACTGTTAAACATGATTAAAAAGATCATCTCTTTGACTAAAAGAATCTAATCAAGTACTGAAGTATTCATAGAAACTGGACTTACATAAACTTGCACTGAGCATAGAACAGGAACTAGTTTAACATATCGGATGTAGAAAATTGTAGTTCTTTGAACCGCGTGCCGACTGCCGAGCGATTGACGGCTATAGCAAGTTGAACAATCGTTTAGTTTAAAAAACTTGTCTAAAATAAACCGACTTTTACAAATAAGATGTTATCAATACTGCATTGTGTGTTAAATATCTGAATATAATGTAAAACGTTGTATGTATTTGTCATTATGCTTATGTACGGAATGCATTATGTGTCATGTTATAAGAATGACTGAACCTATTGCGTCTTATATAACGAGGAAAATAGGTTTCTATACCAACACAAGAAAATGTATCAGATATTATGAGTATCAAGGAAGTAAAATTATGTTAATGAAGGTGCAACTTTACTGCATACAATTACTTACAAATCCTTCACTGAAAGTCTGATTTACAATCGTTAAACATTTCTTTATAATATTCTATGAATCTTAACAGCGATCGTCCCAAAAGTTAGACCAATCCTCTATAATGACTACTTGTAAAGTAATCTGCATGTTTTTTTTTTAAATCTTTTTTTTCATATTTCAACTTGATAACTAGCCCACCTCAATATAATAACCGATTTTTTGGTAACAATATCAAGATTATACTGTAAATGCTACCAGGTACACTGTAAAAAGTCCCCGTAATTTTTACGGGCAGTACCGTTGATATCCTGACGGTACCGGTACCGTTCACTTGTTTACGGGTTTTACCGTTATACAGCGTTGCATTCTGGGAATCTCGGAGAGGCAACAACGCGCTGATTTCGGGAAGCATTAGTTTGCAAAGAGTTTTAGGTCATTGTGCGGGCCAAAGAGTTTTAGGCTGTCAATCATAATGCGTATGAATATCGATATTTAAATATTGCATGGATGTAAAAAAGTATGTGTGTATTTAGACTGATTTAAAGTAGATGTAACTAAAATAAATTATTCAAACCTGTCATGAATACACAAAAAAATATAATTGGGAAACATGTATAATTAATTTTGGGACTATTTTTCTCATATATTTAAAGTATCCGCATCGTAAACGTATTATTTTATTGAACGCAACTGAATCCATTTAACTATTTTAGATGGATAAGTTGTTGGCATTCATCATAATATATTTTTAAGTTTCTGACATGTACTATCTTTTAATTCTGAGTCCCATGTAGATGTATATATATATAGGTTAAAATATATATCGACTGAAACTCTTTGGAAATCTTTCTTTTTTAAACATATATATATCTTCAACGACCAGAACTCTTTGGAGTACTCATATATGTATTGGGTGGCAGTAAGAATTGGAAGAGCATGTTGTTTCTCAATATCTAGGGCCATTTAACTGACATCCTTTCACTTTAAGTCAATTTTAAAGCCATTTACAAATGCTAAAGTATTTCGACCAGAACTCTTTGGAATCTATTGATTTTTTAACGTAAACCTTCAACGACCAGAACTCTGGAGTATTCGTATATGTGTTGGGTGGTTGTTATATAGTTCAAAGAAACATGTTATTTCTTAGTATCTATTGCCGTTTAACTGACATCTTTTCACTTTAAGTCAATTTTAAAGCCATTTACAAATGCTAAAGTATTTCGACCAGAACTCTTTGGAATCTATTGATTTTTTAACGTAAACCTTCAACGACCAGAACTCTTTGGAGTATTCGTATATGTGTTGGGTGGTGGTAATAATTAAAAAAACATGTTATTTCTTGATGTCTAGGGCCATTTGTCTTTACATCCTTTCACTTTAAGTCAATTAAAAAGCCATTCACAAATGGTAATGTATTTCGACTGAAACTCTTTGGAATCTATTGATTTTAACGCAAACCTTCAACGACCAGAACTCTTTGGAATATTCATGTATGTATTGGGTGGTGGTAATAATTAAAATAAACTGTTATGTATTAATATCTAGGACTATTTGAATTATATCTTGTCACTTTAGGTGTATTTTAAAGCCATTTGAATACAATTATATATTTCGACTGAAACTCTTTGGAATCTATTGATTTGTTTAACGCAAGCCTACCAACACCAGAACTCTTTGGAGTATTCATACATGTATTGGGTGGTTGTAATAAGTGAAACAACTTGTTACGTCTTAATATATAGTGACATTTGACTTATATATTTTCAAAAACTCTTTGGAATACTTCCTTTTTTAAACGTAAACCTTCAACGACCAGAACTATTTGGAGTATTCATCTTTGTATTGGATGGCAGAAATAATTAGAATAAAATGCTATACATTAATATGAAGGGCCATTGTGTTCATATATGTGCTGGGTACGGTAACAACTGAAATAGAATGTTATTTCTTAATGTCTAGGGCCATCCGACGTACATCAATTCACTTTTAGTCAATTTTAAAAGCCATTTACATGTGATTATACAATTCGACTGAAACTCTTTGGAATCCATTCATTTGTTTAACACAAACCTTTAATGACCAGGGCCCGTATTCACAAACGTTCTTAGTTTTCCGAGTTGAGAATTTTCTTAATCTTAAATTTTGACTAAGACATAAGAAAGTTCTTAGTTTTCATCTTAGATTTATTCTAAGCGTAAACTAAGACGGAATTATTCTTAGTTTGAAAAGAAATCTTAGTTTTGAAAATTTACCGTTGTCAGGGGGTTTTCTGAATTCCCATACGTCATAACTTACGATTGGCGATTAATTTAACCTGTAATACACTTTCTCAATTTTACGGATACGTTTGGTATTATTTTCAGCCAAAGATGACACAAATATAATTGTTGGTCATGTTTGCAGAATACAAACAGATTCCTTACAAACAGTGTCACTGATATATCATGTGTTTGACATTATGTAATTTTATGAAGTATGCAGTAATTCGGTAAAGTTCCAGCAACAGGAGTATCAAAATTAAAAATACGTAACTTAATAGGGCGTCAGAACTCAAGTATCATTGATCACTCATGTTTTTAATTGATTCCTACTATGAAATACGTATACATACGAGGGCTGTCCATTAAGTATGTAGACTTTTCTCATAACTCCGAAGTCCTTTATGATAACTGAATGCTACTTTGCAAAGACAAAATACTATTCATATTCTATTTCGTGGTTTTGCAAATTTTGATGAAGATTCACTTTGAAGAGCACATATTGATGTTTCCATGACAACCAGTAACGCTATGCGGCGCACGTGTTATTTGAATAGTATGTGTTGATATAAAACGCTAAATAAAACAGATAAAAAAGGTGAATTGCAAGCAAAATCACGTCTGCCTAAAACCCGAGTTATAAGAAAAGTCTACGTACTTAACGGACAACCCTCGTATATGTATTTTGTGTACTGTCTGTCTGGTATATTTCTGCGTGTCACATTATTACTCACAGCTATGAGATATAATGATAACATGCAGAGGCTCAAACAGCACAATATGGGCATTCGCAACAACATTTATTCAAGGTAATAAAGGTAGTTGTCCTTGGATTTCATGTTCATATCAAACATTAATACAGCAAAACAGTGGCTGAATATATTGACACCCAAAAGTGTTCATGTAAAGCAATGTTTATCTGTCTAAATGTTAATCACATCAAAATCACATTAATCACTGGTATCTGTCTTTACTAATGTCACCATAAATTGTTTAACGACAGAAAAGTGTTTAAAAGTTCATAATCCAAGAAAATAATCGATTAGAATCCGGAATCTTCATAGATATAGAAAAATAATGAGTTCGACGAAGCAACCATTTTCGTTTTGTTTGTATCTATGAAAATTTCTTAAAGTAAAGACACCTCGTACCTTGACTAAACTTTTAAGAAAATAATCGTCGATCTAAGAATTTTCCTAAGATATTTTTGTAGTATCGTGTTAAGACCCAGATAATGTTCTCTATAATTATGTAGATGTTATAGGTATATAGGTATAGGTGTACAGTACAACCTCTCCAGAGCGGCACTCTGTAGAGCAACAACCTCTCTATTATAAGAACACCTTCAAAATTCCCCAAAGCTGATATATACTATAAATGTAACCTCTGTACAGCAACAACCTCTCTCTAACAACACCTTCAAAATTCCCCAAAGCTGATATTTACTATAAATGTAACCTCTGTACAGCATCAATCTCTCTCTAACAACACCTTCAACATTTCCCAAAGCTGATATTTACTATAAATATAACCTCTGTACAGCAACAACCTCTCTATTATAACAACACCTTCAACATTTCCCAAAGTTGTTATTTACTATAAATTTAACCTCTGTACAGCAACAACCTCTCTATTATAAGAACACCTTCAACATTTCCCAAAGCATATATTTACTATAAATTTAACCTCTGTAAAGCAACAACCTCTCTCTAACAACACCTTCAACATTTCCCTAAGCTGATATTTACTATAAATGTAACCTCTGTACAGCAACAACCTCTCTCTAACAACACCTTCAAAATTCCCCAAAGCTGATATTTACTATAAATTTAACCTCTGTAAAGCAACAACCTCTCTCTAACAAAACCTTCAACATTTCCCAAAGCTGATATTTACTATAAATGTAACCTCTGTACAGCAACAACCTCTCTCTAACAACACCTTCAAAATTCCCCAAAGCTGATATTTACTATAAATGTAACCTCTGTACAGCAACAACCTCTCTATAACAACACCTTCAACATTTCCCAAAGCTGATATTTACTATAAATTTAACCTCTGTACAGCAACAACCTCTCTCTAAGAACACCTTCAAAATTCCCAAAGCTGATATATACTATAAATGTAACCTCTGTACAGCAACAACCTCTCTCTAACAACACCTTCAAAATTCCCCAAAGCTGATATTTACTATAAATGTAACCTCTGTACAGCATCAACCTCTCTCTAACAACACCTTCAACATTTCCCAAAGCTGATATTTACTATAAATATAACCTCTGTACAGCAACAACCTCTCTATTATAAGAACACCTTCAACATTTCCCAAAGCATATATTTACTATAAATTTAACCTTTGTAAAGCAACAACCTCTCTCTAACAACACCTTCAACATTTCCCAAAGCTGATATTTACTATAAATGTAACCTCTGTACAGCAACAACCTCTCTCTAACAACACCTTCAAAATTCCCCAAAGCTGATATTTACTATAAATGTAACCTCTGTACAGCAACAACCTCTCTATAACAACACCTTCAACATTTCCCAAAGCTGATATTTACTATAAATTTAACCTCTGTACAGCAACAACCTCTCTCTAAGAACACCTTCAAAATTCCCCAAATCTGATATATACTATAAATGTAACCTCTGTACAGCAACAACCTCTCTCTAACAACACCTTCAAAATTCCCCAAAGCTGATATTTACTATAAATGTAACCTCTGTACAGCATCAATCTCTCTCTAACAACACCTTCAACATTTCCCAAAGCTGATATTTACTATAAATATAACCTCTGTACAGCAACAACCTCTCTATTATAACAACACCTTCAACATTTCCCAAAGTTGTTATTTACTATAAATTTAACCTCTGTACAGCAACAACCTCTCTATTATAAGAACACCTTCAACATTTCCCAAAGCATATATTTACTATAAATTTAACCTCTGTAAAGCAACAACCTCTCTCTAACAACACCTTCAACATTTCCCTAAGCTGATATTTACTATAAATGTAACCTCTGTACAGCAACAACCTCTCTCTAACAACACCTTCAAAATTCCCCAAAGCTGATATTTACTATAAATGTAACCTCTGTACAGCAACAACCTCTCTATAACAACACCTTCAACATTTCCCAAAGCTGATATTTACTATAAATTTAACCTCTGTACAGCAACAACCTCTCTATTATAAGAACACCTTCAACATTTCCCAAAGCATATATTTACTATAAATTTAACCTCTGTACAACAACAACTTCTAAACAACGGCTAATATTCGCAGCTCCCACAGGTTATTGCTCTACAGAGGTTGTAATGTATAAGTTAATCGACCTCTACCTCTGTATTAAGACCCTATTTGGGCAAAAATGGTTGAAATGAGATCTACCCCCCCCCCAAGGACCCTCCCCCCAATGGACCCTTCCCCCCAAGGACCCTTCCCCCCAAATACCCTTCCCCCCCAAGGACCCTTCCCCCCCAAGGACCCTTCCCCCAAATACCATTCCCCCCCTAGGACCCTTCCCCCCCCAAGGACCCTCCCCCCCCTAGGACCCTTCCCCCCCTAGGACCCTTCCCCCCTAGGACCCTTCCCCCCATGGACCCTTCCCCCCCATGGACCCTTCCCCCCTAGGACCCTTCCCCCCCAAGGATCCTCCCCCCCAAATACCCTTCCCCCCCTAAGACCCTTCCCCCTAGGACCCTTCCCCCCAAGGACCCTCCCCCCAAATACCCTTCCCCCCTTAGGACCCTTCCCCCCAAGGACCCTCCCCCCCAAATACCCTTCCCCCCTAGGACCCTTCCCCCTAGGACCCTTCCCACCCCAAGGACCCTCCCCCCTAGGACCCTTCCCCCCCTAAGACCCTTCCCCCTAGGACCCTTCCCCCCAAGGACCCTCCCCCCAAATACCCTTCCCCCCTTAGGACCCTTCCCCCCAAGGACCCTCCCCCCCAAATACCCTTCCCCCCTAGGACCCTTCCCCCTAGGACCCTTCCCACCCCAAGGACCCTCCCCCCCAAATACCCTTCCCCCCCTAGGACCCTTCCCCCCATAGGACCCTTCCCCCCCAGGACCCACCCCCCAAATACCCTTCCCCCCCTAAGACCCTTCCCCCCCCCCCAAGGACCCTCCCCCCAAATACCCTTCCCCCTAGGACCCTCCCCCCCTTGGACCCTTCCCCCCCTAGGACCCTCCCCCCCAGGACCCACCCCTTCCCCCCCCTAGGACCCTCCCCCCCCCAAGGACCCCCCCCCAGGACCCACCCCCCAAATACCTTTCCCCCCCTAGGACCCTTCCCCCCCCAGTACCCCCCCCCAGTACCCACCCCCCCAAGGATCCTCCCCCCAAGGACCCACCCATGGACCCTCCCCCATGGACCCTCCCCCAATGGGGGGATGAGTCCCAAGGGGGAGAGTCTCCAGAGGAAGTTCCTCCAGGGGAATTAACCCCAAGAGGACCCTCCTCCATGGACCTTCCCCCTTGGGACCCTCCCCCCAATGGGAGGCAGAGTCCCTAGGGGACATTCCTCTAGGGGACTTACCCCCAAGAGGACCCTCCCCCCATGGGTCACCCCCTAAGGGGTCGCCATGTTTCCTGTCTGTCTCCTTAATTAAGATGCAAAGTAACGAGTAGACCGGAAACAAGCAGAGATCTAAAAGAGATGGATATTTTTGGAGTTATAGCCAAATACGCAATCAATGCAAAAAAATATTCTACTGGGATATTAAAAGTATATAATTAGTCAAAAGTATATGAATATTAATCTGAATGCATACAGACGTAAAATATGGGCGATAGCTAGGTACCAACAGACAGTAATTTAAAGGGATATGCCAACAGACAATAATTATGAAAGTGATGCCAACAGACTATAATTATATAGGAGATGCCTTACATGAGGAGACAGACAGACAGGGGTGCTTTGTATGACCGTGCGACCATATACACGCATCATACGGGTTTTCCATCCCTCGATACCGAGGGACGAAAGAAAAGGTAGACGCAATGCGTCTGATGATGACGGCCCGTAAAGGCCATACATAAACCATTTGAATAAAATATCCACCTTTTATACGAACGCGATAACACCAGGCATAAAGTGGAAAATCTGAATAACAAATAGGCTTCGAACGTACTTGCATGTCCAGTAATTGCACTGTAACACCAATTCAATTCTAATTTTCAATGGCGCTTCGCATTATAAAATACAATATGTTGGTGGAGTTTGGTAATATTTGAAACGTCAATTAACGTAATATTAATGAATATTTGCAACATTAGGTCTTGTTTTACCTCCCCATAGTCAATACATGTACCCCCGGGGCATGATATATACACTCTATACAAATCCAAGTCCTTTATGAAGGCGTTTCACACCTCGCTTCGGTCAACGTGTTCATCGCATAATGTAAATACACAACATAATCATACATAACTATGTATCTAAAATAAAACCCAAATATTTACTACTTTTATTTCTACCATACCCTCAGAAGTAAATACAGTTTAACCAGTGCTAAGAGACACCCGTGAACAACAGAAACCTGTCTATAATGTCCATAACAGACGAAAATGCTCTTTAAATGACCGCTTATAATGGTTATGCCCCCGACCGCGGACAGTGGACACCAAAATAGCCAACTCGTTTCCTGAAATGCCATTTGGACCTTCAAGAACGGATCTAAAACAAGTCTAATGTCTTATTCAGTCAAAAGAACCTTCACTTGAAATGATCTAGGTATGGTATTGACACAGGAATCGTTTGCTTTATACTTAGACCGCTTATCAATTACTATAATCAATACGATTTGATTTAGTTAATTTATTCATAAGTATACAAGTTTAAAAACCCTTTCTTAATACGTCAAAGATATTAAAAGCAGGGTGATTTAAATTATAGAGAAACACACATTTTACCATAATCCAAATAAAAATATTGAAAGGAATTATGATATTAAAATTGTGACAGTTACCTCCCTTGGGTTGCTAAAGTTATCAGGCGGTATGACGCTTATTCATATATGTGTGTATAATGACTGTTACTATGGAGACGGCTATCTATAACGAGTAATTAACTATAACAAATTATATATTTTAAGTTTGTTCAGATTAATAGTGACATTTTTTCGCAGTTTTAACTGCGTAGCCTAGTAAATCCCAGGACAGCCCTCGTTTAGCGTCGTAGCAACGCTGAGGCACACCGAGGTAGCTATAATTTTTTTTTCAATTTATTCAGTCTTACAAACATTCATTCGGTTGTGTCATAATGATTAGTACGCATTAAAGTGTATATAAATCTTGTTGTAAACTCTAAGTAGAATGTTCATGTACGTTTGTAACTTTATTGTTAGAAAACTGCCATATATAACGTCCATTATCCCGATAATTTTGTATTATTATTTTATTCTGGACAGTACTGTGGATTTCAGATCGTCCAATCTTTCCCGACAAAACGAACAGCTGCCAATTAGGACTACGTTTATGCATTCGCATCGGTTGAGCCGAAATTCCATACATGGTCAAGCACAGTAAAATACAAATGTAAATGAAATAAATATAATGTTAATCGACGTAATTTAACTGAATTTTGATTTATCAATTTTCTCGGATCTTTTTCGACCCCTAACCTTTTCATCCCCTATAACATTTCGACTGCCTACACTTTCGTCCCCTATAACATTTCGACTCCCTAGACTTTCGTCCCCTATAACATTTCGACCCCTTATTTTCTAAGACCCCCAATTGATTTGATTGGGGATGTTAATAGTTAAAAACATGACAAATAGCAGAAGAACACTATTCCTGAATAGTCTGGATCGATGGAACAACGCGGATAAGAAAAGTTTAGAAATAAGAAAGATGTTTATTTTAATGCAAAGCAAGTATGTATTGTACCAAATATATCTAACACGAATTGGGATCGAGTTATTCTGGGGAGGATTATAGGCGCACGTAGTAGCTATCGCGTGTCTACGAGATAAATAAAATGTTTCCTATGTCCACTTTAATTATGCCACCGTGTGAACTTGAGCGTCGATCTTAATTATCAATCAATAAATGGAAATATATTGGTCCGTTGTGAAAATGTACGGATTATTGCATAATTCTGTAGAGAAATGAAATAATAAAATTCACTTACGGATTTATGTTATCATATCCAAGTAATGCGAGAAGCGGATATTAGATTATATTAAATATTAGATTATCAGATCAAATCCTCGGCTTATGATTACAACCCTGTAACTCAATTTTGGGCGATAATGTGATTTTTGTATCATTTTTTCCGTTTCGACGGGCTCTTTACATCTCCTTCTAGATCATAAACTCGTAACTCGCTTCCGTACTTTATCTATCTAGTAGGCGGGGTTACGGAGTATAACGGAACCTACCACCACTGGTGTCCTCGCTCTGCTGGTGTCTCTTTAGCGATTACCCAACTCTGCTACAATGCTACAACAGGCAGACAGAGTTCTAACTTTATGTGAACAAGAGCCTGTGAAATGCTTTTTATATGACGGTCGTGCCAAAAAATAACAGCTAGCTAGGTCTCTAACAAAAAGAGGAGATAGCTTCTACACAATAAAGTATAGGTGCACTAGCAATAAGTTGTAATTGTGTTACCCGAACAGAAGTCTTGACGCAAAAATTTAGATTTGAATACATTAATTCGAAAACTCTTAGATGTCTACGCAGTCCTATTTTTTGGAGTGATAAAACATTTTTCTGTGGTTAATTTTGTCGAAAGCCTTTCAAAACTCATATAAACAATAAAAAAAACGGTCAGCCGTTTTGGATACATATTTTTGTACCATTGCTTGCAGACAGAATATGTTAATTGTTAAATTGCAGAATAATACATCATATCAGACATTCATTAATTCTATTATTTTCATCAATCCATTCATACAGTCTCCTATTTACAATCGCTGGGAATAGTTTATACATTGTATTTGTAACAGATATATATAGCCATATAATTACAAGGACATGATGGAGTATCAGATTTATACATTGGACATATCATACTTTAATTGACCCCATGTTTTAGGAAAAATATCTGTAGACAAGATGTGATTAAACAACAAAAGTATGTATTGACTGGTGTCGACACATGTTAATTATCATTCCGTATTATTATTGTAAATGCGCCCATTAACGCGCATGATACACCGTCTATTTTTATTTAAAAAAAAAAAAACGTTTATTACAAGCACTAGGTTTATCTCGAGCAATAAGTCTGGCCCGATGACTCCTCGAGATAACGAGGTTTTACTGTAATTCAAACTGGATTCAATCATCATAATAGACAAAAATGTATATCTCCTTTTCATACACTCACCAGCTTGATGGTATATGTATGTTTGTTTAAATGTCTATAATTATCAATGTTCTCATGTAGAGCCTGTATCAAATCATCATCTTTTAATGGTACAAGATTTCTAAAATTACTCCGAAATGCATCACTTCTAGCTAGAGTTATTCCAGCGTAATTTTAATACATTACTTAGTATTTTGCAAAGCACTTGTATCATAATTTGATCCTTCTAGATGAGATTTTTTTATTCTGTTCAACTAAAAAATACAGGACTTTGGAAAATGGTTTGAGTCATCCTTGTCCCGTCGAACCCACTGTTTAAGATGATCAAATACACAACCTTAACCATGCATGTACTTGTTTATATATCGTATATGTTTGGTATCGATGATAATACTACAAACCACAAAACTAACTTTATTTATTATCCTCAATTTCTTAAAGCCATGAAAAACACAGAAAACATTCATTATGATCAGCAGTGAATACCTTAGTTCTTTCAGCGCTTTGATTATCTTATCGCACTCCCCAGCAGCAATTACTTCCCTTGACGATGCGAGAAGTTATCAAAGTGTTGTCTCCCTTGGTAGGCGGGACCAAAGTAGGACTACTTTCGACCAGAACTCTTTGGAGTACAAACCTCTTTGGAAACTAATGTCTCCGGCTGATTTCACGTCGTCTGCTCACTGTTTTTTCAATTTTCGCAACATTTAAGGTATTGTTAGGGTGTAAGTTGGTGTTTTGCTGGTATATACCCAATGTTATGACACTTTATTGCGATTGATAATATGCTTGATCCAGATTCATTACATTTTCAATGATTTTGTAAGTTTTACTAAAACTGTTTTACTCCACCCACTGACATTATGCTTGACTCTATTTGAAAGTTGTCATTGGTTATTTATTTATTTGGATTTAACGCCATTTTCAGGTCTGAGTCTTTCATCATGTTTCATTAGTGGGTTGTAATTCTATTACTAGTACTGGGTAGCCGCGCAGGGGTAAAAATTCAGGTTTTTATAAGGTCTGTAAAAATCATTTTTCCAAATCACGTAAATCCGGTGAGTAATTTTGGGGGTACCCCTTATCTGATAAGATCATTTAAAGAAGGTCGGATGCTGACATTATCGGTAATTTCACTTTTTGTTATTGTGATTTACATCCCAATTTTCAGATTTCATACTTTCCCCTCCTGTAGCTGCATATTTATCATCGTGATACAGGAAATGCCCATTTACAAGTGTAACACTTGCTCATTTGAATGTGATAGTGTATCAAAGTACACTTCACATTGCAGATTTCACAGAAATGTACCCAATATTATTTTTGATTGCCCACATGAAACTTGTAGTCAGCGTTTTTACAAATTCTCATCTTTCAAGGCACATGTATACAGATCGCATACTGCCAACCGGGAGTTTATGCCTAGTCAAAACCCAGAAATTATCTGTAATAGTACTAACAATTTTGACCAGGAATTTAGAAACTGCGAAAGGTTGGAGTGTTCGCAACTATCTTTTCATTCATATAGAACGTTAATGACACATTTAAAGGAACATCTTTATAAAAAGGAAGAAATAAAATGTCCATTTCAAGGCTGTTCTTGTACTTTTAGAGTGAAGTCAACATTCACTTCTCATGTTTCAAGAAAGCACAAGGGAAATTGTGTGTTTCAAATGCCTGTGTCTGAAACTCAAAGTAATGAACACATATTGCAGCTTGGTTCCGGGGAAAATCATGCTGCTGAAATGTCTGAGGGTTTAGTAGCAGAATTTTCAGAACATATCGCAGATCAGTCTGATTTTGATTTTGAAGATAATGAAGAAACTGAGAGGCATTTTTTAGAGAATCTAGCACTGTTTTATCTTAAATTACAGGGAAAATATCTTTTACCTACTTCAACTATTCAAGCTATTATTTCTGAGTTTAATGAATGTCACTCAGCTAGTCAGAATCTCTTAATCAGTTGAGTTTGTTCGAAACTTTTCCAGTTAAATGTCTCCTGTAAGCATATTGAACATGTAAAAATGGAAATGATGAATAATGACTTATTTAGTAACTGCAATCAAGGGCCCTTGAAAACTGCTGCAAAATGCTTTTCTTTTTATCAGAAACACTTCATTGTTTGTGAGCCAGTGGAAATGTTCTTAGGGCATGACAGTGATCAGAAGCCTAGAACATACCAATATGTTTCTATATGCCAGTCTGTAGCTAGTCTTTATCGTCATAATCGGTCACATTTCCAATTTTTTACTGATGATTATTGTGCAGATACCAATTGTCTTCATGATGTAACATATGGAAGTGTTTTCAAACAAAATTCTATGTTTACTAAGGTGAAGTCTTTCCCTATCATCTTATATCAGGATGCATTTGAAGTGGTCAACCCACTTCAGTGACTTGGTTCAGCCAAAAAAAAGCACAAACTTGTTGGAGTCTATTATACACTTGCTAATTTTTCTAGGGAAAAAAGATCAAATATTGATCATATACAGTTGGTACTGTTGTGTAAAGAAAGTGACTTAAGATATTTTTCTTTAAGTACTGTGTATGAAAGGCTTATTCAAGATTTAGTGATATTGGAACAGGTAGGTGTTACAGTTGAGGGTGAAACAATTAAAGGAAGTGTATTCTGTATTGTAGGGGATAATTTGGGATCACATTCAATTGGTGGTTTTCAGGAAAGTTTCTCTGCACATTATTTTTGTCGATACTGCGAGTTCAGTAGAACAGATAATCCATCTGTTGGAGTTAAATGTTGTCTACGCACTGTTAATGATTATAAGGCCTGTGTTGCTTCTGACCAAAATTGTAGTGCCGTGAAAGGAATAAAGTTTGATTCCCCATTCAACAAACTGTCATATTACCATGTTTCTTCTCCGGGTTGCCGCCTTGTTTAGGGCATGATTTATTTGAAGGTGTAGTTTGTTATGATATGGCATTAATTGTAAACCATTTAATTGAGTTAAAATGGTTTACTCTACAGCAGTTGAATCACAGGATTTCAACCTGGACTTATTTAGGATATGATGCTTTGGATAAACCAGCTCAATTTTCTGATAATGCTGATAAACTATCGGGACATGCTGTGCAAAACTGAGAATTTTGAGAATGTTTTCTATGTATATAAGATCATTTGTAATGGATGTTGACAACAGCGTTTGGAATTTGTATCTGAATTTGAAGACTATTGTTGAGATCCTTTGCTCAGTAAAACTGGACCTGTCTCAAATAGCATATGTAAATATTAAAATTGAGGAGTACATTTTTGATAGGGAGAATCTTTTTCCAAACTGTCGTCTGAAACCAAAACATCATTTTCTATTACATTACCCTGAATTAATTTTAGCTTTTGGGCCATTGATTCACTTGTGGACACTTCGGTTTGAGAGCAAACATACATATTTTAAGAAATGTGCCAGGCAGCTGCATAATTTTAAACATATTGCTAAAACATTAGCAAATAGACACCAGTATCTTCAGGCATATTATACCCATGGGTCATTATTTAAAAACAGTCTTGTTTTACACGATGCTGCTTTCTCATTAAACAAGAGTCTCTATAACTTGTCAGTTCAAGAAATTATTGAGACAAATGGTTTGTCTGAAAATGCTTCTGTCAGTGGTCATGTCACATACAAGAATACAGAGTACAAACTTGGCTTTTATGTGGTGATATCAGAATGTGAAGATGGAAGTCTTGAAGTGGGCAAGATTCAGGTCATTGTAATGCATGACAACTTCAATGAATTATCATTCATTGTTTCTCAGGATATTTTTCATCATATTCATGAATTGGGTATATACCAGCACAACACCATGTCTCAAGGTACTGTAGTTTATAGCTGTGTGAGTGCTTCTAATCTTAAGTGTTCAATTCCAGTGCCAGTCTATAAAATAAATCAGTGTTGTTTCCTCTCCTTAAAATGTGCTTATAATTAGTAGGCAGTCATGTCATCCAAGTCAGAAATTCTCAAATTATTTCTGACAAATTGCTTAAATAACAATGTGAAGTCAGTGGACATAGATATGGTCTATGAGAAGTTAGTAGAACTGGGTGTAGAGAGTACTGAAGACCTGAAATATTTGAAGGAAACAGATCTGGGGTTCATGAAACCTATTCACATCAGGAAGTTCCTAAACTGTGTTAATGGTAAGTACATATATACATTAACTAAATTAATTAAAAAAGTGCCAAGTGATATTTCTTTCAAAAAATGAACTTTTTTGCATACTAGTAAAACAGTACTTAGTAACCTTGCCCATATCCTGGACAAATATTTAGGTCATAGCAGGTTAGTTTTGAATTTACATAGTATGGGTATTAGTGGTGGGACATCAGTTCAAATCATAATCGATCATCGGGTAGACTCGGTTGAGGTTTCTGATCCGATTTACCGATTATAATCAGAAATTCAACATGTGTTGTACATTATTCTGTTCTCTTTCAGGGATTTTTTTTGGCTAATTTTATAGCCGATATTGGGTCATATTTACAATTGAAAATAGTATCTTTTTTCAGTGACAAAAATTCCTAATTAAAACTTCCAAAAATTAAAAAAAAATAACTAAAATCTCTGAAAACAAGTGATCTTTCACTGTAATAGACATGATGTAATGATTGAAAGTTCCAACATTGATTGTGTGTGTACATTTAAATATTGCAAAATTGGAGTCACACATATTTTCCCAATTTTTAACAAAACACTACAGAAACTCCCAACCCCAAAGGCCAAGGGTATGGGTCATGTTCCGAAAATACTGGAAAAAAACCTGTCTTTTAAGTTTTTGATGACAAAAATAAAAG
Source organism: Lutraria lutraria (assembly GCA_964023205.1). NCBI lineage: Eukaryota > Metazoa > Mollusca > Bivalvia > Venerida > Mactridae > Lutraria > Lutraria lutraria. The sequence continues at coordinate 21,668,937 of OZ026850.1, read as the reverse complement.
AAAAGGTGTTTAATGTTACCTTGAAAAGGACATAATATTTTAATGCTTGGGGGGTATAAGTGACACCTGGAACTTTTTGGGTGTATGTATACATTCAATGTGTTATAAGGTGCTGTCACACTACAACGCATTGGCCCAACATCTGCTGATGTGTTAGAATACGCTAATGGTCGTCATACTAGTTAGAGTTTTTTTTTATTAAGTTAAAAGCACACTCACACAAGTTGGTATACGTTGAAGAGCATCGAGGGCCTAAAAATATTATTAAAATCCACCAATGGACAACAGAGTTGTACATCCGGACAGATGGATGCACAGACAAGGTGACTCCAGTATACCCCCCAAAACTTTGTGGGGGTAAATTGACAGAATGCTATCATAAAACAAGGTATAGTAATATTAGTATTTATTTGCAGGAAACAAACCAGAGCAGGAACCAGTTACAAAAAGAGAAACACTACAAGTGAAACCTCAGTCACAGTCTCCTGGGTCACGGTCATTACCGACCTTGTCGTTATTCAGTGCTAAAACAGTGATCAACAAAATGCCCGAACTGCTGATAGAAGTGGAAGCTGGTAAAAGATTAAATCCGGACTTGAGAAGAAAATTTATCCGTGAACTGGTTGATGAAGTAAGAAAAATGGGGGGGGAAAAACTGTTCCAAGAAAGACTTTGAAGTGATAGCATCTAAGATTGTGGACAAATATCCAGATACATTTGAGGACAGAATTGGAGAAGTTCGTATTGGTAGTGGATATGACTCTCTAATGAAGCAGCTCATCTCTAGAAATGAAAATATGAACAGAAAGGTCCTGCCAATAAAAACAGCCAGTACTGGTGAGGGGCAAATAGATGAAGAATGTGCTACTAGAAAGAAAAGGCCATATCATAAAGACAGTTATGGGTGTGTCAACTGGGGGCCAGTGTTGAGTGAAAAGGAGATGGAAGAGCAGGAGAACATCAGGGAAGAACTAAAAAACATGCATGAAGTTAAAGAACAGGACTGGGACAAAGTATGTGAAAAAATGAAAGCAGCTTATCAACTAATCAGGAAAGACATAAATGATGGTGCAACACTCAAAGATCTTATTATCAGATGGCCGTACCTTGTAGAAGAAAGTGTATTGATCAACCACAGTGAAATTTTGTTGGGACTGAATGTCATGGAAACACTGGAAACTGCATACAAACAGAAAGCACCAATCTTGATCAGGTATTTTAAGACGAAGCCAGTCCATGAAGACACCCTTGCTCGCTTGGAAGTTGAAAAGAACAATGACAACCTTCAAGCTATACTGCAGGGGGTTATCCTCTGTATCCAGAAGTGTCTAGGTGAGACAGAAGAAAGCTTGATGTTTTCAGTGGATGTAAGTACATAAATACATATATGTATACACACAAACTGAAATATTTGCTTTATCAAGAGTAAAATTACTCAAGATCTTAATGACAGGCAAAAAGCTGTGCTTACAAAATTGAATCAGACGCATAACCAAACTTTGGAGTGCTGCAAAATGCAAATTATGAGACAAAAATGATTCTACGTGAAACAAATTTATGCCCCATTAATAGTTGAAATGGACTGAATTAGCAGTGTCCTTCCAAGTCGACCAAATTATTATCAACTGATTATCACCAAACTTGGTGAAATTGTTGTTAGTTATGTAAGGCCTTCTTTTTACAATACAAAACATTTTCATTTACTAAAACTCAGATGGGCATATTTTGTGACAGTTTTGCAACTGATAAATACATGTAATTGTTTAATTTGTTAGATGGTCTCTTGCATTTATTTCAGGAGATGGCTTCAAACGAAGAGATTGAGAGTGTCAACTCTGAGAGTTGTCCAAGGCTTGCCATGTTGGGTATGTACAGTAGAAAAAACTATGCTACTAAAGTCTTGTTCATGCCAGTATGCCAAAACTTGTCTCTCCAAGAAATTTTTACTAAAACTGCTGTCTAAATTTCTCATCCTACTACTATCCAATGTACTTGTACTTTTGCAGGATAGCCTCACTAAAAACTGGACACCTACATGTAACTGGTAATGTGCTTTCTGTACATATATTTAATGTCAAACAACAAATTTAATTCTGTGTTATATTTTTGTATAAGGTTTACCTGCAGCTGTGGTTCTTGTCCAAATATGGCTCAAGTTTTTGCTCAAACTCAACTTATTTATAAATAATTATATCAATCATTTCTCTGTTTTATTGTATGTAATTCTGAATGTGGTATTAAAAGAAGGTACAAACATAGTATAATAACAGTTTCCCACAATTTCAACCTAACAATAATCTCTTGATATTGAATAATTGAATAAAAATGATTGGAGTCTGTTATTGGGAATTTGATTCAAATGAAAAAGGAGTTTTGAGACTTAATTTGTCTGCCAGACCAAAAATATTTTATGCTGACATGTTTAACATGATTTTAGTAAATAAGAAAACAAATGGTAACATTTCTGGCCAAGGACACAAGATTTCTAGACAGAAAAATCACTTGAGTCCATTATTGAGTTTGTACTCAATTTTGTTTGTGAAACTGGGGCCAGGTAAATAAAAAATATTAGTTCACACTCCCACCTTAGAATTTGATTCTAAAATCTGAATGAGTCTTACTTTTTATGTCTTAACTGTTAAGCTAACAGGTACACTTTTTATTTTAGGAGAAAACAGTCTGGCTGCAAGAGAGTTTGCATTGTTAGTTGATAACCAAGTTGTTGGCCGTTACCGCAGCTACTTAGAAGCCATTTGTCTACTCTTCTGTGCATATTACATCTTTAACATACAGTATCCTGAAAAGGGTGCGGCAACCTTGGAATTCATACAGAGGTCTGAATAAGTACTACAATAGATATAATTTTAGTTGTTAACATAAGAACATTCATTGCAGATAAAATTTGGATTGTCAGCTTATTATGTTTCCCCAGATATATGGGTGGGAGGATTCTGGGGACATTGCTTTTTCCACTTTGTTTGGCAGTCATTGTCTGTCACAAAAGTTTGTGTCATGTATAATAATAAAAGTATTTGAGCTAGAGTATGTGGATTTCATGTTGAAAGTGCTCAGTGAATGACAATTTGTTGGGTCTTCATAAGTGCCCTACAGAATTATTGATTTCACAGTACAAGACGAACAAAGATATCTATTTTACCTCAGGTAAACACTCAGTATTAAATTTCCATAGGCTAACAGGTTTTTTTTTTTAATGTGTCATTTCTAAAAAAAAACGGTATCTTTTTTTAATATCGCCCTGTGGGTGTTATTCCCGGGTATTGTTCTTTCCAGTGTCCCTATAATCAAATAGACGCTTATTAAAATTGAACAAGACTTTGTCTTGGCTATTTATTGTGCATTCTGATCTTTGGTTTATGAAATAAAACAATTAACATGTACTAGCTATGGTGATGAGGGATATTAAAAACCCTCAATAAGAAATTATTTCCACCTCGGGTTGTTATTATCATGTATCTCCCATGCTGATATGTGTTATGCTATATAATTATACATGTTGTCAACCAGTATGTCATTTGACCACATATGAAAGCATACAGTAATTGGCACTAGTTGCAAAGATTTAATTCTGCAAGAATACTTATTGCAGGTCCTTCATTGGAATCAATCCTGACAAAGGCATTAAAGTCAGCAAGAAGAGAAGATCTTCAACTGTCAACTCAAAAGTTCTCACTCTCATCAACCAGATCACTGACTTTGAATGGATAGGATGAATTCTTTCCTGTCCAATGTTCTCGATTTTACAACCGGATCACTGATCAGTGTTTCATATGATCATGTACATATAGTTATCTTACAATGTTGGTAACACCAATTTCTTAGTTAATGTACTAGTGGGATTGATATTACTGAAAGTGAGGAAAGTGTTTGTACTGTACCAGTTTTTATAGAGACATTTAGTATGGTGAATACTTTATTATGATTAATGTGTTAGTTCTGACTCAACTTTAATATTACCTGTTTTACAAATTTTAAGATACATTTTCATATGCTTCGGATAGCCCAGATCAGGGTATTTACTTTTGTATGTCAATCTGTTATTATAATTATTATATTGGTTGTTGAAGTTACAGCAGAATTTGTATCAGATTGCTGAAGTTACTTATGCCATCATTACAGATTTAATAATGTGTTGCAGAAACATTTGAGTTAGAAAAAGTGCATGGCAGCTAGTGCATTGGCAAATCATTTATCATGCCCGTTCTGAGAAACAACTTGCTTGGATATTAGATTATGGTGCACCAGTTTTCTGCTTCTTTTTCGTTTGTTGGTATTATCATCATCTCTTGTTTGCACTATATAACTTGACAACACTAAGTCTAAGATATGCCTATGTTCTGCTAAATTGATAGGCTTATTGGTTAAGGTCTGTGGACAATATTGTTGAATGCCCTTATTTGTGGTAAATATTGACTTTTCACTGTAGATAGTTAATTAACTTTTAGTGACAAATACAAATACACATGAATTATATTCTACTAATATCTGTCTGTTTTTGTTTGAAACAAAATTTGAAATCACTGAAGATAGGTAGCTTCTAAGACAGTACTTGGTTTCTTTTGACATTAGAACAAAACTAAATCTTCCACTGGAACATTTATATTTTAAGCAAATGACAGGATTACAGTGGGAGTTACTTATTTTATGAATAATTTCATGATTGCTTATACAGTTTCATTACACTGTTTTCAATAATTTGCAATTAATGACTACTAAGTAAATACAAGATCCTAATTTTGATAGCAAATATCACCATTAATTTTTAGTAGTAGTAGTATAATATTATTTTCAGTAAATATAATTATCGACAGTTTGTTATTATTATTAATTATCATTTATGAATCCATTGGGACAGGCACATTATACATGACATCTTAAAGAAAGAGAGGTCAATAGCCACTGTACAACATGCATTGATTTAAGGGTATTATTTTAGTCGAATGACAATAACTCCTCATTTTCAAATTAGTCTGTTATGTCTCGTTTATTTATTAACTTATTCATGTATTTTTTCATTAAGTTATTTATTTATAGGGAGAACTGTTTCTGTCCTCAAAGTCACATATTTCTGTTTATTTCTACCATTTTATAGATGTAATTGTATAGTAATTGAAATGTAATGCATGCATTTATCATTTTATGAAATGAAATTAATTACATTCACTTGTTATTGAAAAAGATTTCAATTACTCCATGTCTGAGCAATGCTTTGAATTTATCTGAATCATTCCCTTATACTAAGTATTCTTTTGGCCCGTCTAACCTAAAACTTATTTCAGTGTAACCCACAATTTTTATTGTCAGAAACATGACTTTTATCTTGCTCACTGTTCATCTTATATTGTCATAAAATTACATACAAATGTTGATTAGAATATGGATTCATTTATTTTAAATTTTAAATCTTGCTCACTGTTCGCATTGTTACTATTTTGTTTTGTTAGTAAACTCTTCAAAGACTTGTACTGGTGTTGTCACTCCGTCAAGACAATGTGCAAACCTGGCTCAGCTGTGCTAAAGGTCAAAGTCATAGTAATGGTCAAAAGCTTGACCAAAGAGTCAACAATTTAGGGGAGATGTGGTTTTGTGATAAGAACTAGTCTCTCGTTATAATCCTGAAAATGATGTTTGGGAGGGGTTTGTAGGAGTCATCATATTGGTCGAATTGGTGGGTGTTAGGTCTGGAATATGTAAATTTTATGCCCGTTACCGTATGTGATCAACAAAAGTTCCCATAAATTTTTTACGGTAAAAGCCCCGGCAGCTGGTTGCCAGGTCCAATACTGTAATTCTACGGGTATTGACCGTGAATTTTATTCACGGTTCGTACCGTAATGTTACGGTACAAGGCCGGGCAACCAGCTGCCGGGGCTTTTACCGTAAAATTTTACGGGAACTTTTTACAGTGTGTTATCAATACTGCATTGTGTGTTAAATATCTGAATATAATGTAAAACGTTGTATGTATTTGTCATTATGCTTATGTACGGAATGCATTATGTGTCATGTTATAAGAATGACTGAACCTATTGTGTCTTATATAACGAGGAAAATAGGTTTCTATACCAACACAAGAAAATGTATCAGATATTATGAGTATCAAGGAAGTAAAATTATGTTAATGAAGGTGCAACTTTACTGCATACAATTACTTACAAATCCTTCACTGAAAGTCTGATTTACAATCGTTAAACATTTCTTTATAATATTCTATGAATCTTAACAGCGATCGTCCCAAAAGTTAGACCAATCCTCTATAATGACTACTTGTAAAGTAATCTGCATGTTTTTTTTTAAAATCTTTTTTTTCATATTTCAACTTGATAACTAGCCCACCTCAATATAATAACCGATTTTTTGGTAACAATATCAAGATTATACTGTAAATGCTACCAGGTAGTTTTATTGACTAAATAAAACTACTTGATGAAACACGGTACTTTCACACGGGTCAGAGACCCCACAATAACTTTGACATTTATCTGAATGAGACATTTAATCAATTCGTCTGTGATTTCTAATTGGAATCATCAAATCGTTAGTTTTGCTGGTGATGTGAAGTATTGGATTTTAGTAAATCTGCTGCTGGTCTCTGATATTACAAGTCCTGCCGTATCAATATTTTGTTATCAGGCTGACACAAACTTAGGGTTAGATAATACTAAGATTCGTCTTGTACATATTGGATTGTTGTTTACGTTAGGAATGGTAAGAGAGTATTTTCTATATTGAATAAATAAATATTGACTGAAAGATCCTAACTACATCGGGATCTTTCGATTATCATCGACATTTCCGTGAAACCTACCGAAGCCGTTCGGCAATTCTCGTATTGTCGCTTAATTCAGAATATGACGTCATTCAAACTTTATTAATTACGTGCAGAATAACGAAGAAAAGGCAGTAGAAAATCATAAAATGGCGGATCGTGTTAAAGATTTAAACATTTTTTTCCAAGTAGATATATTTCTTTTATTTATGAGACATAGTGGTGTGAAAGTCATGTTTGTATTTTTGTAGGTCTTGTGTATTGTTTGGTGTGGTGAATGTGGGCATTGGTGACGGGTTTTAGTTTTTGCGAGTTTTTTTTTCGTCGATCATTTCTTTATATTTTGGACGTGATAGATTCTCGTTGATTTGTGACTATGAAAATGTATCTGAGTTGTAATTAATGTACTTTCTGCATGCGATATTTCATGGGGATTTTAATCTATATCCGATCCTGAATTATCAATGTTTCTTTCCTTTCCAATTTCAGAAGTCTGCCATTTGAAGCATGATACAGACCAATCAGTGTCATGAACTGTAATGAAGCGATGAATGGTGAAGCGATATGGAGACACAAAACAAAGATGACACTGAAGCATTGTTAGAAGAAAAAGATAAAAGCGTAAGTGAAAAAAATATTGCTGGTGACGAAACTGGTCTAGATGAAGTAGAACTGAAGACAACAGAACATCAGAAAGAATCGAATAACAATGATGATGACACTAGAAGTGAATGCGTTGATAATGATTCTTCAAAAGCAAACGAAGCTAGCACTGAATGTGATGGTACTCACCAAAACGAAGTGAATGTATCCAAAAACGATATTAAAGCTGCAGTGGATGACGATGAATTGAATATTGGCAAGGTACCTGACGAAACATGTAACATTGTAAAAGTATGTGCCATAGACGGTCTTGATCATGCCGATGGGAACTGGCTATCTCGTGAACCGATTAAGTATGACCCTGTGGATACAGTTGACGTTTTTGAACCAGATCAAGTAAAGAACAGAACTGTTCTGGATAAATTATTCTATTTGTTTGGAATTCTTAAAGCATCTGTTGTACCTATAGTATCTGTGATTATTTTCACGTACGACATCGGAGGTGATGTTCAGTTAGCTAACAAATACAGAAATACAGGTAAGTGCGACTAGTGATATATTTTAATGATTGCATGCTTCCTCTTGATCAGTAGACCTGGGTTAACCGGACGGGCATTACTAAATTGAGTCATATTTTAGATCCTGCGAGTATGAAGTTTCCAACGACAAATCCGAAGTCCTAAAATATTTGGGAAAACCGAATACTTTGTACGTTTGGAAAAAAGAAAAGTTTTTTTCGACTAACCTGCGGTTATGTTTATTATCATTTCTAGAGTTTCCTATTTTATTCTACCCAACGCGTTTTTTATTCCATGTTAATTTACGAATGTTCTCTTTTGTATAATCGATCGAAATTCTTCACGCCATGAAAATCACTTTCCTCCCTCCCGGCCTCATTGACTAACTTCATATCAAAATAACTTTGATTCAATGTAATGGCAAAGGAACAGAATGTCGCATGCTGGTAGAAAGCCATTAAAAGATGTTCATGTTGTTATTGACCTGAATGAGTTTGTGGGCAGCAAAGAGCAAAGCCACCGAACCGATCTTATAGCACACAGTTAACCCCCTGAACACTGGAACTCTTCTAATATGGGCAAAAAATCCGATTTTTCTGAGAATTCTGGTTTTCAGTGAACATTTGATAAATTCCGAAAAAAATGGACTTGAAAAATACTCAGATTTTCTGGGAATTCTGATTTTCAATGAGTCCAATTTTCAGGGAATTCCGGATTTAAGGGAATCCGGTTTTCTGGAGTTTTCTTGCATCTCATAACATTGCAAAACATAATATTACATGATTATATTTCAGGACAAATGACTTATTTTTGGATAACTGTTGCTTGTATCGTGTTCCCAGCTGTGCTGATGTCGATTGTTGATATATTTTGGATTATTATGGGGAAACGAAGCAGTAAATTTAAGTGTCAAGATGTTTGCCGAATTGTAATTGGCGGTCTGTCACTTGGACGTTTGGTTCGGTAGGTCTGAATACCTCTTCACAATATGATAAAAATGAATATAATGAAGGTTTGTCCAGAAGGCTGATGCCCTTTGCACCCTCAATGGCAGCAAATAAGTTACAAGTTAACAAAACACAAACACAATTCCTGTTTTCATGTACATACAGCATAGTAATACATGCAATAGCAAGTTAGTACCTATTATAAAGTAATTGTCTTGTGAAAGTGATGTAACATTGACATTTAACTTGACATCTACGACAAATGCTTTATTTCTATCTTCAGGGCGTGTACGTGTGCAGCTCACACTATTCAGGGTTTAAGAAAACCACACCAAAAAGAACATGACCTGAAAGCAGACATTAAAAGACGTGATGAGGCCATGCTGAATTTTATATCCGCATTTACTGAAGACGTTGTCATGTTGTCTGTTCAGTTGTATATCTATTTTACAGGTCACATTAAGTTCGCTACACCAGGTATGTACAGTACAAACTCTACAGAGTGGTCCTTTCTAGAGTAACAACCTCACTTCAACAACGGCATGGTTTTCCCCACTGTACGATATAACTGCATGTATTAATTCAACCTTTCTAAAGCAACAACCTCTCAACAACAACATAATTCTGTTTCTCCCATAGGGTGTTGCTTTGAAGAGATGACACTGTATGTAAGTATGTATATGTGGATAATAGAATAGAGCCCTTTTTTCAAAATTCAGCATTATTTTTGCTCTAGAGAAACCAGTCTACATATGTAAGAAAGGTACTCCCTGAAAGAGTCACATACAAAGAACCCAGCCTACCCTAACACTGCCAAACTCTAAACCCCACCAAGTCAAACTTTATGTTCTTTTTTTTAATTTCAGCTCATAGTTTGGCTGGATCAACCATTGGTATTGCTTGGACTTATTCGTGCTTGTACCGTGATGGGAGGAAGGCTAGACGTCAGTCACAAAACTTGCGTATTTTTGGATTTATTATTTTCTTTATCGCAGCCATTGCGGCCTTGGCGGCTAGAGAAATCACTATTGTGTTCTTCGTCATATATGCAAACATTTGGATATCTGTTGTGGTGTTGGTTGCGCATTATGTTGTGATGTACATTTGGTTGTGGCGGCAGCATCGCAATGAGGGCGGGGCTAATACTGGCGCATGCGCAAAACGTTTATATCTCAGTTTTATTGCCTATGTGTCTGTTTTTAATTTTATTAATGTGAAAAGCGGTAACGCTGCCGTTAGAATGATTCTGTTTTATGTGATTTTATATCTAGAAAGTCTTGCCATGGCTGGAGTGGCATTCTCAAAGATACAACAAAGTGATAATGACGAAAGTGTTGTTTACTATTTATTAGCTCTACCGATTGGTTTTGCTGTTCATGTAACATTTATCATTATTTATTATTTATGTTTCCATGCCAACCATAATGCATGTTGTGTCTGTGATATTGAAGTATAGGAAAGTATATACTTCCGTCTGGTGCTGCTTAAAGACGCTTTCTATGAGACTTACTTATGAGAATATACAGTCAACCCTGTGAACAAAGGCCACATTTGTGTAGACATAATATATGTGACCTTTATTGACAATTAAGTGGCCATTATTCGGTCATTTTATTCTAAATAATCAATGACGGTTTTTAAAAGAATGGCGTTTATTCACAAGCCTGTGGGGAAATATCGGATATGGTGGCTTTTATTCGGAGGTGGCCGCCAACACATTTTTGACTGTACGTATTTTCTGAATACATGCAGATAGTTTCTTTTTGTGCCATTTCATTATAGATACACTAAGCTATTTTAGCTATATAAATAACGTTTGTACTATCATTATTTGTACTAAAACAGATGCTGGGGACACACTAAATGTTCACCAAAATATATTTTTTTGGGACCGGTCAAAATTTTATATCAAGATATTTGATAGGATTGGATAGGCCTATAGTAGAGTATAGTTGTATGGATAATCATGATACAGCGTCCTCAAATTCGTATATTAACTGTATATAGTTTTCATTTTTTCTTACCTGGATATTACATATGTATACTTGTATTTATAGTTTTTCTTTGGCATAGTTACAATTTGAGATTCTAATTCATTATACCTCCAGTCACGTGCTCCGCGGAGTCTATTTAATTCTCTGATTATATATGGTAAGTCTGACATTGCTAGTCATTTCATTATTATGTGTTATAATTTTTTGTATTCTCACAGAACATGTATAATAGTTATAGATTGATATATCCTACCAATGAGGTTCAATACATGTACCTTAGATGTTTTATATGTAAATAAAAATGTGAATACCTAAATGAACTTGTTTGTTTTTTATATTCCCTATATAATACGCAGATTTTGTATTGAATTATTGAATACTTTTGGTCTTTATCTCCCTCTTAAACATACGACTATCATGGAAATAAAATCGCCATTTCATCCAGAAATTACAAATTGCCTCGACTAATATTTACTTCTGTTAACTTTTACATTGCACTCACGGGGCTGGATAACTGCTGCTTCAAATTTTATTTCTAATAATGTGAACATTCGCTATATACCTAACTGTGGAACCCTCGTGATCAAGTGGTAATGGTGAATGACTTGTAATCCCTTACCCATCCGACTGATGTGAGGGAAACTGTCCAGCTAGTTTACAGCTTGTTGGTGTGTTACCCAGAACTACGCCTAGCTCGGGGTCTTCCTTCTCAGTTACAGCTGATGGTGTCGTCAAATGACCCTGGCTGCTTGTGCGATGATATATACTTACTTACCTAAACCTGACTTTATTAATCAGTTGCTGCGGGTGTCCCAGATACTGGGGTAGGCAGCAGGTGGCTAGAGTGTCTAAACACCCGATCTCCATGCTTCTCTATTATGACGGCTAATATTACCAAGGCTGCATGTATTCAAGTCAGGCTAGATACAGTCTGACCAAGTTTTTCTTAGTCTTCCACGTCCTCTGGTACTGGGGATGGTCATGCACATGATGGCGTCGACGGATACTATATAGCCAGAGAGTCTCTGATATAGCGACCTTGATCAATCTCAATAATTCTTATTTCAATTTACTTAAGTTTCTAATTGTTCATTTATCAATGAACATTCATCCATTAATTACATTAAAATCAATAAACCAACATTTTATGAAGTTATATAAAGCATAAGCATAGTTTCATTATCTCGTGAATTTTTTTTGTCAATTTTAGGGACGCATAAAATGCCTCTAATTGTCGCTGTATAGTCGTGTTTGGTCGCACTAAAATTCCAAAGAGTTTATTCGTATGTTTCCCGAAAGACTCCAGAGAGTTTATGATCCTAGTCTGGTTCCCGATGTTGCTGATTACAAAGTAGCGGGAGTAATAACAATGTTGACATAGATGCTACATTAAAACATGTGTTTCAAACTTGATTTTTTGGAAACTGAGCGAAAGTTCAGCTTTCCGTAGTAGTCTTGAGTTCCTTCCCCTACCACTACGTCCCTCCAGATGTTTATAGACTACCAGCTCCTTGTGGAAGGATAAGTTAGGATTGGTTAGAATACAGTCCAGGACAACTGGTTAGGTGAATCGGCCGCCGTATATAGCTGAACAATTGTTTGGAAACGGCTTTAACCCACTAAACAAACAATCAAGCAAAAAGTTACCTCTGCCTCTGTGTAGGTTGTTGCGCTGTTTCTAGCGAACCAGTAACAAGAATCACCAAAATGTACCCAACCATTCTCACATTCCATACAGTAGATTAAACCTCAAATACAATAAAACCATTCTCACATTCCATACAGTAGATAAAACCTCAAATACAGTAAAACCATTCTCACATTCCATACAGTAGATAAAACCTCAAATACAGTAAAACCATTCTCACATTCCATACAGTAGATGAAACCTCAAATACAATAAAACCATTCTCACATTCCATACAGTAGATGAAACCTCAAATACAATAAAACCATTCTCACATTCCATACAGTAGATGAAACCTCAAATACAATAAAACCATTCTCACATTCCATACAGTAGATGAAACCTCAAATACAATAAAACCATTCTCACATTCCATACAGTAGATAAAACCTCAAATACAATAAAACCATTCTCACATTCCATACAGTAGATGAAACCTCAAATACAATAAAACCATTCTCACATTCCATACAGTAGATGAAACCTCAAATACAATAAAACCATTCTCACATTCCATACAGTAGAACAGAACAGAACAGAACATGACTTTATTATCTCTCGTTGCTTTAGCAACACAAGAGAATACAATAACATAATACAATTATACAAATCATGACATGGTATGTGAAGAGAGTTATTTTAGTGTTTTTTTTAATAATGCACTTGGTGGGAGGGGGGAGGGGGTAAGGGGGTAAATGCCCCATTGATTTAACTCGTACGTTGATTTTATTCTGAAACAGTCTATATGTATGGACAATTTATAATTGCGTGGGCGGATCGAAAGTTTGTAAACATTACGGGTAGCACAGCACGAGATTTTCGTGACTGTCTGTGTATATAGGCTAAATAGGCTGAAGTAAGACCACGTGCTATTTAATGAATGAGATATTACCTTAGTATAAACATATCACAATTTGGATTTACGTTGATAGTATAGTGAGCCAAATTCTATGACAACAGGTTTAAAAAGACATGGAACAATTAAAAGACATGGAGCAATAAAAAGACATGGAACAATAAATGATCTCAGGTATTACTTTTTTGAATTATACTACATGTAATATAGCGGGATAAATAAAACGTACTTATTGGCAAAATAGTGCAAATTTTCATACAAGCACCAAATTTGGTATGGTGATGCATACATGTGTCGGGGTTAATTTAAGACCGTGTGCCAACGTGTACCTGGTCAGGAACGCTGTGGTCACGCCCGGATTCGAACCCACTGTCTCCAGGATATATGACGTGTATAATAGGAGTGAAAACACATTGTAATCCATAGTTTATGCTCTTAATATCATTCTTACCGTAAATAATCGGGTTTATAACCAAATTGAGGTTCATGTATACACTAAAATATTTTTTGACAGTGTAGCAACGTTAAATGTCGCATCGACGCTAAATGTCGCATTTGACGTTATATGTCGCAAGGCTGACGCTAAATGTCGCAACCAACGCTAAATGTCGCAAAATCACCTGACGCTATATGTCGCACCTGTAACGCTAAATGTCGCAACAAATAGCACTGACGCTATATGTCGCAACATCAACGCTAAATGTCGCACTCATTCTTCTACCTCTATAATGCAGAATAATCGTTCCCGGTACACACTCGTATGTGTTTAATAAATAATGGTTCCTCCGTTCATGATAATGTTATATTAATCCCCTCCAAGTTTTTTTTTTACATTTGCTCGTTTGAATTGGGGATTTTATTTTTTATCTTGGCATTTATTATATATCGCCGTCGCCGGTATGTACATGTGTGTATTGTTAGAATGGGTATAGATGGCCAAGGGGTAGAGTAACGAGGAGTGACTGTCCGGTGGTAGACTATTCACTTTTGGAAAGGAAGGTACAAGGTTCAAATCCTACCAGTTTATCAACGAACATCATTTGTTCAAAGTTTGAAGGAAATCCTAACGATATATATACAGAAGGTCATATTGCTGGAACTCTTACCTGTAAAACAACTTGGTTAAGCTATTAATATGTATACTCTTATTCCAAGCTGAAAGGATTTACGTCTAACACATACATCGACTTACTTTTCACAATTACCACATTGAAGGACATTTTCATTTGTCTTAAAAGCACTTTTGTAAAACTGTAAAGGGCTACGACAGAGAAAGTCAGCCATAAACAAAAAAGTAAAGAACGAGTCATTTTATTTTAACTAAACCTCAGAAATTATATTTACATATACGTAACGATATGTGTCTACATTAATGTAAGGTAAAAAATGGTCAAAATATGTTCAATATTGTAACCGAATTCTCCCCTGGGTAGCACAAGGGAAAATTTGGCAACAGTAATTCTGACGGACACTGTCAGAATTCCTCAATCTGGCTATTCTACAATTTTGCTGCCACCATCCAAGTTAGACTTGGAAACTATAGGTGTAATAATACACAAGATGTTATTTTGATGAATTTTATTTCTTTCATCCACACACATTCATACGATAATATCCAAAGTTTCAAATAGTAATTATTCAAATAATTATAAGTACAAGTTAATACAAGTAAGAAACAACTTTCAATGAGATATACTGGAACAATGCTATTAAACTGGCAACTATAAAAAAGACCCCAAAAGAACTCCCCATTTGCTTATATACCCTTTATTACGTAACAGACCTGAAATATGCAAATTAGACCTGAGTTTTTCAGGTTTCCTGGTTATAGTGAAATATTATCTATTTTTACGGGTTTTTCTACACTCATCCGTGAAGTGATAAATCAAATGAAGATAAGGCTCAGAATGGTATAAAAGTATACATATAAAGGACCTGAACTTCTCAGGACTTTCTACGGGTTTTTGTTCACATCATCCGTAAGGTAATAAATCAAATGAAGATAAGACTCCATATCTAACACACCTAACTAAACAATTAGGATCACAGGATTTAATTAAAATAAAACCCAGTACACTGTAAGCAAATTTGCAACAATATCGTATGATTTGTCACACAAAAAATACTAGAGTACATGTCACCAAAACTGTTTTGCTGAATGTTACAAAATTTAAAAGCAAAGTACATCTGTAAAAGGTTAATCGAAACTGAAATAAAGAAATCGTGTTTAGTTATTCCTTAACCTACTTTTAAAAGTGGATACGTGTGACATTTGGGATCCTAACGCATTCCTCCACATTAAAGAGTATTTAAATAGGCCAGAATTGCTTTTTGGGGGTTGTTTGTTCAAACCTCAGAAGGGACAAACTTTTTCGCGAAGGTGTTTAATCTCACTTTTGACCTTTATTTCTTGGCATGACGTATTAACTATTCAAAAGAAATTCCACATTCTATTGGATGATTGAGAGGGAACGCTTCCTTTCATTGGATGAAATCTACAAGCGTAGAATAATTAAGACCACGCCAACTTATAGCGAATCTGCAACTGTTAAATATGTTCTTCTTGTGGTTGTAAACTTTGTAAGAAAATGTATTCTTATGCGATCGAAATAATGTTATATACCGTTCTTGGCAAACATTTTACATTTATTGGAATTGATATAATGTAGATATGACTAAATACGTAATTTATTTAGCTGACCTAACATTAACATTCTAAGGCGCGACCTAATTGGACTGCTAGCGATAAGTTGTGTTCACATGGTACATAGGGGCAATTTAGGAATTTCAAAAAGATTATACTTTTGGTTTCAATAGTGTAAATAACATTAAAACAACTTCGCGACTGTCTTTTTAAAGACATTTCTTGTTTCTTTCTATGTTTTCTTTAAACATTATTTTTGAATATCTTAGAACATACTTAGGATGAAAAAGTGTTTTATTTTAATTAAGTGACTTTTATAGGTTGGCTAAATAATGCCAGAAATTGGAACATTTGTTTACCCTATGGTTACTTTAAGATGTATTGTGCAACAGTAAGCCTGGTAAGGATTTATTATGTTTGTTAGAAATGGGGGACTATTTTGAATATAAGTTATGTCCCTTAAATATATATCATAGCGCTATTTTCTTGATTTTTTGCCTACATAGATCGTAAAGTCTCCGAAGCATTAAAAAAATAAGAAATTCTTTCATGTCATACCCTGCACTAATATCTGATGCATGTACGTTTTAGATATAATTATTGATATACAATTACATGTAAGTGAAATACAACTACAAATGCATTATTTCGTGCGCAATTGTTTTTTTTTAATAATAAAAGTGTGATCATTTATTGATCTATGATATTCGGGGTTTAGCCATTTAGAAGGATAATTATAGTTTTTTTTCTGCCATGTAAACATTATTTTTATAAAATTACATAGTAAACCTCTTTCTAAAATTGTCAAATAACATATTTTAAAGAGTAATTTAAGAAAAAAGCCAGATTTGACCACTTTTGAATTTTGGCTGTTAAGATCCTAATATCTTGAACATCTCATTACTAATGCCATGGACGTCTATACCATATGCCGTCTATTCTATACCGGTCACAAATCAGACCATCCACAGAAAGAGACATGCATTGACCCATAAGGAATGTGTTATCACATCACGTATTGCCTGCACTAACCTGCCGCCAGACCCAACTATTCTAATATTTTTTCTTACAGTTTTAGGTGATACAGAAAAATCACGGAACCGGACAGGGTTGAGATACAATCGCGGCGGCATTGTCTTGCTCACAATATCTTTGAATAATCTATTCACCCGTTGAAGAGGGTATCGCGACAAATGATTTAGTTTCAAAACGAGCTTTAACAATTATAATACACCAAATCTCAGGCGGTAGTTCAACATGTTTTTTCTTTATGAAAGTGTTTCGGTTTCCGTTTTAGATTACAATGTAATTATTTCTCGCAAATGTTTAATGCGAGTCTGAAATTCTGATGAATTACTATTACTATAGCCGATATCGTTAGTGTGCGAGTTCATATCGTTAGTGACACTAATAGTAGTGTGCAATTCTATGTGGTTAGTGTGTATTTTCTATATTATTAGTGGGAGAATCCAAGTCGTAAGTGTGCGAATCTCATTATCATTAATGGGACAGTCTTTATGGTTTGTGTGCGAATGCATTTGATAAGTGGGAGAGTCCGACGCGTTAGTGTGAAAATCAATATCATTAATGGGGCAGTCCATATCCTTAGTGCGCGAATCTATATCATTAGTGGGAACGTTCAAATCGTTATTGTGGGAATATATATCAATACTGCGAGAGTGCACATCATTAGTGTGCGAATCCATATCATTAGTGGGAGAGTCCATGTCGTTATACCTCCATCACACCAGAGCCGCGTTTGCACTTCGTCCACCACGTCCGGACAGGACGTGGCAAGAACCTGATTAACGTGATGAGGACGCAGTAGGAACCGGTTCAAGCGTGGTATGGTCTCCGTGGACGCGAAGGACGTGGTTGGACATTTGACATGTCAAAAATAACGTGGCGGGGACGTGGTCAAATCAGAACGCAGTGTTTACGCGGTAATAACGTAACAGACGTGACCAAAACTTAGTTAGAACTTCATTGACGCAGAAGAAACGTGGTGCGGACTTGAAAAGACAGCAAGCGATCTTCACCGCGTTGTCACTGTGTTATTACCACGCTTTTGTTACGTCAATGAAGTTCTCACTACGTCTCAACCAGGTGTATGTAAGACCATAGTATGTCCACATCACGTTACAAAAGACAGCACTAGGTTGTAATTTTGCTCCGTCACGTCTTTAGTACGTTTGTAACTGGTGACCAGTACGTTCCTGTCAGGTTCTGAGCATTTGGTATAAATACTGGATTCATACCCCATTCTTTCATTTCCAGTCAAATATATGTTACCAAATGAATGCAATTTGTTATAGTACCAGGACAGCAAGCCATTTTGGATGTTCAAATTCCCATTTTATTTCTAAATACGAAATAGAAGAAAAAGGAACATGAAGCAGCCTAGATTATGTTGTGTTAGTGCATGGCTATCAGCAGAAAGAACACTTCTGTTCGGCCATCATGACCAGTTAAAATAAATGGACACATTTTACAGTATACATACGGAGCCAGTGAATGCAATGAGGACGTTATTGGGACCTAGGGAGAGCGCAGTTCAGTCAGCATGGACGTAGTGCGCACATAATTGGGACGTAGTATAAACGCAATAGACCTGGTGACAACGGGAAGCTGCACGTGTAATGAACTTACTGTGAACATAATAGACACAGTGAGAACCTGACAAAGACGTTGTAAGGACGTAGTGAGAACCTGAGTGCATCATTATTTTCGAGATTGACCCCGTCCCCGCAACGTCCATCAAACTTTTCAGGACGTGATGGGAACTTGTGAGCGTGGTGCGGACGTGCTCTGGTGTGATGGGGGCATTAGTGTGAAAGTTCATATCGTTAGTGCCCGCCCGGATAGCTCAGTGGTTAGAGCGTTTGTCTGATGACGAGGTTGTGAGTTCGAGCCCCGGACGAGGCCCACGCTGCTGTGACACATTTGACTGAAGATATTACATGTTAAATTGTCCTCCACTTCTAAATTTTGTGGGATAGCTTGGCAGAAGCTTACGGATAGAATGTGGTTAGTGCTGGTTAAGGCCTAAATGAAGTCCAGGAAAGCTATTTAGGATAATTGCCCGCCACGATATGACTGAACTAGTGTTGAAAATGTCGTAAAGCCCGATGTAACAAACAAACAAACATCATATCGTTGGTGTGAAAGTCCATCACGCCTCGTTCTATATCAACACACACACGTGCACACACCAACGACGGCGATATACAATAAATGCCAAGATAAAAAATAAAATCCCCAATTCAAACGAGCAAATGTAAAAGAAAATCTTGGAGGGGATTAATATAACATTATCATGAACGGAGGAACCATTATTTATTAAACACATATGAGTGTGTAGGTGTGTACCGGGAACGATTATTCTGCATTATAGAGGTAGAAGAATGAGTGCGACATTTAGCGTTGATGTTGCGACATATAGCGTCAGTGCTATTTGTTGCGACATTTAGCGTTACAGATGCGACATATAGCGTCAGGAGGTTTTGCGACATTTAGCGTTGGTTGCGACATTTAGCGTCAGCCTTGCGACATATAACGTCAAATGCGACATTTAACGTCGATGCGACATTTAACGTTGCTACAGACAGTTGTTTAGGCCAAGGGAATATTTGTATAGGTTATTGGAGCGGCTTAATTCGGAAGGTTGAGTTCATCATGTTTAGCCCGACATATGTAATTTTGATGGTATCTTTAAACAACTTCAATGCTTATTGTAAGAAAATTAGGTTCAAAGTCTGCTTTAAAGTTTACAGTTAATCGAGTATATAAACGTCCGTCATGGAAGTCAAAATGTGTCCGTCGGTTGTACGTGGCACAACATGTACTTTCATTTGGTATAAGATGAACACACTTCGTTCAATTAATCAGTAGTATTGCAAGTTTAGGTTCGTACATACCTGCATTTTCAAAATGCCTTTTGCTGTTTTCAGTATTTTGTAGAAGACATGTTTATCTAGGAACCGTGCCTCAGAATTTTTATGCTTGATTTCATTTTAGTTATCTAACGAACATAGGACAATATAAAAAATCTGAGAAACGGTTCCCTGTATTTTTCATTTATAATGATTAATTTTAAGGCTAATTGTTGTAATATAGTTCTAAATACTAAGTAGTTTGTATCGTTGATATTAACGTTTGATATTGGTTTATAGAAGGCCAGCCAAATATGCTATTTGCTTCAAATCACCGGCAATAGACTTTATACACTGGATTTATTTAAGTATATACTTATGGTTTAGTTTATAAATCTGTAAATTGATGAACTTGATGTGACCAGTCATCGAATACCGATACATTAATGAGTGTGCCAAAAACATTCCATTCTTTATTGGCCAAACTCGGTGCCGATTATGATGTCGCTCTTGAAATGAAATATTATTAAAAGTCTTACATCTCTTAGCAACAAAAGAAGGCGTGCAATACAAAACGTAGTGAGAAGTCGGTCGAATACTCGG
The DNA here is from genome assembly GCA_964023205.1 of Lutraria lutraria. Lineage (NCBI taxonomy): Eukaryota > Metazoa > Mollusca > Bivalvia > Venerida > Mactridae > Lutraria > Lutraria lutraria. The sequence continues at coordinate 21,648,426 of OZ026850.1, read as the reverse complement.
CAGGCATTCGAGAAAAAAACATTTGCTGAACTAGTTACTTACATTATTCGAAAAACAAACTTTGACGGACGAGTGCCATGGTTCAACTGTCTGAGCAGGCACCTGAGACTGAAACAGTTGGATTCTGAATTAGAAACGCATTAACGCGGTAAGAAAGTCTTATTGACTTTGAAGAAAGATACAGGCCATGCATTGTTTGCTGCATGTGCTTATGATCCATGAAAACAAATTCAATGGTAATTTCGTACCAGTAGTCAGCTGATATCAGTACCCAAACCATCTCTTGAATTAGTGAGGTACAATATGGGTCAAACAATGAAGCGCAGATGGAACAGTGCAAGTCTAAGTCTCCTTTGCAATAACTCAATTACTTCAGTATAAATGTCATAGAGGTATTCACAGTGCAGCAAATGTCCATCTTCATTCCAAGACAAACGAACCCCCATTTGCTATTTACATTGGCCTTTTGATGACAAGGAAACGACATCTAATTGATATCTTGTTTCAGTGCGGTATATATATGTACATAATATAAACGTGTCCTTGAAATTTCCACAGTGGTTGGAGGAGATGTTGTACAACGATGTTGAGTAGTTTGTTCACCAGTGCTACACCGTGGACTCTTTACAATATAACATTGGTCACAATTCTGGCTCCACTACGTCAATATCATCATTTCATGGAACGGACATTTCTTTATTTCAACATACGATACGAACGTTGCCGGTGAAAAACAACCACGTTGACTTGTACATTGGTGATAAACCCGCATCAATCGGTGTACCATCTATACCCGAACAATACGCAAATATAATTCTAGCATACTTTTCACAAATTAATCAACCATCTTCATTGTCTGATAATTTTCTTGACATGGAGACCAGCATTATCAAACAAAATATGAACTTTAAATATCAATGCCTTCAAAAGGTTTTGATTGCATATCTTGCGTGGGCGACTTTCCATACCAATGAAAAGTGGGCGTCCTCGTTTCAACTATCGCTGAATGCTGTCTTACCCATCTTACATGAGCAAGCCATCATAAAAATTGTTATCTATAAGGTCCGAGGAGTCACCAATTTCCTCAATCCATGTCAAGTTCCTTTGTTCGCTCTTGCCAAACAAATTCACCCACCAGACCACAGCATGTGCTCTATATAAATTAAAATTTGGTGAATATATATACGGGATAAATCTGAGAGCGTTCTGAATTTCAATGTCTCCTGATTGAAGACTGGCCTGACATACCAGAAAAGATAAGTTCTCAGATTTAGTTTTGGAACCAGGTTCTTGCACTCCAGATAATAACACTTATATATTTGACCAACCATATAGAGAAGCAAACTTTGTACTATACCGGAAAGTACTTGTTCCCTTTATTTTTGCATTAGACCATATAACTTATGTTAGTTCGGGTCCTTATTCATTTACATGATATGGTTTTAATAGTTGATGATACTTTTATCTATCAATAAAAACACAAGTTGTATTTATTTAGTAGAAAGCTAAAGCATGACGTCTGGGGAGTGAAATCTTCAGTTACAATGAAAGCAAACTGTGATCTTTTTACGTCGTTTGAGTGATTTTCATTTGAAGCACGAAGACCATGCAAAACCTCCTTCGCTTTCAAACAATGGCATTTTGAATTATTCGAACTAACTCGCGACTCTTTCAAGTACTCGAACAAAACGTGTCAACCCCAATAGACGGACCTGTTGCCGATGCTCTGATTTTTGTAAATAAATGTATTAATAATTTTGGTGCTGCGAAAACGTTTGATGGCTACATTACTGTTGTTTTGTACTATTCCTAGTTGCTGCATTATTTATCTTCCTAATTTAAAAGCAATGACAAGAACGGCTCGTTGATCAGGTACTAGACAGTTGTTAGTAATGGATTCGAACAAATTCTCAAGCAACTCATATACCTTTTTAAAGGTGGATGAGTTTGGTTACTGATTAAAGCACCTGATACTGTATTTGAGACGAAAAAACAAAATGAGATAAGCAGTACTGAGCACTACATAAGTATATTGACCCCATGCACCCACGAAGAAGCTGACATTAGGATATTTTGCGTATGAAAAACGCTGTGGATAACGGCTTGAAAAAGCACGTGATGGGGGGTTCTGACACAGACATTATAATTATTTCAGTGTCTTTTTTCAAAGAAAACAATACTGACACTATTTGGGTGGAGTTTGGTATTTAAAGCAAAATACTTCAGTTGGTTTCCAGTGCATGAAACTGTCGAAACAATTGGGCAAAAGTTTATATTAAATTCTCCCATTTTCAACGCATTTACCAGGTGTGACACCGCGTGTCTGACCTCCATGAAAAGGGCAAAAAGACTTGGAATGTAATGTCGATTTAGGTAAGCAGCCCCGGGCCCCCTCCCAATAAATCCGAATGACTTCTATCCGGAAACAATTAACGGTTAAGTAATGTATGCCTAAAACTGCACTAAGGCAAGTAAGTCACGTTCTATATACAACTACTATTAGAGGGGGGGGGGTATTTCACAAAATTCGTTTGAATTTACTTATATACATGTATAAACATACTGAACATGTTATGGAAATGAGCTAAGGTAGTATAACTCATTGGCATTGAAAGTTTTGACTGGAAAAATATTTGGCGGCCATTTTGAAAATTTGGCGGCTATCTTGAATCGAGGCACTTGAACTTTTAGGGCACACACCCTCAATCGTTTCTACATATCATTCCCAACATGTGTGGAAAATTTGGTGCTTGTATGACAATTTGCACTATTTTTTCGTTATTTACCCCGCTAATAATATTAGTTACTATTTACTAGTAGATAAAACCTCAAATACAATAAAACCATTCTCACATTCCATACAGTAGATGAAACCTCAAATACAGTAAAACCTCCAATATCCGAAATCGGATTATCCGAACACCTGATATTATCCGAAATGAATTTTCGGTCCCGAATTCCCTCCGATATATGCAGTGTAAAATAACCTCGATCATCCGAATCGTGTTATCCGAAACCATGGATTATCCGGAATAATTTTTCTGTCCCGTCGACTTCGGATAATCGAGATTTCACTGTAAAAAGGATCTCATTTTGTATAATATAATCAATTGCATATTTTTTGTAAGTATGACATTCGAAAATGTAATAGCTTATAAAAGTGTTTAATGTTCTATAACGATGGATACTTACCACATTGTATTCCTACCAGAAAGAACAGCAGGACCCTAGTAGTATTTAGTTGTAGCATATTTAATGTAAACACGAAATAGCCGAATAATTGCCAGACACCTCACAGCACCTAGTAATGGAACATTTTATCTTTGTAGGTTATGTTATAAATCTAAATGTGAAGAATTGAGCTTAATTGGATAAAAGAAATGCCAATGTGTAACATCTCACACATGAAAATAAGTACAAATGATCTGGTATTGCATTTTTTCCACCACATGCATGTTAGATGTCATACCGACTAACCTACTTTGTATAGTATTCACTATTCATATAGGGATATATTTCCTTTTGTTTAAGGCCATGTTATAAGAAGATTATACTTTTGGCTAATTTGCTTATCTCTATTCTGGACGTTTGCTGTATTTTGAAGGCTAAAATTACATTATGGTATCTATATATACACACACAAACATATACGATGTCACAATTAACATGGCCTTCAAACTACAAATGCAAAAACTGAAAATAAAACAATAGAGTGACAGATAATAAATAATGTTAAACACTTGTAAAAACTATTAGCCCTTTTTGTAATAAGTGGATAGATCAGCCCTTTTGTGTCTCTAACGTACATATTTTTGGAGAACTCTTAAAAAATGAAATTCTGAATGGATCGTTGTCACACCATAAAAATGTAGAGGATATTTTTAAAAGAGGTGATCGATACTTTATTGAGGTGATCGATATATTGAGGTACTCGATATATTGAGGTACTCGGTATATTGAGGTAAACGATATAATAAGGTGATCGATTTTTTATTGAGGTGATCGATACTTTATTGAGGTAATCGATATATTGAGGTAAACGATATACTGAGATGATCGATATATTGATGTAATCGATATATTGAGGTGATCGTTATAATGAATAATGTTATGATATTAGAGTACGCTGTATGAGGTATCTTCGTGGTGTAAATAAGTTAGTACAGCGATCAGTTATACTAGTAAAATTAATGCAAGCGATAAATCTAGAACCCCAAACCTTTCATGAACCTGTTTACTTGTATTGTATGTTTAATATTTATTTACATAAACTACTTTACATGTCGTTACCCGTTCTCAAGGCTTATGTACAAGTAAACACAAGTAAATCTTTTTTCCGCATTTTATGAAATGGTGCAGACTTACAACTATTCTATTTGTGATCAGAATTGAAATATACCAAGGTGATTTATCGTCGCCTTTTATGTTTGTAATTCCACACCAGAAAATGCTCGTTCAGTATATAAAAGGAAATCTAATGATATAAATCTTCATTATAAAATATCAATAATTCGACGGTCTAGTGCTACAAGGGCGTAAGTGCAATTTCACAACTTTTGGGAAATTGAAAAAAAACTGTCTGCAGTCTTTGATCCTTTTTCAATCATGACAAAATTTGGAACACTCATTGAACAACTATTGCTGACTTATGTGAAATATTTTCATGTTAAAATATTTCATAATTTCTATAAAATCCACGAAATTCGATTTATGCCTTTTTATTTTTTTCGTTTCTATGCATCGACCGATAATTTTAAAAGGACGTAACTAACAGTTACGCCCTTCTAAACTTATAACTCGGGTTTTGCTAAAAAGGGCGTAACTACCACATACGCCCTTTTAGAATTCGGCGTACTCATTACCTTATAATTTAAAATGATATGCTATGATTTATCTATGTCAATTATAAATTATGATAAGTGACCATTTTCAAAGTAGTTAACCTAATCAATCCTATGGCATTTAATGCTAAGGTAACATGACAGATAAATTAAACTTTCGATCACTTTTATGCTACAGGCTAGATTCAGAACTGAGTATTCATATTAAAATTGACTTCGGTGACAATTGCTTATGACAGAAGCCATAGAACAAACATTACATTGTGGTTCGTCAATCCCTGATCAGTACATTCAATTTTTCTCTAAGTGTTATCGCATGTTGTATTTTACTGGTCGACACCATCTTTAATACGTTCAAACCCAGTAAGACAAAGTAATTACGAACGATAACTTTTTATTAGCGTAACTAACAATTTCAAAACAGTGAACATTAACACATAAAGTTTATCTTAATATGTAACATATTAACTAATAATTTGAGAACATTTTTACAAAGTTGAATAATCAAGTCTAAGATTTGGACAAACAGCTGAATAGTGATGAAACAAGAATCTTTGTCAGCGTTTGTATCTACTATTAACGTATTTGAACTTCAAGTTGTTTAATTACATTGTCTCGTCATTATCTGAATCATCAGAATCAACAGTATTGTTGCCATGGGGTAATTCTTGGTAGAATTTATGTAATCTTGGTGGAATGGTATTTTTTTTACATAGATTTATCAGATCTTTGTATTTCTTCTCTGATATTGAAATCTTGTGAGTGTATGCGTTTTGTAGTTCAAAGCCTTTTATTGACGACAGTTTCACCTTTCTTCTAAGATTTGTTCTACATATTTCAATGTGATTAAATTCAGACTTAAAATCATATTTAAAATATATTCAGTTAGGTTCACTTTTCCTGTATTGAAAAGAATGGACCTTTATCCATTCTAATTTGCTTCTACAGTTTTGCCTCTATTTCCAACTGTTGCAGTAGACATTGCCTTGAAGTCTTTAATGTCCTCAGTTTTAATTTCATAAACAGAATATTTTGGATCATTGACTTTGGCATTTCTTACAGCCATCATCCATTCGAAAGGACTCAATATATCTTGTCTTTTTGTCGCCTTTTCTATCCTAGCATGGACGGAGTCCCCTTCCATCTGAGAATGACCTCTTTCGAAGTAGTTGTGTGTAATTTGGTCAATTTCTAAAGTTTCTACCGCGTAAAGACACATTGTTGAAAATGGCAGGTTTCTTTGTTGCCCTGTGCAGCTATCTGAATAAAGTATGCATTCTTTAACATGACCAAGTTGTTCTAAATATTTATAAAGACAGGATGCTATTTCGTTGCTTCCTCTTTGTGCTATGCTCTCGTACCACATATAGCACATTGCCTTAGTGGAGTCAACATCGAACACAGTAAAATTGTAAGTGGATAATTTTCTACTGTAGTATGCATTTCCTACTTCAGTTTTGGGAGAAATTAATACTTTCTGTAAGTCAAAGTTAATGACTCTGGTAGTTTTTTCTGTTTTTGCTCTTTCTTTGTCTTGTTCCTTTTGCTTTCGTACATCTTCTTTCCTTTCTACATGCAAGTTGTATTCGTTTTCCCTTTTCTTTTTTTCTTTCTCTTCTAAGACCCTGTATGTCTCGCAAAACAGACACAAATCCTTTTTCGGCATATGAAATCCAAGATTAAATTCAGTCTTAAAGATTTGTTCATACAACCAAAATTTTTGAACTTTTTTTCCTTCAGCTTTGCACTCATCTTCATACATTCTGTACATCTTTTTCAAACTTAAGTTCGGGTCTAAATACTTTCTCTGTACATCTTTGCGACAAAAATGAGAAGGCACTTTTGGAAACTGCTTAATATGATCTCGGACGTAATTTTTGTCTTTATCAGGGATCTGTTTCTTAACATGCTGTCCTCTCCTATCTTTTGTTGAATATAAACCTTTATTCAATCTGTATCGGACCGTTTTTTCACTTATATCCAAGGTATTATAAAATACTTTACTACAAACTCGAACTAACTCGTCATCAACTGGTAAATGATACACCAATGTCTTATCTCGTCTCGATGGCTTGTTTCCTGTTTTTTGAATTTTCTTGTCAATTTTATGCACGTGGTGGATTAGAAAATGTCTTTGATCTTCAAACTCTTGGTCCCAGTATTTATCAAAAATCTGTTGTTGTGTTTGGCTGCTGATTTCTTTGCATCTCCACTTACACCTGCACTTTATTTCCTTTGGACGTTTACATGGTACCTTTTTACCTGCGTTGGTTTCGTATTCATGTCCATGAACACGCCTTCTTTTATTTCTCGATCGTAACCAACTTTCTGGATCTCGCTTTTTCTTCCGGGATAACCTTTCAATATTTTCCTTAGCATATGCATGCACATTTTGTGTTTTTTCGGATACTTTTATCTTTCGCTTCTTATGTTTATCTGAATATGATTCACTGGTGGTACTAGCTATTGATTCGTCAGAAAGTTGGAAATCGGAATCTGTATCAATCTCGTTGGTGGTATTCTCCACTGGCTTCAAGTTTTCATAAATCAAGTTCTCATTCAAGACATTATTCCCTACTTCTATCTCACTGCCTATTGAGTCATCTAAGTCAATTTTATCAATATTTAATATATTCAGTGAGTCAGTTCTGTGATCTAACGAATTAGCAATCAATTTACCATCTGTGTCATATATCAAAAAGTCTTCTTGATTTTCTTGCATAATAATACTTAAACTGACGAAATCACTTGAACCATACTCAGTCTGTTCAAATTCTCCAATATCTGCACTATATATTTCACTTTCAATATATTTCAATGCATCTGAATCTGTACTATTCAATTTACTTGCAAAATATTCCACTTCATCAGTATCTGCACTATTCATTTCATTTTCGACATATTTCACTAATTCAGTATCTGCTCTATTTATTTCATTTTCAACACATTTCACCATCTCAGTATCATCTCCATTCATTTCATTTTCAACATATTTAACTAACTCAGTACCTTCTCTATTTATTTCATTTTCAACACATTTCACCACTTCAGTATCTTCTCTATGAATCTCATTTTCAACAAATTTCACCATCTCTGTATCATCTCCATTCATTTCATTTTTAACATATTTTACTACCTCAGTGTCTTCTTTATTCATTTCATTTTCAACACATTTCACTAACTCAGTATCTTCTCTATAAATCTCATTTTCATCATATTTCACCATCTCAGTATCATCTCTATTCACTTCATTTTCAACATATTTAACTAACTCAGTACCTTCTCCATTTATTTCATTTTCAACATATTTCACTACCTCAGTATCTTCTATGTTTATTTCACTTTCAACACATTTTAACTCAATTCCCCTATGCTTGTTACTCAATTTATTTAATGATGTTAAAACTTCTAACATTCGCTGGTGTCTATTATGTTTTTTTGAATGTTTTCCTGAATCAATGGACACGAAATATTCTATTTCATCAGTATCTGCACTATTCATTTCACTTTGAACACATTTCACTATGACAGTATCAACTCTTTTTATTTCACTTTCAGCACGTTTCTCTACTTCAGTATCTTCTTTGTTAATTTCATTTCCAACACATTTCACTACCTCAGTATCTTCTCTATTCATTTCATTTTCAACACATTTCACTACCTCAGTATCTTCTCTATTCATTTCATTTTCAACACATTTCACTACTTCAGTATCTTCTCTTTGAATCTCATTTTCAACACATTTCACTACCTCAGTATCTTCTCTATTCATTTCATTTTCAACACATTTCACTTCTTCAGTACCTTCACTTTGAATCTCATTTTCAACACAGTTCACTACCACAGTATCTTCTCTATTCATTTCATTTTCAACGCATTTCACTACCTCAGTATCTTCTCTATTCATTTCATTTTCAACACATTTCACTACTTCAGTATCTTCTCTATTCATTTCATTTTCAACACATTTCACTACTTCAGTATCTTCTCTTTGAATCTCATTTTCAACACATTTCACTACCACAGTATCTTCTTTATTCATTTCATTTTCAACACATTTCACTACCTCAGTATCTTCTCTATTCATTTCATTTTCAACACATTTCACTACTTCAGTATCTTCTCTATGAATCTCATTTTCAACACATTTCACTACCACAGTATCTTCTCTATTTACTTCATTTTCAACACATTTTAACTCAATTCCCCTATGCTTTTTACTCAATTTATTTAATGATGTTGTAAGTTCTAACATTCGCTGGTGTCTTTTATAGTTCTTTGAAGTTTTTCCTGAATCAATCGGCAAAATGTCCAATTTTCGCTTTAAATTATTTCTGCAAGCCATTTTCTAGTAATTAATAATTTTATTTCCGGGTTCACATTTGGGACAATGAATGCCGTTTTCTCTTATGTCATTCAGATGTGTTGGATTTAGATGTTCATCTGGAAAGTTTGGATGTATACATTTTAAATGGTAATAACGTTCGCAGTCTTCAAATATACACCTTACATAGTATTCACCATTAGGTAGTTGTATCAAATATGGTCCTTCTATGATTATTCTTTCCAGTATGTGGTAAAATATTTGAAATGATGGTCTAAAGTTGCATATGTGGCACTTGTAGCTGATGATATTTGTTTCAAGATCACTCTCAGTGTCGCTTGCACCAGAATATTCTGATTCTGAGTACATTGTTTACAGTACTGTAGTCTAATCCTGATTGTGATAAAATAATAAATGTAATGAAATTAAATACATGTATAGAATTACAAAAAATAGGCAGAAAATATTTAGAAATCTAGATGGTATTATATTTTAAATGCATTAACTGTCTTGTTAATTTAAATATAGATCTAGCCTACTAATATTTTTAAATGCTTAAAAGATAACTGATCAGAACATAAATAGAAATACCTGTGAATTTATCTTGATAAACTTTGGCTTTATACATGTCAGACTAAATCTCAATAAATGATTCAACATTTTTATTTCGACTTGTTATTTGCCTACATTTCAAGTAAAAAATAACTCAACAACTTTCATTAAAATTCCATGACTAATATGATCTAATCCATTGTTATTTCAAATAAAATAACAGGAATCCCACTGCATTTATTAATAGTGCATGTTTTATCCGAATACTGTGTCACTTAACAGTATGTGTTATTTTCGTCTCATTCAAATTTTATACCGAAAAAAACACTTTTGTTAATATGCGTAGTTCTTATTAATGTAAAATTCATAAACATACCTGTTAAAAAGACCCTCATTGGTGTAAAAACAATAAAATGATGTTTTGAATTTTCCCTCCGGTTTACTTTTGTATACATGCTGAAAATACTAAAGGGGCGTAAGTAGTACATAGGTCGTCTACTTTGTGTTAAAGATAGATAACTAATAAAATCCTAAAAGGGCGTAAGTGTGACTTAGGTCCTTTTAAGATGATGTATTTCAACTCACTTATCAAAATCTTAAAAGGGCCTATGTAAGACTTAGGCCCCTATTGTATTTTGAAATGTGTTAGTGAACTTAAATTCAATAAGGGCGTAACTAGTAGTTACATCCTTTTTGAATTTGATGATGGTGTAGTTACGCCCTTATAAAAATTTCATTTTCACTTCAATGCAGTTACGCCCTACCAATCATTCCTCAATATTGACGCCAAATTTAATGCTATGGTTATAATATTTGGTCAACAGGTGCGCGATGACGTTCTGCTTCGAATGTTGTAAAACATAAAAAAGGGCCTAAGTACCACTTACGCCCTTATAGCACTAGACCGTCGAATTATCAGTGTATTCATTAAAATGCATTGGCTTTACAGTTATGCTTAAGATTGAAATCGTGTATTAATGATCTTTAACAAAACATGTAAACAAACCAATATTCATCAAACTGATTAGCTTATACTTCGTTTCGGAGATAAAATTATGTGCTTGTATACCTACCTATGCTACCTGTCTAAATAGTGACGTCATCATTTTCAATACCATGATCATTAATATTATCATCAACATTATTATCCTTTAATTAAAGCGTCATCACCAACATCATCATTATAACTATATTGTATAATAATTCGCAAAAAAATATTAACAGTCATGATTGTTGTCTTTATCATCAGCATTATCAGTATCACAAATAGCTTCTTCGTTGTCAATGTCATTATTGTCACTAACCACATGTAAGTGTTAGTTTAAGCGTGGACTCACTACATTTGGTCTGTCTGGCAGGGTCTGCACCTTTGATCTCTTCTCATAATAGTGATGCAGACTTCTATGTTTCTTAGATGACCTTCAAACAATAAAGCTTGCTTCTGTGCTTTGCTCTGACCTCCCTTTCAAAATCAGACAACTTTGCGAGTTCGCTCCCGTCCATGTTTTTATTCTACATTCAGGCTAACATTTTATTTGCTTCTAAATAAGAGTGTGACCTTTGTCATCTGTTCTGTGAAAAAGTAGACCTTTTATCGTCACCAAGGTAACGAAGCCGACCTATATTATACTGCTGCTCTCTAGAAGCAGATCTTTAAATACGCCAAAGGTCTGCTAAAACAACCCCTTAAAAGCACAAAATATGAAACGACGTTCAAGACACAAAACTCTCTGGTCTTTATTCTCAAGAATACCACGTGATTTCTACTACAGATACGAACCTGTGAGAGAACAGTGATAATGGCGTCATTGACGAAGTCGGTCAATCTTTAACCTCTCCAAATAAGTCAACGAAACATTTTTTTTTCTTGGATTCTGCGCTGATCGAAAGGATTTTAAACATTTATTACAGTTTTTTCTTACTACCTTCAGCACTTTGATTGTATCAATTAGTATTTGAGAGTTGGTAGCAACTGCACACTTCTGCTGTCGTATTCACGAAATAAAGTTCTTTTAAGGAATATCAACTGGTCTAACTCGCCAAAATGGACATTTTTATAAAAACGTTTTGTTAGTTGTAATAAATGGGGAGGTATGAAATGACTTTTTATCTGCTGAATGATATTTGTAGCATAATATCACATGTACATGATACAACATGTACTTAATAAATGTCTTATATCTATTTTTTATTAACCCACAACTTTTACCTTGCTGATTATTCAAACGTTGTTCAGTGACTTTTTTAAATTCGCATTTTAATGACAAATATATCATTAGTACAGTGTTGAGAGCCTCTCTCTTTTAGTCATGGGTACTAGTTTATTATAGTTGTTTGCGGGTATATAGTTAAGTGTCTATTACTATATGTATTTTGGATTATCTTGGCCATTTGATTGGCTAATGGTGATATCGGTCATTTGATTGGTCAGTCATTGGACTGGCTATTCGTTGCGTAACCTGTCGTGTTTGTATGAATGTGTTCGTCTGCTCTTTTGTTGAAAGGTTAGTAAGTAATACAGGCATTGTTCTATGATGTTGACCTAGATAAGTTGCTGTGGCATAATATCGGAAACGTCATTAGATGTAAGTTTAATGCGGTTGTATCATAGCAGATTATGGTGAATTTTGGTAGTATTTAGGGTGTACTTTATTCCATTGATGTATGGTATGATATTACCATGTACTTGTGAACTATATACATGAATGTATTAATTTGTCAAATACTCATGATTGTCAAAATATGTGTATTATCTATAACTTGTAAATATGTTATACTCTCCATAATGGAGGATTGGATAAAATAGACTGTCAATATCCTTTATGAAAAAAGCAACTTTATACAAAAAAACTTAAACCAATGCTTCTAATTTCGTCTACCTATAACGTTTCGTTATAGTTTTTCTGGTTAAAAGATAATTACTTATTCAGTCTCTAATACACTAGTCCCATCGGGCTGTCTCTAATTTCACGTTTTCAAATTGATACAAAGTGTGAAGAAGCGTAATATGGAGCATAAAGTGCGTGAAAATCGTTTAGAAACGTACATGCAATACGTATTCATTGAGACGAGAAAAAGTTTTGCATACGTGTAGTTGGAAACGTACAGGCTTGCTCGGTAAAGACCAGAGGTTAGAGTGTTGATCTTCTGATCAAGAGGTTGTGAGTTTAAATCCCGGGCGTGGACCATACTGTCCGTGACGTGGGGTAACTTGGCATAAAATAGGCATCAGGTTCACAATGAAAGACAAACAGGTTGTTTCCAACTTTGGATTCCTAGGGTCAGCCATGATGGAAAGTAGCCTGTGAATAATACTAACAAAATGACGGTCTGCCTGTCCGAGGCACTTAAATTTTCTTCAGACAAACGCTGAGGAGTTTCGATTGGAAAGAAACCTGTTTAAAACGTACATGATGGAAAAACTCTGCTCATTCTTATATACAGAGAAATTATCTTCGTCCAAAAATGTGTAAATTACATATATACGGTATTGGTTATAGAAGACCAAACAACATAATATTTGTATTAAATCATTGACAATGGACTGTTTACAGTATATAATTATGTTTCAGTTTTTAAATCTATAAATTGGTGAAACTTGATATGACCAAATAGCTAATTGCGCTACATTTATTTATTGCATGATAAGTTACAATGCACTACCTTTCACTGGCTTTCAGTGTAGAGTTTTCATTACTGAAATCTGCGGCTTTCCATTTATTAAGACACAGTCAACCCGTGTTAGCAGCCACCCTTTGAATAAAGGCCACCCTTTGAATAAACTTTATTTAAATTAAGGTAATTCTTTAAAAAACCGCCATTGATAATTTAGAACGAAACGACCTCCGAATAAAGACCATCTGCCAATAAAGGCCATATTTCGTCATTCCTAAGGGTGGCCTATGTTCGCAGGTATGTTTGTAATAATGTAGTTTTGTATTACTTCAGCGTGAATGTGTCTCTGTTCACATTGGCCAAGCTGGTGTCCAGGTCGGTAATGCATGCTGGGAGTTGTACTGTCTAGAACACGGGATCCAACCTGACGGTCAGATACCAGCTGACAAGACTACTGGATGTGGTGACGACTCCTTCAACACATTCTTTATTGAGACCGAGGACGGCAAACACGTCCCGAGATGCCTGTGTCTTGATTTTGAACCAACCGTGGTCGGTGAGGAATATTAAACTATTTCTAGTAAACATTAAATTATCCAATAGAAGTTAAACATACTGAAGCATAATGAATTACTTTCCATTACTTTTCCAAAACATATTTTCGCGTTGTCTTGGAACCTGCAAGAGGAAGTTGAAATAAGATGGGATCCATGTTTGTGTGCACAACCATTTCAAAATTGTCTTTCACGTAACGTTGACATATTTAAGGTAGTTCGCGGTGTTGCTCGGCAAAAAAGAAGATTTGTTCGAATGACATGAACTTTGGAGGAATTATACCCGAAGTAGCAGCGCTTACGAAAATTGTGTTCTTTTTACAGTTAGACGTCGGTAACCTAGCAACTAAACGACGTTAAAACGCCATCTAGCGGCACCAGCTATGTGAACGACTCGTTGTACTTTTCCCCTTGTGGCTTTGCTATAAATTGTCATAAATTGAAAATTCGAACTTTGCGGATAAGCGAATGCTGTGGTCTACCGAGTGATCATCATCAATACTTTGAATATCCATGACCGCCCGGCGTGTCAGAAATTAATCGATGTCAAAACGTCATTATGGGGACGTTTTTTCGACGTAAAATATTCAGATAAATGCAAATGTAGCTAAAACGCCGTGGTAGAAGTTTTTCAAAAATTAACATTATGTAAAATATTCATTTATCTACGCATTAAGCGAACAAAATGTATACCTCTTCAGGCTACTTTTTTCAGTATCGTAACGTTTCCTGCACTACTTGAAATGAAAACACGGCGTCATTACGTCATTATTTAGGCTATTATCGGGCTTTATATTTATTTTATTTTAAGCGGATGTTAATCTTACGTGTCCATAATAGATATTTGTAGACTTTTAACAATTCTAGTTAGGAACGTAATATACTTTTTTAAAAGCAATAAATGCTTTTGCCGAATTAAGATCAGCACAAGTCCATGGTCTTCTTTTAGGAAGTTGTAACGTTACGTATGCAGTCATAAAAATATTAACGTCGATGTTACAATAATATTAAAATAACAATGTTTCTATGTTTACTCTGTTGTTTGTATTTTAAAGATTTCAACAACATTTCATGGTAATTATTTTTTTACAATCAATAAATATATAGTACATTTTTCTCACCACAATAAAAACTATGCTGTAAGTAATATGTATTTTACAATACATAATAATCGGTTGATATACTGAATATGACACGTTCAGTCACATTCAGCTAGTAGGGTACAAGTATCACGTGATATCTTGGTTTGGTCCATCAATGTCATGACGACTTAATGTCAGATTTATATGGTTGACATGTAAGCCTCGGCTTCGCAACATGCAGTAATAACCTCAGTGTCGGTGACAAGTTTTGTTTTTCATAAAAGATTTTTGCAACTTCACAACGACTTTATTCTCACTGAAAACCTACAATTTTTTCTCAACATCCAGGACAAACATAATAAGGTCCTCTCATGTTGGAGCATCAGAAACTGCGTAAGGCGTAACCTGTTAATTTTTTAGCAATTTTCGTACGAGACATTCCCGCGTGTGTTTACTAATTCTGGATGTTGTTATCTGTACATGGTTAGACTGTCCGAAAAACCAGAAAAAGGCGTATTTTTGAATGATGACTTTTGAGTTTAATGCAAAAATTGGTTTATTGAATTTCTACAGCCATTGACTTTTCGGCGAAATTTACACACTTCTTTGTCGAGTGAAAATCGTCAGGTTTCCTGAAATTTATCTGATTTAGTTAAGCATTCGATAAATGTGACAATCAAGAAAATAAAATTTATTACCGGTGTCAACTGAAAATAATGGTATGTATCACGCTGTAAATAAATGATCTACCAAATTTATAAAAAAACATGCAGAACTCTGGTTGTCATAGCAACCAATAGAGAATCTTTAAAAATGCCTTATCTTGTCAGAAACAACAATGTCTACAACATGGATAATTGGTTTGTACATGTAGCATTATCTAGTAGACCTCTACCAGGTTTATTCAAATTATGGTCATAGGTAGGGCTGTCCCGATATTGCTGCGTACCGGTACGTACCGGTACAGTGCTGAACGATACGCGTATCGTATCGGAAGGTCCCGTATCGGCCGTATCGCGGTTTTTTTATTTTATACTTAAAATCTTAGAATGTTGAACAACTGAACTAAATTTGCGAATTTGCTCTCGTATCATCGTCGACAATGCTTGTAAACCCAACTTATATCAGGGATTCCATACTTTAGTTATAGACATTAGCATGACAACGAATTCGATTCGAATACTAGTACATTTTGTACTAGTATTCAGATTTTGTCAAGTAGAAATTGACTTATCATTTGTATAACGCCACCATGTAATTTTACATAAAAATATTGCAGCATTTTAGTTTGCCGATTAATGAAACAAGCACGTAGTTGTCTGTAAGAAGTGTCAACGCAATGTCAAGTATGGTGGTGGGACTAGCAACCTTAGAACAAATATGTCTCACCATCGTATGATTAATTATTATTCATTTGTTAATCAATTTGACAATCATAACCTTCATTTTTTATGTGGCTAGGTTCTATTTTTTGATATAAGGTCATTTATCGGACAGAGATTAAATCTTGCTTCTGTTATAATATTTCTCATAATTATTCAATTTCCAAAAAAATCAATTAACACAATATGTGAATCAAATTAATTACTTTACGTACAAGACAACTTTAGTTTTACATCTTTTTAACAGTTAAGTAGGACTTTCTACCACCAAACAAGTACATGTATGCAGAGTTCCACAAAACACTAATATCACAATGTTTTTTTCATTACTTTGAAATATTTTTATATCGTATCGTTGATATCGCATATCGCTAGTACCGTATCGCAATACGTATCGTATCGGCTGTGATCTGTATCGGGACAGCCCTAGTCATAGGGGTAATCAAAGTACTGAAAGTACTGTCGGACTTGATTTTTACCATACGAGACAAAAGAGAGAAATGTGTACCCACATCGTTCGAGCCCATACAAATATTTTAACATTTAAAATTACGGACCGATTTTTCATTCATATTGTAATGCAGGTCATATGCATATGTTGATTGAAATGTTTGTTGGTAAGTCTGGACATCATTTCAAAATTTATAATTACAGTTAATATGAAGTATATGTATAGATTCATTTGATCCTTACGGTGAAGAATTTGACTGAATATAGTTTGTGAGATACAGTACACGTGTATTTGTGATCTGGTACGCGTGTGTTTATGACTTGGTACAGTACACGTGTGTTTGTGACTTGGTATAGTGCACGTCTGTTTGTGACTTGGTACAGGACACGTGTTTTTGTGACTTGGTATAGTACACGTCTCATTGTGAGTTGGTACACGTGTGTTTTTGTGAGTTGGTACACGTGTGTTTTTGTGACTTGTTACAGTACACGTGTGTTTTTGTGACTTTCAATGTAAGAATTTTGTATTTTTTATAGAATGCACTCCGGATTCAAGAAGTGAAGAAAACAGATAATGCCGAAACGTTTCCTGTTGTATTTTCTCATCTTTATGTTTCTAGTTGAAACTATATTTGTGCTAGTAATCTTGGACTTGTTATGTTTACCTGATGGATCGAAATTAGTTAATCGTGAAATTAGAGACAATGTATCCTACTATGAGAAGTCACGGGAAAATCGTACCAGAAATGACGATCATAATATTACTTTCTCTAAAAATACACTTGTTGACAAAATGATTAAAAATCTAGGAAATGTGAAAATATTGCAATCGAGGCCATTCTTCCCTACATGTTTTTGGAACCTGACTATGGATCAACTGACTCGCCAACTAATATTTGCGTCCGCTTCTCAGGCTAGAGCATTAATTGGATATGATAACATAAATCCGTAAGTGAATTTTATTATTTCATTTCTCTACAGAATTATGCATTAATCCGCACATTTCCACAACGAACCAATATATTTCCATTTATTGATAGATAATTAAGATCGACGCTCAAGTTCATACGGTGTCATAAAGGGGACATAGGAAACATTTTATTTATCTCGTAGACACGCGATAGCTACTACGTGCGCACGCGCTAAATTAGATACTACCTATGTCCCCTTTATGCCACCGTATGTTCCAAATGTACTCTTTGAAAAGTAAACAATCCACGAACTACGGCTTGACATGTATAACAAGAACAGCTATAACAAAACGTTATAATAGTTAGACGAATTACAAACTGAAGCAATGGTTTAAGTACGAAAGACCGGTGGTGACATTTCAACTTCAAGATTTCACAATTTCAAAACATGAAATTATGAAGTTGAAATCGTGAAATTGTGAAATCGTGAAATTGTGAAATCGTGAATTTCTTAAGAATAATCGTGAAATCGTGAAATTGTGAAATCGTGAAATGGTGAAATCGTGAATTTTAAAAGAAAAATCGTGAAATGGTGAAATCGTGAAATTGTGAAATCGTGAAATTGTGAAATCGTGAATTTTTAAAGAAAAATCGTGAAATCGTGAAATTGTGAAATCGTGAAATCGTGAATTTTTAAAGAAAAATCGTGAAATCGTGAAATTGTGAAATCGTGAAATCGTGAACTCGTCGCAGAAGCGGGAAATTTTATATTGCAGTTAAGGACTTAAAGATGGCAGCTAAACTGATTTTTGTGATAGTAAGTGCTACAATTTCGTTTTGTTAAAATTAATGCGTCAGATGTGCATGCCTACAGACCTAGATCTAGCTATTATAATAATTGTAGTATACCTAGATCTAGTTTGATAAAGATCTCAATTTTGACTTTGAAATTCTCGCATGATCACAGCACGCCAGTGTATGTAAAGAAACGAGCGTGTTTAGAATCTTAATGGCATATTTTTGTTTGTATGTACAAAATTTTCTAGTGCAAAATGAAGAATCAAATGCATGTCTGTAAATGTGTTCAGACATTTCATTTCCGTTTTACGTCTGAATTTGAGCATGTCTGTTCTGCACATTTTCTCTATAGATATCTCTTTTTCAAAATGCAGGTGATGATTTTGATCGCTGTAGAAGGTACTGATGGTGTGTTCACATTCAAACGACCAGCAGCACATTACGAATCAGTCATGCCGCTGATAAATCATTATTTTAGTAGGGGGTACAAATACAAAGAAATACTTGTTGCTCTCTTAGTTCTTCACGGAATCTTAAAAGGTTAATTCGTGCACAAAATTTGAGGAGACTAGTCCCGGAATCCACGATAGACGACATAATTAGCGGTATACTTCAAGAACTCTCAGGCAGTGGAAAATGCATTGGGTACAAGACAATGTGGAAACGTTTGAAACTAAAATATGGACTTAATGTACGTCGTTCAACCGTAATTCAATTGATGTGGCTCGCTGATCCCGTTGGCATGGAGAGGAGGAAGAAGAAGCGTTTACTCCGTAGGCAATATTCTTGTCCTGGGCCCAATTTTTAGTGGCATGTAGATGGTTATGATAAGATAAAGCCATTTGGGTTTGCTATCCATGGAGCTATTGATGGATTTAGTAGGCGAATCATGTGGCTTGCTGTGGAAACTAGTAACAATGATCCGAAGTTAATCGCACGATATTTTTTGCAAACTGTGACAGATTTAGGATCCATTGTGCCTACACTGATCCGTAGTGACAAGGGAACTGAAAATGTTATTGTGCGTCAGTTACAAATGTTTTTTAGGAGAGACCATAACGACCACCACTCAGCAGGAAGAAGTTTTATCATGGGGAAAAGCACCTCCAATCAGAGGATTGAATCGCTGTGGGCTATTTTACGCCGACAGTGCATGGATTTCTGGATAAATCTTTTTAAAGATATGCGAAACACTGTACTTTACAACGACGGTGATATATTACATCGTCAGTGCTTGATATATTGCTTCTTACCCGTCATTTCACGTGATCTTCGGGAGTTTGTTAATCAGTGGAATTTGCATGATATTTCCTCAGGGGTTCGTAAAGACGGACCTTGTGGAAAACCTGAAGTACTGTTTACCATGCCCGAGTTGCAAAATTCTTCAAGTTGCCATTACAAAGTAGATCAGACTGACGTAGATATATGCAGAACAATGTATACTCGACCAATGAGCACATCAGGTTGCCTACCTGAATTCCTCACCTTGTTCGATTTACTTTGTCCAAACAGACGGGATAACCTAGAGGACGCTGAGGATGCTTTAGGCCTTTATATTGAAATTATCTCATTCATTCAGATGAAATTCGAAAATTAATTATTACTGTACTTTACATAATTTTATATATCAGATGATGGGCTTCAAATATATCGTATTTTGTCTGTGGTCAATCCGTCGTCCGTCCGCACCTACACAGAAGCTACTAGGGGATAATGATTTGTGCATAAGATGTAGTGTTGTAAGGTTAGAAAGTGTTTTATGGATTAAATTTGAATTGTTTGATTAAAAAAGATCCAGGATTACCTTCATTTTGTTGAATATCATATTGTTGCATAATGTCTTTTTATTTTTTTTGTCTTTGAATTTGAATAATTTTGGTTGCTATGGCAATAAAACTGCTAAAAATGGGCCATTTCAGATACTTCAATAATTTGTTCAGTGTATATGAAAGGTTCACAGAGGGCAATGTGAAGATGATGAGCAATATTTGAAAACTTTAATTGGATTAGCACTCTGCTTGCTACGGCAACACACATATGAACATGTTTGAACTTAAATTAAAATCAAAATTATGAATCCTGGGATAACTCTTAAAGAGTATAACTGATGGCTGGATAAACATTATGCAAAAAAGATATTGCATGTCTGATTTTTTATTGAACCAGCAATCTGGTTTCCATGGAAATGGGAACGAAAACCTCGAAAAAGATTCCGTCTACTAAAAAACTACTGATCCGAAATAAATATAACTCGGCAAAAATATTCCTTTGCTGACCCCTTATACAGTGTTCCCTCTCTTGAGCAACATTTTGCGGAGACCGGCAGATTGGTTGTTGTAGAGAGGGAGTTGTTGTAGAGAGGGAACAGTTCATTACAGAAATCTGTATAGAACTGTATAGATATACGTGTTGATACATGTATAATGCATATTGTGTATGTTTATTCATATGCACTGAATCATTATACATGTTGTAAGTGTGTATAATTTCATTCATGTAAAATACTGTACTAAAGTCTTATTCATTTATTCAATTGTTAATGTAAACAAATCAACTTCATAGTTTTCATTGGATTATGTTATGTGCACAAATGAACTTTAAATCCTGTGTATTGTCCATTGCAGATTTGTCAACTTTACTAAAAAAAGTAACAAAAGAACACATGACAAACAAAGTAATGCAAGTCAACCCAATTTTAATAATAGATAAAATTAAAATTTCAACTCATATATTATTTATTTAATTGTTTTATATATTTTATCCTCGTATCAGTCAACTCTCGTAGTCTGCCATTAGCTCAGTCTTGTAACGCTTCTTACATTCCTGTAAATAAAGGAAGGCATTTAATTAGGAAAGTTACATATTGTTGATCTAAGGTAAAAAACTATATTGTGGAATAGACTTTCCTCAACTGTTATCAAACCAAACATTGCACGATACAATTTATACTTTTGGAGATGTGAATAGACATCGATATGAAGGAGTGTATGCACGATGTGGACACTTGCATTAATTATGACTCTCGTCCACTTCACACCAAAACAGTTTGCATTGTTTAATGAATGATAATGGAAACGAGTTGTTCTTAAATTTATTTTGCCAAGGGGCAATATAAAAATGATCATAAACAATTGAACATCTATGTGAAGTCCCCGTGTACACAAGAATAGCAACCCTTTGAAAATTATAAGTAATTCATTTTCAGACATGTATAATTATATACAAGTAGTACATGGTGATTGTATAGGGCCTAGAGCATATTTTGACACCAACTGCATATGAGGTCAGGTCTCCTCTATATTAAGACCACCCCGGTATTAAGACCACTTTATCTAAGAACCACTTATGGTCTTATTAGCGGGGTTCTACTGTATGTCATGTACTGGGCCATTTTACAATAACTTAAGTTTAAACTAATTTATTTTACATTGATTGTGAAACATGTTCTTACAACATATAATACAACTTATGATAAACATTTCCTGAGTTTCTAAACCAGTACTTTGCACCTTTTTTGAGTATATGGAGGAAATAGAAAATAAGAATCTTGCTGGTCATGAGATTCAGAGTCAGAATTCGGAGCTCAAGCCGTGGACCACAATTAGTCCCAGTTGTAAACTTGAATAACTATAGATATCTTTTTTCTCATTGATTGGCAGTTGGTGCTGATTAGAGTGGGTTCAAGTTTGAACTGTCCATCGATGCTTGGAGGAGTACAATAGCTAGGCTTGTTCTATACTAAGACAATATCATACTATGTTCGGGATAGTCCAGCTGAAAATAAACAAATACAATGTTCCTCTGCACTTATAAATGCACCGAAACTCCTCAATTTCTCATCAGTTTAGATACAGTTGAATAATCGTAAGCAGTTTTCATCTTCAGCTGAAATGTGTACATTTAACTAACTCAATAACTAAAGTTTGCCTCAATTGACTTACTTCGGGTATTTTGATCAACATTATAGACATTTCCTCCGGCATGAATATTGCTATGAACAGTAAGAAGTGCTGAAACCACCGACGATTCCAGATCTTCAGTAACAAAGTCACATCCAGGGATGGGACACTTAACAGCTGGCATTTTTCTGAAATGTAAAGGATTCTAAAGTTTAATGTACCCTTATTATTGTTGAAACATCTCTAACATACAAAAACGCATTTCCCAAGATGGCATTTTCATGCTTTCATAGAATGCTGACCTTCTTTCAAGATAATAAGACTAGATCATGTTTTCTGATACTGCAGTCTGGTACAGGCAGCTTTATCAGTAAACCAGTCAATACTCATCAGTTTCCCTGAGGCACATGTACTAAAATTTCTTCCTTGAAAAATAAAAATACCATGCAGATATGAAACTTTTAATATACAGACAAATGATTAAAATATGTCATACAAGTCTTCTGTTGGCGCCCAACAAGTGACCGTGATTGAATTGCTCGGACACTGTCACAGTCTTACGACGCTCGTAGCACCCAGAACCGCAGCTGGAGTCATGAAATTTCCAGTTCGCAGGGGTGTATGTCACGGAGCGGACTTAATTACAATTGGGGAGAATAATGTGTAAGCCGCTGGATAGCTCAGTCGGAAGAGCATTCGCCATGTAAGTGAGACGTCCTTGGTTCGAGTCCGGCTGCACATTTTTCTCACCCTATTACACATGATTCAATACGGACGAACGGACGGATAACATGACGGACAGATAATACAGAGCTCTTCGCAATCTAAACTGTTACTTGAAGACAGATGGGATAAAACATTTCGGGGCGCAAATTAATAACTACTCAAACTAAATCTACTCTTGATACAGTATCACAAATTTTATTACAGATCTAGATTTATATTTATAAAATATATATTAATAAATTAAGAATAGATCTAGATATTTACTTACCTATAACGACACGAGCGAAATAAATGTCTATCGTTCTTAGTAGGGCTATCAAATGCAAATGGCGCAGATTAATGACGTCATTATGACGTAATCAACTTTAATAATTCACGATTTCACAATTTCACGATTTTTCTTCCAAAATTCACGATTTCACAATTTCACGATTTTTCTTAGAAAATTCACGATTTCACAATTTCAAGATTTCACGATTTTTCTTAAAAAAATTCACGATTTCATGATTTCACAATTTTACGATTTCACTATTTTTCTTCTTTAATTCACGATTTCACAATTTCACGATTTCACGATTTTTCTTAGAAAATTCACGATTTCATAATTTCACGATTTCACGATTTTTCTTCAAAAATTCACGATTTCACAATTTCACGATTTCACAATTTCACGATTTCACTATTTTTCTTCTATAATTCACGATTTCACAATTTCACGATTTCACAATTTCACGATTTCAACTTCATAATTTCATGTTTTGAAATTGTGAAATATTGAAGTTGAAATGTCACCACCGGTCTTTCGTATTTAAGTTTTTGTATGAAGTTGCTTTTATTCATTCCTCCATATTTACAAGTTATAGATAATACACATATTTTGACAATCATGAGTATTTGACAAATGAATACATTCATGTGTAGTTCATATGTACATGGTATTACCATACCATACATCAATGGAATAAAGTACACCCTAAATACTACTAAATCCACCATATTCTGATATGATAAAATCACATTAAATGATGTTCCCGATATTATGCCACGTTAACATCATATAACGATGCCTACATTTTCAACAACAGAGCAGACGAACAGATTCAGTCAAACAGGACAGGTAACGCCGAAATCACCATTAGCCAATCAAATGGCCAGGATTAGCCAAACTAGTAATAGACAATACAGTAACTACTCACAAACAGCTATAATAAACAAATATTCGTAGGTATAATTCGTCTAGAAAACTATCACCGGTAATCAAGAGAAAATGGGTTAGACAACAAACACGAACAACCAAATTACACCAAGTGTCTGGAACAGGATTATAAGACAACAAAACTAACTCCATTAAAAGAACTAGATGATAATAATCATTCACAAGAGACACTCAGAAGTAATTTAGATCAGAAAGTTAATGGTCATATAGACCTATTTACCAAGCTTAAAGAAACTACTTGATGTGTAACAGAAAATGTAATGCAATCGTTTTACGGCATCTGAAATATAGAAACTGTTCCATTGTTTATTCAATTAGAATCAGAAGGCGATATTCTTAAATGAGTGTTTAGTGGTTTAATAATTATAGTTTCGTATAAGGATGGTTTATGATGGGGCTTAGCTTTTGTTTCTGTAAATTAAAGCGCCATTTTCTCAAAGAGAGTCACATCCTTTTTTTAATGTCAAAGCTGTAACAAAATTTGTAAAAACTGAAAATCCGGTTTAGTTGCACACCAGTTATGACATTAGAAAAGTATTCTGAAATAGCTCTCTTACGTCATATATATATATAGGAGTCTAGTTAATGGTGCGATATAATTTTCTTCAACAATACAGGAACATTGGACAAAACAATGATTGAACTAATTACAAAGTTTAGTTATGTTCTGTCAAAATGGTCTAAGCAGTACAATTATACAACGGCTTTTATATACAATAAGTCAATTTAGCTCGTGTTCCAGGTGGTCATTTCTGATATATATGACTTCACTAACGAACAAAGCTCTAGTTGTAAACAGACAATTGTGACAAAGCTCTTGGCGTACAAACGGCTTCCCCAGTGTAGCATTACCAAACGTATTATCCAGTGAGAAAGCACGACGCTTCTGATACTATTGAATACATCTTATAAGATTAGTCGACTTTCTATGACAATTTACTGTTCCCATTTTATCTTTATCTTTACAAACACATGTTACTATATTGATCATATTGTGGATGCAGTAGTATTTCATAATCGTAGACTATAGCACGGCGCTTCTGATACTATTGAATACATCTTATAAGATTATAGTCGACTTTCTATGACAAGTTACTGTTCCCTTTTATCTTTATCTTTACAAACACATGTTACTATATTGATCATATTGTGGATGCAGTAGTATTTCTTAATCGTAGACTATATCGTAGTCAACTGTATTGGAAAACAAAAATGCCATGCTCATTGCATTCTTACAGTTGTAGTGGACGCTGTAATCACTGGTCCTTCAATATGGACCCCTATAATCCCCCGAATAACTCGATCCCAATTCGTGTTAGATATATTTGGTTCAATACATACTTGCTTTGCATTAAAATAAACATATTTCTTATTTCTAAACTTTTCTTATCCGTGTTGTTCCATCGATCCAGACAATTCCGGAATAGTGTTCTTCTGCTATTTGTCATGTACTTAACTATTAACATCCCCAATCAAATCAATTGGGGGTCTTAGAAATTAAGGGGTCGAAATATTATAGGGGACGAAAGTCTAGGGAGTCGAAATGTTACAGGGGACGAAAGTGTAGGGAGTCGAAATGTTATAGGGGATGAAAAGGTTAGGGGTCGAAAGAGATCCGAGAAAATTGATAAATCAAAATTCAGTTAAATTACGTCGATTAACATTATATTTATATTTCATTTACATTTGTATTTTACTGTGCTTGACCATGTATGGAATTTCAGCTCAACCGATGCGAATGCATAAACGTAGTCCTAATTGGCAGCTGTTCGTTTTGTCGGGAAAGATTGGACGATCTGAAATCCACAGTACTGTCCAGAATAAAATAATCAAAATTATCGGGATAATGGACGTTATATCAGGTAGTTGTTAATACAACTACCTGGTTATATATGGCAGTTTTGTAACAATAAAGTTACAAACGTACATGAACATTCTACTTAGAGTTTACAACAAGATTTATATACACTTTAATGCGTACTAATCATTATAACACAACCGAATGAATGTTTGTAAGATTGAATAAATTGAAAACAAAAATTATTGCTACCTCGGTGTGCCTCAGCGTTGCGAGGGCTGTCCTGGGATTTACTAGGCTACGCAGTTGAAACTGCGAAAAAATGTCACTATTAATCTGAACAAACTTAAAACATATAGTTTGTTATAGTTAATTACTCGTTATAGATAGCCGTCTCAATAGTAACAGTCATTATACACACATATATATATGAATAAGCGTCATACCGTCTGATAACTTTAGCAACCCAAGGGAGGCAACTATTACAATTTTAATATCATAATTCCTTTCAATATTTTTATTTGGATTATGGTAAAATGTGTGTTTCTCTATAATTTAAATCACCCTGCTTTAAATATCTTCGACGTATTAAGAAAGGGTTTTTTAAACTTGTATACTTATGAATAAATTAACTAAATCATATCGTATTGATTATAGTAATTGATAAGCGGTCTAAGTATAAAGCAAACGATTCCTGTGTCAATACCATACCTAGATCATTTCAAGTGAAGGTTCTTTTGACTGAATAAGACATAAGACTTGTTTTAGATCCGTTCTTGAAGGTCCAAATGGCATTTCAGGAAATGAGTTGGCTATTTTGGTGTCCACTGTCCGCGGTCGGGGGAATAACCATTATAAGCGGTCAATTAAAGAGCATTTTCGTCTGTTATGGACATTATAGACAGGTTTCTGTTGTTCACGGGTGTCTCTTAGCACTGGTTAAACTATTTATTTCTGAGGGTATGGTAGAAATAAAAGTAGTAAATATTTGGGTTTTATTTTAGATACATAGTTATGTATGATTATGTTGTGTATTTACATTATGCGATGAACACGTTGACCGAAGCGAGGTGTGAAACGCCTTCATAAAGGACTTGGATTTGTATAGAGTGTATATATCATGCCCCGGGGGTACATGTATTGACTATGGGGAGGTAAAACAAGACCTAATGTTGCAAATATTCATTAATATTACGTTAATTGACGTTTCAAATATTACCAAACTCAACCAACATATTGTATTTTATAATGCGAAGCGCCATTGAAAATTAGAATTGAATTGGTGTTACAGTGCAATTACTGGACATGCAAATACGTTCGAAGCCTATTTGTTATTCAGATTTTCCACTTTATGCCTGGTGTTATCGCGGTCGTATAAAAGGTGGATATTTTATTCAAATGGTTTATGTATGGCCTTTACGGGCCGTCATCATCAGACGCATTGCGTCTACCTTTTCTTTCGTCCCTCGGTATCGAGGGATGGAAAACCCGTATGATGCGTGTATATGGTCGCACGGTCATACAAAGCACCCCTGTCTGTCTGTCTCCTCATGTAAGGCATCTCCTATATAATTATAGTCTGTTGGCATCACTTTCATACTTATTGTCTGTTGGCATATCCCTTTAAATTAATGTCTGTTGGTACCTAGCTATCGCCCATATTTTACGTCTGTATGCATTCAGATTAATATTCATATACTTTTGACTAATTATATACTTTTAATATCCCAGTAGAATATTTTTTTGCATTGATTGCGTATTTGGCTATAACTCCAAAAATATCCATCTCCTTTAGATCTCTGCTTGTTTCCGGTATACTCGTTACTTTTGTGTCGGTTTGCATCTTAATTAAGGAGACAGACAGGAAACATGGCGACCCCTTAGGGGGTGTCCCATGGGGGGAGGGTCCTCTTGGGGGTAAGTCCCCTAGAGGAATGTCCCCTAGGGACTCTGCCTCCCATTGGGGGGAGGGTCCAAAGGGGGAGGGTCCATGGAGGAGGGTCCTCTTGGGATTAATTCCCCTGGAGGAACTTCCTCTGGAGACTCTCCCCCTTGGGAATCATCCCCCCATTGGGGGAGGGTCCACGGGGGAGGGTCCATGGGGGAGGGTCCTGGGGGGAGGGTCCATGGGGGGGGAAGGTCCTTGGGGGGAAGGGTCCTTGGGGGGGGAAGGGTCCTTGGGGGGGAAGGGTCCTTGGGGGGGGGAAGGGTCCTTGGGGGGGGAAGGGTCCTTGGGGGGGAAGGGTCCTTGGGGGGGAGGGTCCTTGGGGGGGAAGGGTCCTTGGGGGGAGGGTCCATGGGGGGGAAGGGTCCTTGGGGGGGGGAGGGTCCTTGGGGGGAAGGGTCCTTGGGGGGGGAAGGGTCCTTGGGGGGGAAGGGTCCTTGGGGGGGGGAAGGGTCCTTGGGGGGGAGGGTCCATGGGGGGTCCATGGGGGGGGGAAGGTCCTTGGGGGGGAAGGGTCCTTGGGGGGGAGGGTCCTTGGGCAGTTCATGGGGGGGAAGTCCATGGGGGGGAGGGACCATGGGGGGTCCATGGGGGAGGGTCCATGGGGGGAGGGTCATAGGGGTGGAAGGGAGGGTCATCAATTAAAATTTATTAAATATTCAAAGATATTTCATTGTATTATTTACTTATGTACAATTTATTTTAATATCCAATCATGCATGACAAAGTTATGTCTGTCACTGGTGGTAAAGAGTGTTTAGTGTCTCACACTGGTGGTAAAGAGTGTTTAGTGTCTCTCACTGCTGGTAAAGAGTGTTTAGTGTCTCTCACTGGTGGTAAAGAGTCTTTAGTGTCTCTCGCTGGTGGTAAAGAGTGTTTAGTGTCTCTCACTGGTGGTAAAGAGTCTTTAGTGTCTCTCGCTGGTGGTAAAGAGTGTTTAGTGTCTCTCACTGGTGGTAAAGAGTGTTTAGTGTCTCTCACTGGTGGTAAAGAGTGTTTAGTGTCTCTCACTGGTGGTAAAGAGTGTTTAGTGTCTCTCACTGGTGGAAAAGAGTGTTTAGTGTCTCTCACTGGTGGTAAAGAGTGTTTAGTGTCTCTCACTGGTGGTAAAGAGTGTTTAGTGTCTCTCATTGGTGGTAAAGAGTGTTTAATGTCTCTCACTGCTGGTAAAGAGTCTTTAGTGTCTCTCACTGCTGGTAAAGAGTGTTTAGTGTCTCTCACTGGTGGTAAAGAGTCTTTAGTGTCTCACACTGGTGGTAAAGAGTGTTTAGTGTCTCTCATTGGTGGTAAAGAGTGTTTAGTGTCTCTCATTGGTGGTAAAGAGTGTTTAGTGTCTCTCGCTGGTGGTAAAGAGTGTTTAGTGTCTCTTACTGGTGGTAAAGAGTCTTTAGTGTCTCTCACTGCTGGTAAAGAGTGTTTAGTGTCTCTCGCTGGTGGTAAAGAGTGTTTAGTGTCTCTCACTGGTGGTAAAGAGTGTTTAGTGTCTCTCGCTGCTGGTAAAGAGTGTTTAGTGTCTCTCACTGCTGGTAAAGAGTGTTTAGTGTCTCTCACTGGTGGTAAAGAGTGTTTAGTGTCTCTCACTGGTGGTAAAGAGTGTTTAGTGTCTCTCACTGGTGGTAAAGAGTGTTTAGTGTCTCTCACTGCTGGTAAAGAGTGTTTAGTGTCTCTCACTGGTGGTAAAGAGTGTTTAGTGTCTCACACTGGTGGTAAAGAGTGTTTAGTGTCTCTCACTGGTGGTAAAGAGTGTTTAGTGTCTCTCACTGCTGGTAAAGAGTGTTTAGTGTCTCTCACTGCTGGTAAAGAGTGTTTAGTGTCTCTCGCTGGTGGTAAAGAGTGTTTAGTGTCTCTCGCTGGTGGTAAAGAGTGTTTAGTGTCTCTTACTGGTGGTAAAGAGTGTTTAGTGTCTCTTACTGGTGGTAAAGAGTGTTTAGTGTCTCTCGCTGGTGGTAAAGAGTGTTGAGTGTCTCTCGCTGGTGGTAAAGAGTGTTTAGTGTCTCTCCTGGTGGTAAAGAGTGTTGAGTGTCTCTCGCTGGTGGTAAAGAGTGTTTAGTGTCTCTCACTGGTGGTAAAGAGTGTTTAGTGTCTCTCCTGGTGGTAAAGAGTGTTTAGTGTCTCTCACTGGTGGTAAAGAGTGTTTAGTGTCTCTCGCTGGTGGTAAAGAGTGTTTAGTGTTGCAGTGCAAGTCTATGTTTATCTACATCCGCCGTGGTAAACTAGTTCTCATTGTTGCAGTGCAAGTCTATGTTTATCTACATCCGCCGTGGTAAACTAGTTCTCATTGTTGCAGTACAGGACTATGTTTATCTACATCCGCCGTGGTAAACTAGTTCTCATTGTTGCAGTACAGGACTATGTTTATCGACATCCGCCGTGGCAAACTAGTTCTCATTGTTGCAGTACAGGTCTATGTTTATCTACATCCGCCGTGGTAAACTAGTTCTCATTGTTGCAGTACAAGTCTATGTTTATCTACATCCGCCGTGGTAAACTAGTTCTCATTGTTGCAGTGCAAGTCTATGTTTATCTACATCCGCCGTGGTAAACTAGTTCTCATTGTTGCAGTACAGGACTATGTTTATCTACATCCGCCGTGGTAAACTAGTTCTCATTGTTGCAGTACAGGACTATGTTTATCTACATCCGCCGTGGTAAACTAGTTCTCATTGTTGCAGTACAGGACTATGTTTATCGACATCCGCCGTGGCAAACTAGTTCTCATTGTTGCAGTACAGGTCTATGTTTATCTACATCCGCCGTGGTAAACTAGTTCTCATTGTTGCAGTACAGGTCTATGTTTATCTACATCCGCTGTGGTAAACTAGTTCTCATTGTTGCAGTACAGGTCTATGTTTATCTACATCCGCCATGGTAAACTAGTTCTCATTGTTGCAGTACAGGTCTATGTTTATCTACATCCGCCGTGGTAAACTAGTTCTCATTGTTGCAGTACAGGACTATGTTTATCTACATCCGCCATGGTAAACTAGTTCTCATTGTTGCAGTACAGGACTATGTTTATCTACATCCGCCGTGGTAAACTAGTTCTCATTGTTGCAGTACAGGACTATGTTTATCTACATCCGCCGTGGTCAACTAGTTCTCATTGTTGCAGTACAGGACTATGTTTATCGACATCCGCCGTGGCAAACTAGTTCTCATTGTTGCAGTACAGGTCTATGTCTATCTACATCCGACGTGGTAAACTAGTTCTCATTGTTGCAGTACAGGTCTATGTTTATCTACATCCGCTGTGGTAAACTAGTTCTCATTGTTGCAGTACAAGTCTATGTTTATCTACATCCGCCATGGTAAACTAGTTCTCATTGTTGCAGTACAGGTCTATGTTTATCTACATCCGCCGTGGTAAACTAGTTCTCATTGTTGCAGTGCAAGTCTATGTTTATCTACATCCGCCGTGGTAAACTAGTTCTCATTGTTGCAGTACAGGTCTATGTTTATCTACATCCGCCATGGTAAACTAGTTCTCATTGTTGCAGTACAGGTCTATGTTTATCTTCATCCGCCGTGGTAAACAAGTTCTCATTGTTGCAGTACAAGTCTATGTTTATCTACATCCGCCGTGGTAAACTAGTTCTCATTGTTGCAGTACAGGTCTATGTTTATCTACATCCGCCATGGTAAACTAGTTCTCATTGTTGCAGTACAAGTCTATGTTTATCTACATCCGCCGTGGTAAACTAGTTCTCATTGTTGCAGTACAAGTCTATGTTTATCTACATCCGCCGTGGTAAACTAGTTCTCATTGTTGCAGTGCAAGTCTATGTTTATCTACATCCGCCGTGGTAAACTAGTTCTCATTGTTGCAGTCCAGGACTATGTTTTTCTACATCCGCCGTGGTAAACTAGTTCTCATTGTTGCAGTACAAGTCTATGTTTATCTACATCCGCCATGGTAAACTAGTTTTCATTGTTGCACTACAAGTCTATGTTTATCTACATCCGCCATGGTAAACTAGTTTTCAGTGTTGCAGTACAAGTCTATGTTTATCTACATCCACCGTGGTAAACTAATTCTCATTGTTGCAGTACAGGTCTATGTTTATCTACATCCGCCGTGGTAAACTAGTTCTCATTGTTGCAGTACAAGTCTATGTTTATCTACATCTGCCGTGGTAAATTAGTTCTCATTGTTGCAGTGCAAGTCTATGTTTATCTACATCCGCCGTGGTAAACTAGTTCTCATTGTTGCAGTACAGGTCTATGTTTATCTACATCCGCCGTGGTAAACTAGTTCTCATTGTTGCAGTACAAGTCTATGTTTATCTACATCCGCCGTGGTAAACTAGTTCTCATTGTTGCAGCACAAGTCTATGTTTATCTACATCCGCCATGGTAAACTAGTTCTCATTGTTGCAGTACAGGTCTATGTTTATCTACATCCGCCGTGGTAAACTAGTTCTCATTGTTGCAGTACAAGTCTATGTTTATCTACATCCGCCGTGGTAAACTAGTTCTCATTGTTGCAGTACAGGTCTATGTTTATCTACATCCGCCGTGGTAAACTAGTTCTCATTGTTGCAGTACAAGTCTACGTTTATCTACATCCGCCGTGGTAAACTAGTTCTCATTGTTGCAGTGCAAGTCTATGTTTATCTACATCCGCCGTGGTAAACTAGTTCTCATTGTTGCAGTCCAGGACTATGTTTATCTACATCCGCCGTGGTAAACTAGTTCTCATTGTTGCAGTACAAGTCTATGTTTATCTACATCCGCCATGGTAAACTAGTTTTCATTGTTGCAGTACAAATCTATGTTTATCTACATCCGCCATGGTAAACTAGTTTTCATTGTTGCAGTACAAGTCTATGTTTATCTACATCCGCCGTGGTAAACTAGTTCTCATTGTTGCAGTACAAGTCTATGTTTATCTACATCCACCGTGGTAAACTAGTTCTCATTGTTGCAGTACATGTCTATGTTTATCTACATCCGCCGTGGTAAACTAGTTCTCATTGTTGCTGTACAAGTCTATGTTTATCTACATCCGCTGTGGTAAACTAGTTCTCATTGTTGCAGTACAAGTCTATGTTTATCTACATCCGCCATGGTAAACTAGTTCTCATTGTTGCAGTACAAGTCTATGTTTATCTACATCCGCCGTGGTAAACTAGTTCTCATTGTTGCAGTACAGGACTATGTTTATCTACATTCGCCGTGGTAAACTAGTTCTCATTGTTGCAGTACAAGTCTATGTTTATCTTCATCCGCCGTGGTAAACTAGTTCTCATTGTTGCAGTACAAGTCTATGTTTATCTACATCCGCCATGGTAAACTAGTTCTCATTGTTGCAGTACAGGTCTATGTTTATCTACATCCGCCGTGGTAAACTAGTTCTCATTGTTGCAGTACAAGTCTATGTTTGTCTACATCCGCCATGGTAAACTAGTTCTCATTGTTGCAGTACAGGTCTATGTTTATCTACATCCGCCGTGGTAAACTAGTTCTCAATGTTGCAGTACAAGTCTATGTTTATCTACATCCGCCGTGGTAAACTTGTTCTCATTGTTGCAGTACAAGTCTATGTTTATCTACATCCGCCGTGGTAAACTAGTTCTCATTGTTGCAGTCCAGGACTATGTTTTTCTACATCCGCCGTGGTAAACTAGTTCTCATTGTTGCAGTACAAGTCTATGTTTATCTACATCCGCCATGGTAAACTAGTTTTCATTGTTGCACTACAAGTCTATGTTTATCTACATCCGCCATGGTAAACTAGTTTTCAGTGTTGCAGTACAAGTCTATGTTTATCTACATCCACCGTGGTAAACTAATTCTCATTGTTGCAGTACAGGTCTATGTTTATCTACATCCGCCGTGGTAAACTAGTTCTCATTGTTGCAGTACAAGTCTATGTTTATCTACATCTGCCGTGGTAAATTAGTTCTCATTGTTGCAGTGCAAGTCTATGTTTATCTACATCCGCCGTGGTAAACTAGTTCTCATTGTTGCAGTACAGGTCTATGTTTATCTACTTCCGCCGTGGTAAACTAGTTCTCATTGTTGCAGTACAAGTCTATGTTTATCTACATCCGCCGTGGTAAACTAGTTCTCATTGTTGCAGCACAAGTCTATGTTTATCTACATCCGCCATGGTAAACTAGTTCTCATTGTTGCAGTACAGGTCTATGTTTATCTACATCCGCCGTGGTAAACTAGTTCTCATTGTTGCAGTACAAGTCTATGTTTATCTACATCCGCCGTGGTAAACTAGTTCTCATTGTTGCAGTACAGGTCTATGTTTATCTACATCCGCCGTGGTAAACTAGTTCTCATTGTTGCAGTACAAGTCTACGTTTATCTACATCCGCCGTGGTAAACTAGTTCTCATTGTTGCAGTGCAAGTCTATGTTTATCTACATCCGCCGTGGTAAACTAGTTCTCATTGTTGCAGTCCAGGACTATGTTTATCTACATCCGCCGTGGTAAACTAGTTCTCATTGTTGCAGTACAAGTCTATGTTTATCTACATCCGCCATGGTAAACTAGTTTTCATTGTTGCAGTACAAATCTATGTTTATCTACATCCGCCATGGTAAACTAGTTTTCATTGTTGCAGTACAAGTCTATGTTTATCTACATCCGCCGTGGTAAACTAGTTCTCATTGTTGCAGTACAAGTCTATGTTTATCTACATCCACCGTGGTAAACTAGTTCTCATTGTTGCAGTACATGTCTATGTTTATCTACATCCGCCGTGGTAAACTAGTTCTCATTGTTGCTGTACAAGTCTATGTTTATCTACATCCGCTGTGGTAAACTAGTTCTCATTGTTGCAGTACAAGTCTATGTTTATCTACATCCGCCATGGTAAACTAGTTCTCATTGTTGCAGTACAAGTCTATGTTTATCTACATCCGCCGTGGTAAACTAGTTCTCATTGTTGCAGTACAGGACTATGTTTATCTACATTCGCCGTGGTAAACTAGTTCTCATTGTTGCAGTACAAGTCTATGTTTATCTTCATCCGCCGTGGTAAACTAGTTCTCATTGTTGCAGTACAAGTCTATGTTTATCTACATCCGCCATGGTAAACTAGTTCTCATTGTTGCAGTACAGGTCTATGTTTATCTACATCCGCCGTGGTAAACTAGTTCTCATTGTTGCAGTACAAGTCTATGTTTGTCTACATCCGCCATGGTAAACTAGTTCTCATTGTTGCAGTACAGGTCTATGTTTATCTACATCCGCCGTGGTAAACTAGTTCTCAATGTTGCAGTACAAGTCTATGTTTATCTACATCCGCCGTGGTAAACTTGTTCTCATTGTTGCAGTACAAGTCTATGTTTATCTACATCCGCCGTGGTAAACTAGTTCTCATTGTTGCAGTCCAGGACTATGTTTTTCTACATCCGCCGTGGTAAACTAGTTCTCATTGTTGCAGTGCAAGTCTATGTTTATCTACATCCGCCGTGGTAAACTAGTTCTCATTGTTGCAGTCCAGGACTATGTTTATCTACATCCGCCGTGGTAAACTAGTTCTCATTGTTGCAGTACAAGTCTATGTTTATCTACATCCGCCATGGTAAACTAGTTTTCATTGTTGCAGTACAAATCTATGTTTATCTACATCCGCCATGGTAAACTAGTTTTCATTGTTGCAGTACAAGTCTATGTTTATCTACATCCGCCGTGGTAAACTAGTTCTCATTGTTGCAGTACAAGTCTATGTTTATCTACATCCACCGTGGTAAACTAATTCTCATTGTTGCAGTACATGTCTATGTTTATCTACATCCGCCGTGGTAAACTAGTTCTCATTGTTGCTGTACAAGTCTATGTTTATCTACATCCGCTGTGGTAAACTAGTTCTCATTGTTGCAGTACAAGTCTATGTTTATCTACATCCGCCATGGTAAACTAGTTCTCATTGTTGCGGTACAAATCTATGTTTATCTACATCCGCCATGGTAAACTAGTTTTCATTGTTGCAGTACAAGTCTATGTTTATCTACATCCGCCGTGGTAAACTAGTTCTCATTGTTGCAGTACAAGTCTATGTTTATCTACATCCACCGTGGTAAACTAATTCTCATTGTTGCAGTACATGTCTATGTTTATCTACATCCGCCGTGGTAAACTAGTTCTCATTGTTGCTGTACAAGTCTATGTTTATCTACATCCGCTGTGGTAAACTAGTTCTCATTGTTGCAGTACAAGTCTATGTTTATCTACATCCGCCATGGTAAACTAGTTCTCATTGTTGCAGTACAAGTCTATGTTTATCTACATCCGCCGTGGTAAACTAGTTCTCATTGTTGCAGTACAAGTCTACGTTTATCTACATCCGCCGTGGTAAACTAGTTCTCATTGTTGCAGTGCAAGTCTATGTTTATCTACATCCGCCGTGGTAAACTAGTTCTCATTGTTGCAGTCCAGGACTATGTTTATCTACATCCGCCGTGGTAAACTAGTTCTCATTGTTGCAGTACAAGTCTATGTTTATCTACATCCGCCATGGTAAACTAGTTTTCATTGTTGCAGTACAAATCTATGTTTATCTACATCCGCCATGGTAAACTAGTTTTCATTGTTGCAGTACAAGTCTATGTTTATCTACATCCGCCGTGGTAAACTAGTTCTCATTGTTGCAGTACAAGTCTATGTTTATCTACATCCACCGTGGTAAACTAGTTCTCATTGTTGCAGTACATGTCTATGTTTATCTACATCCGCCGTGGTAAACTAGTTCTCATTGTTGCTGTACAAGTCTATGTTTATCTACATCCGCTGTGGTAAACTAGTTCTCATTGTTGCAGTACAAGTCTATGTTTATCTACATCCGCCATGGTAAACTAGTTCTCATTGTTGCAGTACAAGTCTATGTTTATCTACATCCGCCGTGGTAAACTAGTTCTCATTGTTGCAGTACAGGACTATGTTTATCTACATTCGCCGTGGTAAACTAGTTCTCATTGTTGCAGTACAAGTCTATGTTTATCTTCATCCGCCGTGGTAAACTAGTTCTCATTGTTGCAGTACAAGTCTATGTTTATCTACATCCGCCATGGTAAACTAGTTCTCATTGTTGCAGTACAGGTCTATGTTTATCTACATCCGCCGTGGTAAACTAGTTCTCATTGTTGCAGTACAAGTCTATGTTTGTCTACATCCGCCATGGTAAACTAGTTCTCATTGTTGCAGTACAGGTCTATGTTTATCTACATCCGCCGTGGTAAACTAGTTCTCAATGTTGCAGTACAAGTCTATGTTTATCTACATCCGCCGTGGTAAACTTGTTCTCATTGTTGCAGTACAAGTCTATGTTTATCTACATCCGCCGTGGTAAACTAGTTCTCATTGTTGCAGTCCAGGACTATGTTTTTCTACATCCGCCGTGGTAAACTAGTTCTCATTGTTGCAGTGCAAGTCTATGTTTATCTACATCCGCCGTGGTAAACTAGTTCTCATTGTTGCAGTCCAGGACTATGTTTATCTACATCCGCCGTGGTAAACTAGTTCTCATTGTTGCAGTACAAGTCTATGTTTATCTACATCCGCCATGGTAAACTAGTTTTCATTGTTGCAGTACAAATCTATGTTTATCTACATCCGCCATGGTAAACTAGTTTTCATTGTTGCAGTACAAGTCTATGTTTATCTACATCCGCCGTGGTAAACTAGTTCTCATTGTTGCAGTACAAGTCTATGTTTATCTACATCCACCGTGGTAAACTAATTCTCATTGTTGCAGTACATGTCTATGTTTATCTACATCCGCCGTGGTAAACTAGTTCTCATTGTTGCTGTACAAGTCTATGTTTATCTACATCCGCTGTGGTAAACTAGTTCTCATTGTTGCAGTACAAGTCTATGTTTATCTACATCCGCCATGGTAAACTAGTTCTCATTGTTGCGGTACAAATCTATGTTTATCTACATCCGCCATGGTAAACTAGTTTTCATTGTTGCAGTACAAGTCTATGTTTATCTACATCCGCCGTGGTAAACTAGTTCTCATTGTTGCAGTACAAGTCTATGTTTATCTACATCCACCGTGGTAAACTAATTCTCATTGTTGCAGTACATGTCTATGTTTATCTACATCCGCCGTGGTAAACTAGTTCTCATTGTTGCTGTACAAGTCTATGTTTATCTACATCCGCTGTGGTAAACTAGTTCTCATTGTTGCAGTACAAGTCTATGTTTATCTACATCCGCCATGGTAAACTAGTTCTCATTGTTGCAGTACAAGTCTATGTTTATCTACATCCGCCGTGGTAAACTAGTTCTCATTGTTGCAGTACAGGACTATGTTTATCTACATCCACCGTGGTAAACTTGTTCTCATTGTTGCAGTACAGGTCTATGTTTATCTACATCCGCCGTGGTAAACTAGTTCTCATTGTTGCAGTACAGGTCTATGTTTATCTACATCCGCCGTGGTAAACTAGTTCTCATTGTTGCAGTACAGGTCTATGTTTATCTACATCCGCCATGGTAAACTAGTTCTCATTGTTGCAGTTCAGGACTATGTTTATCTACATCCGCCATGGTAAACTAGTTTTCATTGTTGCAGTACAGGTCTATGTTTATCTACATCCGCCGTGGTAAACTAGTTCTCATTGTTGCAGTACAGGTCTACGTTTATCTACATCCGCTGTGGTAAACTAGTTCTCATTGTTGCAGTACAAGTCTATGTTTATCTACATCCGCCATGGTAAACTAGTTCTCATTTTTGCAGTACAGGTGTATGTTTATCTGCATTCGCCGTGGTAAACTAGTTCTCATTGTTGCAGTACAAGTCTATGTTTATCTACATCCGCCGTGGTAAACTAGTTCTCATTGTTGCAGTACAAGTCTATGTTTATCTACATCCGCCATGGTAAACTAGTTCTCATTGTTGCAGTACAGGTCTATGTTTATCTACATCCGCCATGGTAAACTAGTTCTCATTGTTGCAGTTCAGGACTATGTTTATCTACATCCGCCATGGTAAACTAGTTTTCATTGTTGCAGTTCAAGTCTATGTTTATCTACATCCGCCATGGTAAACTAGTTCTCATTGTTGCAGTACAGGTCTATGTTTATCTTCATCCGCCATGGTAAACTAGTTCTCATTGTTGCAGTACAGGTCTATGTTTATCTACATCCGCCATGGTGAACTAGTTTTCATTGTTGCAGTACAAGTCTATGTTTATCTACATCCGCCATGGTAAACTAGTTCTCATTGTTGCAGTACAAGTCTATGTTTATCTACATCCGCCGTGGTAAACTAGTTCTCATTGTTGCAGTACAGGTCTATGTTTATCTACATCCGCCGTGGTAAACTAGTTCTCATTGTTGCAGTACAAGTCTATGTTTATCTACATCCGCCGTGGTAAACTAGTTCTCATTGTTGCAGTACAATTCTACGTTTATCTACATCCGCCGTGGTAAACTAGTTCTCATTGTTGCAGTACAAGTCTACGTTTATCTACATCCGCCGTGGTAAACTAGTTCTCATTGTTGCAGTGCAAGTCTATGTTTATCTACATCCGCCGTGGTAAACTAGTTCTCATTGTTGCAGTAGAGGTCTATGTTTATCTACATCCGCCGTGGTAAACTAGTTCTCAATGTTGCAGTACAGGACTATGTTTATCTACATCCGCCGTGGTAAACTAGTTCTCATTGTTGCAGTACAGGACTATGTTTATCTACATCCGCCGTGGTAAACTAGTTCTCATTGTTGCAGTACAGGACTATGTTTATCGACATCCGCCGTGGCAAACTAGTTCTCATTGTTGCAGTACATGTCTATGTTTATCTACATCCGCCGTGGTAAACTAGTTCTCATTGTTGCAGTACAGGACTATGTTTATCTACATCCGCCGTGGTAAACTAGTTCTCATTGTTGCAGTACAAGTCTATGTTTATCTACATCTGCCGTGGTAAATTAGTTCTCATTGTTGCAGTGCAAGTCTATGTTTATCTACATCCGCCGTGGTAAACTAGTTCTCATTGTTGCAGTACAGGTCTATGTTTATCTACTTCCGCCGTGGTAAACTAGTTCTCATTGTTGCAGTACAAGTCTATGTTTATCTACATCCGCCGTGGTAAACTAGTTCTCATTGTTGCAGCACAAGTCTATGTTTATCTACATCCGCCATGGTAAACTAGTTCTCATTGTTGCAGTACAGGTCTATGTTTATCTACATCCGCCGTGGTAAACTAGTTCTCATTGTTGCAGTACAAGTCTATGTTTATCTACATCCGCCGTGGTAAACTAGTTCTCATTGTTGCAGTACAGGTCTATGTTTATCTACATCCGCCGTGGTAAACTAGTTCTCATTGTTGCAGTACAAGTCTACGTTTATCTACATCCGCCGTGGTAAACTAGTTCTCATTGTTGCAGTGCAAGTCTATGTTTATCTACATCCGCCGTGGTAAACTAGTTCTCATTGTTGCAGTCCAGGACTATGTTTATCTACATCCGCCGTGGTAAACTAGTTCTCATTGTTGCAGTACAAGTCTATGTTTATCTACATCCGCCATGGTAAACTAGTTTTCATTGTTGCAGTACAAATCTATGTTTATCTACATCCGCCATGGTAAACTAGTTTTCATTGTTGCAGTACAAGTCTATGTTTATCTACATCCGCCGTGGTAAACTAGTTCTCATTGTTGCAGTACAAGTCTATGTTTATCTACATCCACCGTGGTAAACTAGTTCTCATTGTTGCAGTACATGTCTATGTTTATCTACATCCGCCGTGGTAA
Organism: Lutraria lutraria; assembly: GCA_964023205.1. NCBI lineage: Eukaryota > Metazoa > Mollusca > Bivalvia > Venerida > Mactridae > Lutraria > Lutraria lutraria. The sequence goes on along the minus strand of OZ026850.1, from coordinate 21,607,616 downwards.
ACTAGTTCTCATTGTTGCTGTACAAGTCTATGTTTATCTACATCCGCTGTGGTAAACTAGTTCTCATTGTTGCAGTACAAGTCTATGTTTATCTACATCCGCCATGGTAAACTAGTTCTCATTGTTGCAGTACAAGTCTATGTTTATCTACATCCGCCGTGGTAAACTAGTTCTCATTGTTGCAGTACAGGACTATGTTTATCTACATTCGCCGTGGTAAACTAGTTCTCATTGTTGCAGTACAAGTCTATGTTTATCTTCATCCGCCGTGGTAAACTAGTTCTCATTGTTGCAGTACAAGTCTATGTTTATCTACATCCGCCATGGTAAACTAGTTCTCATTGTTGCAGTACAGGTCTATGTTTATCTACATCCGCCGTGGTAAACTAGTTCTCATTGTTGCAGTACAAGTCTATGTTTGTCTACATCCGCCATGGTAAACTAGTTCTCATTGTTGCAGTACAGGTCTATGTTTATCTACATCCGCCGTGGTAAACTAGTTCTCAATGTTGCAGTACAAGTCTATGTTTATCTACATCCGCCGTGGTAAACTTGTTCTCATTGTTGCAGTACAAGTCTATGTTTATCTACATCCGCCGTGGTAAACTAGTTCTCATTGTTGCAGTCCAGGACTATGTTTTTCTACATCCGCCGTGGTAAACTAGTTCTCATTGTTGCAGTGCAAGTCTATGTTTATCTACATCCGCCGTGGTAAACTAGTTCTCATTGTTGCAGTCCAGGACTATGTTTATCTACATCCGCCGTGGTAAACTAGTTCTCATTGTTGCAGTACAAGTCTATGTTTATCTACATCCGCCATGGTAAACTAGTTTTCATTGTTGCAGTACAAGTCTATGTTTATCTACATCCGCCATGGTAAACTAGTTTTCATTGTTGCAGTACAAGTCTATGTTTATCTACATCCGCCGTGGTAAACTAGTTCTCATTGTTGCAGTACAAGTCTATGTTTATCTACATCCACCGTGGTAAACTAATTCTCATTGTTGCAGTACATGTCTATGTTTATCTACATCCGCCGTGGTAAACTAGTTCTCATTGTTGCTGTACAAGTCTATGTTTATCTACATCCGCCGTGGTAAACTAGTTCTCATTGTTGCAGTACAAGTCTATGTTTATCTACATCCGCCATGGTAAACTAGTTCTCATTGTTGCGGTACAAATCTATGTTTATCTACATCCGCCATGGTAAACTAGTTTTCATTGTTGCAGTACAAGTCTATGTTTATCTACATCCGCCGTGGTAAACTAGTTCTCATTGTTGCAGTACAAGTCTATGTTTATCTACATCCACCGTGGTAAACTAATTCTCATTGTTGCAGTACATGTCTATGTTTATCTACATCCGCCGTGGTAAACTAGTTCTCATTGTTGCTGTACAAGTCTATGTTTATCTACATCCGCTGTGGTAAACTAGTTCTCATTGTTGCAGTACAAGTCTATGTTTATCTACATCCGCCATGGTAAACTAGTTCTCATTGTTGCAGTACAAGTCTATGTTTATCTACATCCGCCGTGGTAAACTAGTTCTCATTGTTGCAGTACAGGACTATGTTTATCTACATCCACCGTGGTAAACTTGTTCTCATTGTTGCAGTACAGGTCTATGTTTATCTACATCCGCCGTGGTAAACTAGTTCTCATTGTTGCAGTACAGGTCTATGTTTATCTACATCCGCCGTGGTAAACTAGTTCTCATTGTTGCAGTACAGGTCTATGTTTATCTACATCCGCCATGGTAAACTAGTTCTCATTGTTGCAGTTCAGGACTATGTTTATCTACATCCGCCATGGTAAACTAGTTTTCATTGTTGCAGTACAGGTCTATGTTTATCTACATCCGCCGTGGTAAACTAGTTCTCATTGTTGCAGTACAGGTCTACGTTTATCTACATCCGCTGTGGTAAACTAGTTCTCATTGTTGCAGTACAAGTCTATGTTTATCTACATCCGCCATGGTAAACTAGTTCTCATTTTTGCAGTACAGGTGTATGTTTATCTGCATTCGCCGTGGTAAACTAGTTCTCATTGTTGCAGTACAAGTCTATGTTTATCTACATCCGCCGTGGTAAACTAGTTCTCATTGTTGCAGTACAAGTCTATGTTTATCTACATCCGCCATGGTAAACTAGTTCTCATTGTTGCAGTACAGGTCTATGTTTATCTACATCCGCCATGGTAAACTAGTTCTCATTGTTGCAGTTCAGGACTATGTTTATCTACATCCGCCATGGTAAACTAGTTTTCATTGTTGCAGTTCAAGTCTATGTTTATCTACATCCGCCATGGTAAACTAGTTCTCATTGTTGCAGTACAGGTCTATGTTTATCTTCATCCGCCATGGTAAACTAGTTCTCATTGTTGCAGTACAGGTCTATGTTTATCTACATCCGCCATGGTGAACTAGTTTTCATTGTTGCAGTACAAGTCTATGTTTATCTACATCCGCCATGGTAAACTAGTTCTCATTGTTGCAGTACAAGTCTATGTTTATCTACATCCGCCGTGGTAAACTAGTTCTCATTGTTGCAGTACAGGTCTATGTTTATCTACATCCGCCGTGGTAAACTAGTTCTCATTGTTGCAGTACAAGTCTATGTTTATCTACATCCGCCGTGGTAAACTAGTTCTCATTGTTGCAGTACAATTCTACGTTTATCTACATCCGCCGTGGTAAACTAGTTCTCATTGTTGCAGTACAAGTCTACGTTTATCTACATCCGCCGTGGTAAACTAGTTCTCATTGTTGCAGTGCAAGTCTATGTTTATCTACATCCGCCGTGGTAAACTAGTTCTCATTGTTGCAGTAGAGGTCTATGTTTATCTACATCCGCCGTGGTAAACTAGTTCTCAATGTTGCAGTACAGGACTATGTTTATCTACATCCGCCGTGGTAAACTAGTTCTCATTGTTGCAGTACAGGACTATGTTTATCTACATCCGCCGTGGTAAACTAGTTCTCATTGTTGCAGTACAGGACTATGTTTATCGACATCCGCCGTGGCAAACTAGTTCTCATTGTTGCAGTACATGTCTATGTTTATCTACATCCGCCGTGGTAAACTAGTTCTCATTGTTGCAGTACAGGACTATGTTTATCTACATCCGCCGTGGTAAACTAGTTCTCATTGTTGCAGTAAAGGACTATGTTTATCTACATCCGCCGTGGTAAACTAGTTCTCATTGTTGCAGTACAGGACTATGTTTATCGACATCCGCCGTGGCAAACTAGTTCTCATTGTTGCAGTACAGGTCTATGTTTATCTACATCCGCCGTGGTAAACTAGTTCTCATTGTTGCAGTACAGGTCTATGTTTATCTACATCCGCCGTGGTAAACTAGTTCTCATTGTTGCAGTACAAGTCTATGTTTATCTACATCCGCCATGGTAAACTAGTTCTCATTGTTGCAGTACAGGTCTATGTTTATCTACATCCGCCGTGGTAAACTAGTTCTCATTGTTGCAGTACAGGACTATGTTTATGTACATTCGCCGTGGTAAACTAGTTCTCATTGTTGCAGTAAAGGACTATGTTTATCTACATCCGCCGTGGTAAACTAGTTCTCATTGTTGCAGTACAGGACTATGTTTATCGACATCCGCCGTGGTAAACTAGTTCTCATTGTTGCAGTACAAGTCTATGTTTATCTACATCCGCCATGGTAAACTAGTTTTCATTGTTGCAGTACAGGTCTATGTTTATCTACATCCGCCGTGGTAAACTAGTTCTCATTGTTGCAGTACAAGTCTATGTTTATCTACATCCGCCGTGGTAAACTAGTTCTCATTGTTGCAGTACAAGTCTATGTTGATCTACATCCGCTGTGGTAGACTTTTTCTCATTGTTGCAGTACAAGTCTATGTTTATCTACATCCGCCGTGGTAAACTAGTTCTCATTGTTGCAGTGCAAGTCTATGTTTATCTACATCCGCCGTGGTAAACTAGTTCTCGTTGTTGCAGTACAGGACTATGTTTATCTACATCCGCCGTGGTAAACTAGTTCTCATTGTTGCAGTAAAGGACTATGTTTATCTACATCCGCCGTGGTAAACTAGTTCTCATTGTTGCAGTACAGGACTATGTTTATCGACATCCGCCGTGGTAAACTAGTTCTCATTGTTGCAGTACAAGTCTATGTTTATCTACATCCGCCATGGTAAATTAGTTTTCATTGTTGCAGTACAGGTCTATGTTTATCTACATCCGCCGTGGTAAACTAGTTCTCATTGTTGCAGTACAAGTCTATGTTTATCTACATCCGCCGTGGTAAACTAGTTCTCATTGTTGCAGTACAAGTCTATGTTTATCTACATCCGCTGTGGTAGACTTTTTCTCATTGTTGCAGTACAAGTCTATGTTTATCTACATCCGCCGTGGTAAACTAGTTCTCATTGTTGCAGTGCAAGTCTATGTTTATCTACATCCGCCGTGGTAAACTAGTTCTCGTTGTTGCAGTACAGGACTATGTTTATCTACATCCGCCGTGGTAAACTAGTTCTCATTGTTGCAGTACAGGACTATGTTTATCTACATCCGCCATGGTAAACTAGTTCTCATTGTTGCAGTACAGGACTATGTTTATCTACATCCGCCGTGGTAAACTAGTTCTCATTGTTGCAGTACAGGACTATGTTTATCTACATCCGCCGTGGTAAACTAGTTCTCATTGTTGCAGTACAGGACTATATTTATCTACATCCGCCATGGTAAACTAGTTTTCATTGTTGCAGTACAAGTCTATGTTTATCTACATCCGCCATGGTAAACTAGTTCTCATTGTTGCAGTACAAGTCTATGTTTATCTACATCCGCCGTGGTAAACTAGTTCTCATTGTTGCAGTACAGGACTATGTTTATCTACATCCGCCGTGATAGACTAGTTCTCATTGTTGCAGTACAGGTCTATGTAAGCCCAGTTTCCAAGATGTACTTTATGTGCTTTGATTTAATTCTAATTATTGTTATGATGGTTGGTATACCCCCAATAAGGGCGTACATATGTAAGTGGTATAACTATATGCACCGAGCGCTTCAAAACCTAGGTACTTCCGGTAAGTGCTGTAATTTTTAATACTTTTAATATTTCGTAAATTAATATTGACTTCGAGCGATGTTTCTGTGTAACAATTGAAAAAAATAATGAAAAAAGTATATTGAGATACGACTGTTTAGCAACATTTGGAAACTGACCAACGGTTCAGTTATCCATAGCCGTCACTCTCTCGGCGCGCATGAATTTTGATGCGATTCAAGTACTACGTTTTCTTCGTCAGTCTTAGACTAGTTCCCGTTTCTTGTTGCAGTACAAGTCTATGTAAGATCAGTTTCCATGAATACTTGCATTTTGTTAACATGTCACAGGCAAGATAATTATTGGTACTTCTTAAAAAATAGTGTACATGGTCAAAGCATTTAAAGGCAAGTACATAGATGGGTTTTCGAGAGAGACGTTGCTGGCAGATGGACATGTAACTAAATTTGAAATACATTGTTTGTGTTTTGGAGGTTTTTATCACCAGAGGTACTGGCAACATTATAGAAGCCAGTTTTAAAGATGATCCACCTTCAAACATACATGTACGTTCATATGTACATCTAGTCATAGATGAATAGTACGTCACCCTAACATGTATATATATATAATTCCAATCAACATTCAATTTAGGCGATGACGTATTACCGCAAGAAATGTTTCGAACAATCTTCGTTTTAAAAAATGCATTGTCTTCTTTGTTATGTTATTACTTGGAAAAAATAGCTTCTTGCACACAGTTACCGCTACTAGCCTTTTAAGTACATGTACTGATGTCTACGCCAAGGATGGTGCTGCTTTATGCTCTAAGTTTCGAATGTTTTATAGCTGTGTGTCGTTGTATCTTAATCAGATTATTCCATTGTTATAGAACCAGTTCACGTTTCGTTTGCTATTTGTATATTTTGTTATAATTGGTTCGTATACATCTTTTATTTATTGTAAGGACATACCATAGGCTTGTTGTGACGTTACCTTTGTCCTCTACGATCCCTTTTTTCATTACATGAAAGATGTCGGGGTTTACTGACCCCTTCCCATACCCATTGTACGACCCCGAACGCGAAATTGTCCTATTTATTCTATTGGTGAATTCATAATGCACATGTAGTAATGAAAAATTGCTTTAAAGAGATTTGAAGAAAATGTCATCTTTGTAATTTGGCATCTTTTCCCAAGTTTTCGACAAGGTCAGACAAAATCACATAAGCCGAGCAAGTTTGGCCCCTTAAGAAAAGGTACAAACGTGTTTATATTTGACAGCGTTATTATCAATTCTGAAATCTTTCAAATAGCTGTAACAATGATTAGTCGTCTATTTTAGTTACATTACACAGGTATGGCACAATCTACACGAAATGAATGTTTTTTCGAACAGACAGTAGCATGATCTATTTGAATACATTTTATTTGTATGTGTATTATCTTAAAGACATCAATATTTCAATTTAATGTATGTAACTGCCAAAACAGCATCCTATGTTTGTACTGTTACACTTGAATTACAGACGAAAGCTCTTTTGAACCCCATCTACAATTAACGTGTTGGTGTATGCCTCTTCCAAATACAACCTTGTACCGTCCGTGCCACATTTAATCCATTCGCACGAGTTTCTCGTGTATTTGTTTTTATCATTTGTTGGTTTAAGAGACACTTGATGTTACAATAGTGTGTAAAACAGATAATGTGTAAGATTTGAATAAAAATCTGGTCATGTGACTCGTAAAATTTGGTCATTTATACGATGGAGGGCCAAGACAGCTTTCATTGTCTGGTAAAGCGGAATGTTTCTGATGAGAAATTGTTCCAAAATGTGGTCACTTTGGAATGCCACGACAACTGAATGGACAGGTATGGTTATATTGTGATATATTGTAATAAGTTTTAATTCACACGAAGGCTTAGATTCCTATTTTTGTAATACATGTATATCATAAAAGTATGGAGGTACACGTGGTTCAGGTTTAATGACTAATAAAATACAGTACAATGAAAGGTCTTATAATGTAAAGTATATTGGTCAGTTGTTCATTTCGGCCAATTTCTATTCATTAATGTATAGCAAATGTTAAATTTGTTAGTACACCAACCGACTATAAATTAAATTTTGTATCTTGTTTTGCATTTTGCCTTTTGGTAACAATGGGACCCACGTGCAGGTGCCTGACGTATAATAACTACTGTTTATATTGGGGTGGGGGGGGGGGGTCACTCCAGATATGCCAGGCACCTGTGATGGGACCCGTTGGTATTTTCTGAAATGCTGTTAGAAACATAAGTGACTAGTATGTTGTTGTGGTGGTGTATAAACATTGTTCTTTCTGCGTATTTTGACGGCACTGCGAGAATTAATCTTTTCTGGATATTCATGAATATCTACCATTATTTGAATGAAATAGTTCACATTTCAGGAAATCTTTTAGTTTGGTGGTAAAAATTTCTAAACGTTTGTGAGTTCAATCTCACCTGGTGACCAATAAACAATTAGAAAATAGTAGCAAAATTATGATGATGTTGTTTTTGTTGTTGTTATTGAGAGGTTATTGATGTAGAGAGGTTAAACTAATAGTTAAATCATGCAGTCGAAAAAATCACGCTGTTGTTGAAGGGAGGTTGTTGCTCAAGAGAGGGCCGCTCTGAAGAGGTTGTACTGTACTACCACAGGAGATTGAAATTTTATCCATATGTCACTTGCTACAACAAATCACTCACTCATATATGTATATATAAATCATTTATTACAAAATAATATTTCTTCAATACGAACGGTAAATACGAACAGTAACTCTCGATTCCCCAAAAAGCACGAGGTGTGTGAGTTACTTCCCTTTGTACCCGGCTGGGTACGTTTTTTTGGAATTTATATACAACTTTATTCAGTGCGGGAACATATAAAATCGCAGCAATAGATTTCCTAACACTTTAGAGTTACCGCCATAGTTCAAGTATTATATACATCTGTGCCACGTGAGCATTGTTTATAGTTACAAATGGTAAATTTTACTGTCTTGAAACTTTATAGCCCAATATAAATCCAATTAATTATACAAACTGGACTTTTGTTCGTTTTGTCAGATGGCGGGAAAAAAATTGTTTCATTCCTTGTGTTTTTATATTACAGGGGTTGTAATATTCCGGAATATTCCGGAAATCCGGATTTAAAGCCGCCAGGGGCACTTTTGAGATCGAGTTTTTTTCGGGGGGTGGGGTACGGATTGGCATAGCTGTTAGCACATCCCAGCATCTGGATCACTTGGGCGCTTTTCCTATTCACTAACGCTTGGTTAACAAGCGTCTATATACACAAGAGTATTTACAATTGCAGAACGAAAATTCAAGTAATATCAGAGACGTATATATATTGTATTATACATCTCTGGTAATATTTAGCTTAAAACTCGAAGCTTATAATATAGCTTAATAGTGCGAGGCTATATCATAACTATATTCTGAGTCATAATTTCAATCTTCTGTGGTATATACTACTAAGAATTCTGTATGACTACGATTTACGGTGAGTGATAATGGGCGACTTAATTAGCTATTAATTGTAACACTTTGTTACAACAAACGTGTCCATCACATTAATACAATAAGAAAGATTGCAACTATTTATTCCTATTTACAGATGTGTTGTGACCATATATTCATGATCACTAGATGTAACGCTGCATGGTCTGGCTTCGTTCATGATGGCAGAATTTTCTGGTCACCATTATAATTGTTAGAGATTTGAGACAGGTACATATGTTATTGTTATTTTCAATCCTTAGCAAATGTTACTTGCATGTACACAGTCATGTTTTTTTTAAAATGATATAGAGATTTTCCAGATGTATTGTGACCATATATTCATGATCACTAGATGTAACGCTGCATGGTCTGGCTTCGTTCATGATGGCAGAATTTTCTGGTCACCACTTTTATGAGAGATTTGAGAGAGGTATGTATGTAATAGTTATTTTAATCCCTAGCAAAGGTTACATTTATGTAACTGATGCATGTACATAGTCATGTGTTTTTTTTAAATGATACAGAGGTAAGGTAATACAAATGTATAGATTATTTCATTCACTTACATAATCAATAACAATTCATCATTTTGTGGAAACATGTCACCTGGAAATAAGAAACATGCAAGCTCAGTACACTTCAAGTATACGACTAGGATTTGGAGATTTCTATTAATTACTCATGACACAATCTGACAGCAATTAAAAGAAGAGCGACTGTCAGCAATGGACCAAGGTAAGACTTTATTTAATGATTGAGTAATACATGACACATTTGTTCTTAATCAATATATTGGGTATAGGAAGAAATAATTGGTTTCATTAGGCCATACCAAATCGTTTTTTTTGTTTAGCGTCCACCCTAAGTTTGAAAACCTATCTAGCTTTCCTGAGAAAAAAAAACAAGAGTAAATATATTACACATATATATTATATAATGTACAGAGAAATTGTATTGTATTCGAAAAAAATCATGCTTTTGTTGAAGGGTGGTTGTTGCTCAAGAGAGGGCCACTCTGGAGAGGTTGTACGGTACTACTGAGAATTCTGTGTGACTACGATTTAAGGTGAGTGATAATGGGCAACTTAATTACATGTAGTTATTAATTTCAACACTTTGTTACAACAAACACGACCATCACATGAATACAATAAGAAATGTTGCAACTATTTATTCCTATTTACAGATGTGTTGTGACCATATATTCATGATCACTAGATGTAACGCTGCATGGTCTGGCTTCGTTCATGATGGCAGAATTTTCTGGTCACCATTATAATTGTTAGAGATTTGAGACAGGTACATATGTTATTGTTATTTTTAATCCTTAGCAAATGTTACTTGCATGTACACAGTCGTGTTTTTTTTAAAATGATATAGAGATTTTCCAGATGTATTGTGACCATATATTCATGATCACTAGATGTAACGCTGCATGGTCTGGCTTCGTTCATGATGGCAGAATTTTCTGGTCACCATTTTTATGAGAGCTTTGAGAGAGGTATGTATGTAATAGTTATTTTAAATCCCTAGCAAAGGTTACATTTATGTAACTGATGCATGTACATAGTCATGTGTTTTTTTTTAATGATACAGAGGTAAGGTAATACGAGTGTATAGATTATTTCATTCACTTACGTAATCAATAACAATTCATCATTTTGTGGAAACAGGTCACATGGAAATAAGAAACATGCAAGCTCGGTACACTTCAAGTATAAGACTAGGATTTGGAGATTTCTATTAATTACTCATGACACAATCTGACAGCAAATAGAAGAAGAGCGACTGTCAGCAATGGACCAAGGTAAGACTTTATTTAATGATTGAGTAATACATGACACATTTGTTCTTAATCAATATATTGGGTATAGGAAGAAATAATTGGTTTCATTAGGCCATACCAAATCGTTTTTTTGGTTTAGCATCCACCCTAAGTTTGAAAACCTATCTAGCTCTCCTGAGAAAAAAAAACAAGAGTAAATATATTACACATATATATTATATAATGTACAGAGTAATTGTATTGTATTCGAAAAAATCATGCTTTTGTTGAAGGGAGGTTGTTGCTCAAGAGAGGGCCGCTCTGGAGAGGTTGAACTGTACTACTGAGAATTCTGTGTGACTACGATTTAAGGTGAGTGATAATGGGCAACTTAATTACATGTAGTTATTAATTTCAACACTTTGTTACAACAAACACGACCATCACATGAATACAATAAGAAATGTTGCAACTATTTATTGCTATTTACAGATGTGTTGTGACCATATATTCATGATCACTAGATGTAACGCTGCATGGTCTGGCTTCGTTCATGATGGCAGAATTTTCTGGTCACCATTTTTATGAGAGCTTTGAGAGAGGTATGTATGTAATAGTTATTTTAAATCCCTAGCAAAGGTTACATTTATGTAACTGATGCATGTACATAGTCGTGTGTTTTTTTTAAATGATACAGAGGTAAAGTAATACGAGTGTATAGATTATTTCATTCACTTACATAATCAATAACAATTCATCATTTTGTGGAAACAGGTCACCTGGAAATAAGAAACATGCAAGCTCGGTACACTTCAAGTATAAGACTAGGATTTGGAGATTTCTATTAATTACTCATGACACAATCTGACAGCAATTAGAAGAAGAGCGACTGTCAGCAATGGACCAAGGTAAGACTTTATTTAATGATTGAGTAATACATGACACATTTGTTCTTAATCAATATATTGGGTATAGGAAAAAATAATTGGTTTCATTAGGCCATACTAAATCGTTTTTTTCATTTAGCGTCCACCCTAAGTTTGAAAACCTATCCTGAGAAAAAAAAACTAGAGTAAATATATTACACATATATATTATATAATGTACAGAGTAAATAGACTACACTAGGCTAGCACTAGCCGATCGCTATTGGCGAGTCAAAGTCGAACCTGGCGAGTTAAAATTCTCAAATGGGCAATAAAAATCGCCAGACAATTTGCTATTTGGCGATTCTAACAGGCCTTGATAATCCAATACTTTAATCTCAAATACGCACATTTACACTGCAGACAGCAGTAATATGTGTGACAAACGATGCATGTTGATTGTTTACATCTGTCAACACCAATTTTAATTGCCCCTGGCGGTCATTCATAATGCAGATGACTCTTCTATCAAAACAATCGCGAGTGCATCGTGGTAATGAATAAAATCCGTACCATACCGGTACAGTCCGAGTTGTATTTTCCGAAAATTGCTTTACACTTTACTGAACAATCTCGTGTTTTGTAAGTTTTTATTGACGATTTACTACAAAAGTACAATGCCATGTTGAATTTAGCAGTATGACCAACAAAATATAAAAAAAACTCGTTAATTTTCAAGCACGGTTGTTAAACTTTTACTTCCGTGAAGTATACGAATTTCGGATAACAGCATTTATTGAGTAATTTGTGTAAACCTGTTCTATTTGTTAATGTTAAATGTGGTATATTATCCTTGATATATGATAATATGGCACACATTTATGATGAAATCATCATTTGCCAGTGCAGCAGTGTTACTGTTAGTCTTATGAAAATCATAATGCAGTTATGTTGGATTGGTTATTATAAGTTCATAATGACATCACCATTTGCAATTTAATAATATTGCAGCTCAACAAAGTAAAAGGTGTAAGAGCCAAACAATTGAAGTTACCATCTGCAATTTTGTGAAAGAGATTCATCTCATTTTCGTACCAAACAACACAACTCACAAATAATTGATAGTCATGTTGATATGCTTTTGGGTGTATAGATTTGTTTCAAGACAAAATCTGAGCAATAAAATGTGATTTGAACTCATGCCTAGATAGCCAATGCATCTAGATAATACCAATTACTTTGCTGTTGTTTAAGTATATCAAAGACTCATGTCTAAATAGTTTCAGCATGTCAAAACATAAATAAACCAGGTGACTGCATTGGCCCTAAAGTCCAGAGAATGCCATGGAAAGTGTCACTTCGTCAGTGCAGTAACAGGCACATAAAGTCATATTTCGTGGTAATTGAACTGGCCTAATAATTAGCCAATGTGACCTGAATTGATAAATGCAGAGAAAACTAAAACTAGCTGTATATACCAATAAGTCTTGGTTGACATGCCCAACATTTTGCTTTTGGTTAATTAAATGCTGATCTGGCTATTAGGAAATCCGGGTTAATAGCCAGACGATTAAATAAAATGTCTGGCTACTAAGAATTTTTGGCTAGCGCTAGCCTAGCTACACATGTATATTATATAATATACAGAGTAAATAGAATACATATATATATTATATGATATACAGAGTAATAGATTACATTCATATTATATGAAATACAGAGTAAATAGACTATACATATATATTATATAATGTACATATATATTATATAATGTACAGAGTAAATATACTATATTCATATTATCATATAATATGCAGAGTATATAGACTATATTCATATTGTCATATAATATACAGAGTATATAGACTATATTCATATTATCATATAATATACAGAGTAAATAGACTATATTCATATTATCATATAATATACAGAGTATATAGACTATATTCATATTATCATATAATATACAGAGTAAATAGACTATATTCATATTTTCATGTAATATACAGAGTATATATTAGACTATATCACGCCTACTACAAAATACTCTCCAGTCATTGGATGTTTTGACGTCACGTGGTGACCTAATATATACTATATTAGGTTAACAAAATATATTAGGTCTGTAATGGAGTCATTTATATTTGAATATTGGGTCTGTAATGGAGACTTTTATTGTAAATGATGATGAGGAAGGTAGTCTGCGTGATATAATCGTTACAGGGATAGTAACTGACCCGATACGGGATATACGGGTTTGTGTAAAACCATATCGGGACTCGACCTTCGGTCTCTCCCCATATGGTTTTCCACAGACCCGTATATCCCGTATCGGGTCAGTTCCTAACCCTGTAACTATTAATATTCATATTATCATATAATATACAGAGTAATAGACCACACAGCAGGGAATAAATAAATCAAATGGACTTATTTGGTGTAAATGGAAACAACCTAGAGATTATAAATCAAGGAAATTACTTTCATAACATAATGTTGTTAGCCTGCTTAGCTAGACTCTGAGAGAGCACCTGGCCTATGTCGCTCGGATTCTTGAATTCCAGCCCTAGTCATTATTTTTCATGAGTAAGAAATGTTTAGGTAAGGTAATATAGGTGATTTCATTCACTTACACAATCAATATTAACAGTTTATTATTTTGTGGTAACAGGTCACGTGGAAATAAGAAACGGTCTTCAACTCAACTTGTAAGCTCAGTACACTTCAAGCATAAGACTATGAGTCGGAGATTTGGACGAATTATTCTTGACAATAAACTACTAACACAGTTTGACACCAATTAGAAGAAGAGCGACAGTCAGCAATATGTGACAGTTGAAGGTTTTAATTAAAGTAAGTCTTTATATTATGATTGAGTAATACATGACACTCTTTATCTTAATAAAAAATATTGGTCACTTAATAGAGGGGCTAGCTTTAATAAACATTATAATTAAACACTATCCCTGCAACATGCTAGCCCCTTATGGTCACTTATATACTTAGTTAGTCTGTTATATACTTAGTTAGTCTGTTATATACTTAGTTGGTCTGTTATATATTTAGTTAGTCTGTTATATACTTAGTTGGTCTGTTATATACTTAGTTAGTCTGTTATATACTTAGTTAGTCTGTTATACACTGTAAATCTGGTATTTTTCGCGATGTTTTTATTTTCGCTAATATTCGCGAATGGAAGGCTTCGCGAATTGATAAATCCGCGTAAATTTATTAATATAACGTAATTACTATCCGAAGATCATTGTCCGAAACTTTCATTATTAAATGTGTAGACTAGGGCTGGGAACGAATATGGTTTATGATATTCGAATATTCGTTTTCATGGCTAGTTTGTTCAAATCCGATGAACGTGTCTGTTCCTTATACATCGTGTCCGAAATCGGTTGCGTCCGAATATTATGCATGTTTCAATAGAGAGCTTAACTATGAACTTATTATTTTTATTTTAAACTAATTACAGTGGTATTGTATATCTTTTTTATTGATTCTAGATGTTATGAATATTTCTGTCGACATCACACTTAATAGAAAAAACGTACGTGTTTCTGTTCCGTTGGTTCATACAAGTAATGATGGGAGGTAACTAATACAAGTTGCGAGTAACGTGATTATATTTTATCGACAGAAATTATGAGTCAAAACATTTCTTTTTAAAACACCTACATTTGTAACAACTAATTGTTTCCAAGTTAAGTTTTTAATTTCCATTGAGTTAAAACGAGCAAACAATTCGTTATATAAATACCTGTCAATTTGCTGATGACGCGTATTGGGCACAATGTTACAACTTGCACGATTATTTACTGAAACAAAAGGGCTCCAGAATTGGGCCAAAGAATGTCGGCGTTCTTAATATTTTTGAAACCGACTTTTGAAACGACTTGCCGCCTTTGATTAAACCGAAATGATACTTAAATGAAGAAAAAAATTGGTAGCATGTAATCTGCGTACGGACTGACGTTAGAAGTCCTTAACTCGTAACATAAACACGTGTCATTAACAGTGATTCATATTTTTAATTGATATGGTGCAAGCACATCATTTAACGCAAAAGACCAGTGCATTAAGGGTGATCACTTGTGAAATCGAAAATTTTTATTGTAAAAAGGATGTTTCGATTCTTATTTAATTTTGAAGAATAACATGTTGTCATTCAGTTTTTTGTATGGAAAGTATATGTCCATGATTTAACTTTTTCGTAAAATTACTTTTAAGTGATATACCCCAAATCGGTAATTTTCCTAATAATGGTTTTGAAAAAGGGGTGTGGGTAGATAAATAACCAAATATTTCAGTAAATATTAACCAAATCACTTAGAAAATGTACTGGTTGTATCACAGCCTGAATGAGGAAGAAACTTAAAGCATTAAATGTCCACTTTATGCATTTTTCTTGACTGTGTACTGTTTCAAACACTGAGTTATTTACCAAATTAAGATCTATAAAATGGCTAAAAAATAAGGGGTTATGAATAATGTTTATACATTTTTTACGTATTGAAGGAGTAACAAAGATTTTGAATGACATTGATTATGCTGAAGTAGGTTAAACACCAATTAAAAATATGACATGAAAAGCACATGTCCATGTTCATATAAGAAAGTTATCATGTGAAATGTTAGGTCTCTAAGCTTTTCTTTTCAGCAAAAACTGGAAATTTCCTTAGTTAATGACCTCTTTCAAGACAAAACCACTGCATGTTGTATGAATAACCACATATGCATAATCAGAAACAATATTTGATGGACTTGTATGAACTTTGGATGAATATTTTTAAACGGATATGTGTTCATAATGCTAAACTTGATGAAAACTTACCCCACCCACCCTTTTCAACAGCAAATATTTCAATATGAACGTTAAAAAGAAATAAACAATGTTTTTTACAATTTTTAAGAACAATACATTTGCAAACCAGGTTATATAAATGTATTAATACAAAATTTAACAACATTTAACTGATAAATACTGAACAGCATATGGTTGTTGTATATATACAGACAAACTAAATTGACTGCCGTCAATCTGGTCGGATGTCGTAAAAGCAGTAAAAATTCGCGATATAGAAAATGCCACTTTGAAATTATTTATGCATTTAAATAACATTGTTGACTACATTAGATGATAAAAAATACAATAATTTCAACGTGAAATTTTACGACATTTAGCTAGACTGCTTTGTATCACAAAAGCTCATGAGTGATCACCCTTAAGTTTTATTCTTGTCTACCACGTGTTTGGACTAATTATCAGTTGAACGGATTAACAAATGATGGCTCCGGGCTATTGGTTATCTTGACGTGTTTATGGGGGTATTGAGAATGGTGTGAACAACAAACAGTTGGTTTGTGACATTTTGTGCGTACTTACCAATTTTTGACTGACTTTTATGGAATTTATTCACCTTTTAACGACCGATTTTTTAAACATTTTTTGCTACTCAAACTGGCTCGAGACGTTGAAATTTCATATTATTTTTTTCGAATATTCGAATTTGTTTTTCATGTTCGAATATTCGTCGAAGTTCCGAATATTCGAATAAAATTCCCAGCCCTAGTGTAGACATACTGATAAATAAACAGACTACTTGTCTGTATGTACACTATGCATGTATATTGTGTTTCGTTAACATAATAATTATGGAGTTGTGCTAATTGGTGTGCCTTAAACACATCAAACAAACAAACATTGTGCGTGTTGCCTGGGGGACAATGTTTGGTATAATAATCTGGAGATTTAATTACATTTCTTAAGATAACAATAGGGATTAACGGACAGTTTGTCACTTTTCTATATTCAAGATTGTACATGTAACAGGCACTGACGATTAATTTTTACAAGTAATGCATGATATAAGTTTCACCCGTTTTATTTATCTATTTATTTATTTTATAACTCAAAGCCTTCGCGAAACCTTCAGACGCGAATTCATAAATACGCGATTATATTCAGGGTGGGCAAAAACGCGAAATAAAGATCACGCGAATATAAAGTGATTTACAGTACTTAGTTTGTCTGTTATATACTTAGTTAGTCTGTTACATACTTAGTTAGTCTGTTATATACTTAGTTTGTCTGTTATATACTTAGTTAGTCTGTTATATACTTAGTTAGTCTGTTACATACTAAGTTATTCTGTTACATACTTAGTAGTCTGTTATATACTTAGTTAGTCTGTTACATACTAAGTTAGTCTGTTACATACTAAGTTAGTCTGTTACATACTAAGTTAGTCTGTTACATACTTAGTAGTCTGTTATATACTTAGTTAGTCTGTAACATACTTAGTAGTCTGTTATATACTTAGTTAGTCTGTTACATACTAAGTTAGTCTGTTACATACTTAGTAGTCTGTTATATACTTAGTTAGTCTGTTACATTAGTCTGTTACATACTAAGTTAGTCTGTTACATTAGTCTGTTACATACTAAGTTAGTCTGTTACATACTAAGTTAGTCTGTTACATACTTAGTAGTCTGTTATATACTTAGTTAGTCTGTTATATACTTAGTTAGTCTGTTACATACTAAGTTAGTCTGTTACATAATAAGTTAGTCTGTTATATACTTAGTTAGTCTGTTACATACTTAGTAGTCTGTTATATACTTAGTTAGTCTGTTACATACTTAGTAGTCTGTTATATACTTAGTTAGTCTGTTATATACTTAGTTTGTCTGTTATATATTTAGTTAATCTGATGCTTGCTTAGTTTCTCTGTTATATACTTAATTTGTCTGTTACATACTTAGTTAGGCACTTACATACTTAGTTTGTTACATACTTGGTTTGTATGTTATAAATTTAGATAGGCACTTACATACTTAGTTAGTCTGTTATATACTTAGTCTGTTACGTACTTAGTAGTCTGTTATATACTTAGTTAGTCTGTTATATACTTAGTTAGTCTGTTATATACTTAGTTAGTCTGTTATATACTTAGTAGTCTGTTATATACTTAATTAGTCTGTTACATACTAATTTAAGTTAGTCTGTTATATACTTAGTTAGTCTGTTACATACTTAGGCACTTACATACTTAGTCTGTTATATGTTTAGTTAGGCACTTGCATACTCAGTCAGTTATATACTTAGTCTGTTACATACTTAGGCACTTACACACTTAGTTTGTCTGTTATATGTTTAGTTAGGCAATTGCATACTAAGTCTGTTATATATTTAGTTAGTCTGTTACATACTTAGTACGGTTCTTTTATAGTTAAATTCTTAGCCTAGCACTTACACTTACTTAATTAGTTTGTCATAATGCGTATGTTGTCCTTTTTACTTCCTTCCTTCTTAGTTAGTTACATACTTTAAGCCAGGCGCTTATATACTAACCTTGTCTGTTATATATCTTGCTAGGTCCTTATATACTATACTTAGTTAGTCATCAAGATACTAAGTCAGGAACTTACATTCTTAGCCAAGCGCTTACATACTTAGTCTGTTTTATACATGGGGACTTACATACTTAGCCAGGTGCTTTCATTAATAGTTAGACATTTATTTGGAGGTCATTTGTTCTAGATATTCAATGACAGTTTTTCAAAGAAAGGTCTTTATTCATGGATGGCCTTTATTCAGAGGTGACCCCTAACAGAGGTTTGACTGTACTTAGTCAGGTCCTTACTATCTTAGTTTGTCTGTTAATACTTTGTTAAATACTTTTAAGAATTGATATACCAAGTTATTTTTTATATTTGTTCTTAGTTAATATACATTTATTTAACTCTAGAAATGATCTATTTGTAGCACATAGCAGAGAACTTGGATATTGATGCAGAGAACTTGAATATGAATGCAGGGAATGTGGATATCAGTGCAGAGAACTTGGATATCAGTCATAAACTAGTTGTATCATCTGTATGATGCTGTGGTGAAATTGTTCTCCCATGATGCTCCTGTATTGATCAGAGGCCTACCTGAGGTTATGTACACAATTATGTCCCATTTCTAGTTTCATTGACATGTTCTTAGCTAAGATTGTAGTGTTGTTTTGCATAGCTTTCATCTATATTTAATAAGGGTCAGCTTATTTGTTAAATTCATACATGTGTTCTTGAACTAGAATTTCTGTCAGCTGATGGATCCTCATAAAAGCAGGACTATGGTTGCATTTGGTTTGCAAGTGATCTGTTGTTTCAGTACAGTATTAGTTAATAGTTAAAAATTGATATTGTGCGATTTTATTAAACTGTCAAAGCTGCATAATTTCACGGTCAATGCTTGCATTTATTTTTAGCTTTGGTGAGATTCGATTACCTTCATGATCTATTTGATAATTTTCATTATATCGGCGGTCGAATGTACAATTATGTTTAATGATGCGCTACATATAACATTATATAATGGTAAAATAAACCAAAACCATCTACTGTGCTAAGGAACTAAACATCATCGCTTTCATCGACCGTATAATTATTCAGCTTTGATAGGTTAATAAAATCACACTATATATTACATTAAGTAACATACAATTTGCCAGTCACCAAGTTATATACAATTAGCCAGTCATCAAGTTATATACACTAATTAACATACAATTAGCCAGTCACCAAGATATATACACTAATTAACATACACTAATTAACATGCTGTTAGCCAGTCATCAAGTTATATACACTAAGTGACATACAATTAACCAGTCACTAAGTTATATACACTAATTAAGGTACAGTAAGTCATTCACCAAGTTATATACACTAATTAACATACACTAATTAACATGCTGTTAGCCAGTCACCAAGTTATATACACTAAGTAACATACACTAATTAACATACATGTAGTCTGTCACTGACAGTATGCATATCATGAGGTAATTGGCTGGCTTAGTTTTTTACATAACCTATTCAAAAATTTTATAAGAAGAACAACTATAACAAAACGTTATAGTTAGACGAATTACAAGAAGTATTGGTTTAAGTTTTTTGAATGAAGTTGCTTTTATTCATTCCTCCATTATGGAGAGTATAACATATTTACAAGTTATAGATAATACACATATTTTGACAATCATGAGTATTTGATAAATGAATACATTCATGTATAGTTCATTTGTACATGGTATTACCATACCATACATCAATGGAATAAAGTACACCCTAAATACTACCAATTCCACCATAGTCTGATATGATACAATCACATTAAACTTGCATCTAATAATGTTCCCGATATTATGCCACGTTAACATCATAGGACGATGCTTACATTACTTATTTGCGTTTCAACAACATAGCAGACGAACAGATTCAGTCAAACATGACAGGTAAAGCGACGAATAGCCGATCCAATAAAAAATGACCGAAATCACCATTAGCCAATCAAATGGCCAGGATTAGCTAGTAATAGACAATACAGTAACTACTCGCAAACAGCTATAATAAACAAATACTAGTAGGTATAATTTGTCTAGAAAAATACCATTAGTCCCTCACTTGTTCAAATGTAACTTAATTTAGTAACTAATACTTAGACAGTTGTATACACTGACTTCATGTACAAACAAGGTAAGTGATGAGTTAATTGTATATAACTAAGTATCTGATTTCTGAAAAGTCCATTACAGTTTTTGGAAGCTGAACCTTGGCCGCCTCTAACTTGGCATGCATGAATTTTTATGCAGACCAAAGTACTACATTTATCTACATCAACCATGCAGTCAATAAATTGGTTCCTGTTTCATGTTGCAGTGCAAGTCTATGTAAGTTCATTTTCCATGAGTACTTTCATTACTTTGATTTTATATAAAATCTGTAGATACTCTTCTTCAATTATTGCGTTACTGTATTCATGTTTAATTGATGATGATAATGAGATATACACGTTCCTGGCTGCTTTGTTTATATGTTGAGATTGTTCTAAATGTGTTGTCATTTAAGCTCAATTTTCAACTGGACACTTGACTTACTTGATCCTTTATTTACTGGACACTTGTCTTACTGGATACTTTATTTAATGGACACTTTTTACTGAATCACTTTTTTATGTTCCTAGTTTTCAGATGCTTTCAAATGTATTTTGGACATGTTGTTTTGTGATTTCAGATTCTTTTCAATCTGTTGTTGTAATAAGGTAACCCTTACACATTTGGTACTCTGTGTAAAGTGTTTACACTTAGTCAAAATTTTTCTGTGTTTCTGTTGGCAGAATTTTTTTCCCCTTTTGTTGATTAGTTGTATTTACTTTTCATATTTTTATTGTTTACTTTTTCATATACTTGTGTATGATTTACTTTGTATTTGTACTTTTGTCATGCTTAATACTTTATTTACTGGACACTTGACTCACTGGAAATTTAACTTACTTGATCCTTTATTTACTGGACACTTGACTTACTTTATTTACTGGACCCTTGACTCAATGGACACTTGACTTACTTTATTTACTGGACCCTTGACTCAATGGACACTTGACTTACTTTATTGACTGGACCATTGACTCAATGGACACTTTACTTACTTTATTTACTGGACACTTGACTCAATGGACACTTGACTTACTTTATTTACTGGACCCTTGACTCAATGGACACTTGACTTACTTTATTTACTGGACCCTTGACTCAATGGACACTTGACTTACTTTATTTACTGGACACTTGACTTACTTTATCTACTGGACACTTGACTCAGTATCCAGTAAGTCAAGTGTCCTTTAAATCAAGTATCCAGTAAGTCAAGTGTCTTGTAAGCCAAGTGTCCTGTAAGTCAAGTGTCCAGTAAATAAAGTATCAAAAAAGTCAAGGGTCAAGTAAAGCAAGTGTCCAGTAAATAAAGTATCAAGTAAGTCAAATGTCCAGTAAGTCAAGGACACTTGACTTACAGGACACTTGGCTTACAGGACACTGATTTACACGACACTTGACTTATTGGATACTTTATTTAATGGACACTTGATTTAAAGGACATTTGACTTACTTGATACTTTATTTAATGGACACTGACTTACTGGATACTTGACTGACTGGACACTTGATTTAATGGACACCTGTCTTATAGGACACTTGACTTACTGGATACTTTATTTAATGGACACTTGGCTTACAGGCCACTTGACTTACAGGACACTTGGCTTACACGACACTGATTTACAGGACACTTGACTGACTGGATACTTTATTTAATGGACACTTGGCTTACAGGCCACTTGACTTACAGGACACTTGGCTTATTGGATACTTTATTTAATGGACACTTGATTTACAGGCCACTTGGCTTACAGGCCACTTGACTTACTGGACACTTGATTTAAAGGACATTTGACTTACTGGACACTTGATTTACTGGACAATGGACTTACAGGACACTTGACTTACTGGATACTTGACTGACTGGATACTTGACTAACTGGACATTTGATTTAAAGGACACCTGTCTTACAGGACACTTGACTTACTGGATACTTTATTTAATGGACAATTGGCTTACAGGCCACTTGACTTATTTTATTTACTGGACACTTGACTTATTTTATTTACTGGACACTTGACTCAGTATCCAGTAAGTCAATTGTCCTGTAAGCCAAGTGTCCTTTAAATCAAGTATCCAGTAAGTCCATTGTCCGGTAAATCAAGTGTCCATTAAATAAAGTATCCAGTTAGCCAAGTGTCCTTTAAATCAAGTGTCCATTCAGTCAAGTATCCAGTAAGTCAAGTGTCCTGTAAGTCCATTGTCCAGTAAAACAAGTGTCCATTAAATAAAGTATCCAGTAAGCCAAGTGTCCTGTAAATCAAGTGTCCTGTAAGCCAAGTGTCCTTGACTTACTGGACACTTGACTTACTTGATACTTTATTTACTGGAAACTTGACTTACCAGACACTTGACTTATTGGATACTTTATTTACTGGACACTTGATTTAAAGGACATTTGACTTACTTGATACTTTATTTAATGGACACTTTATTTAAAGGACACTTGACTTACTGGATACTTGACTGACTGGACACTTGATTTAAAGGACACTTGACTTACAGGACACTGATTTACTGGATTCTTTATTTAATGGACAATTGGCTTACTTGACTTACTGGTCACTTTACTTACAGGACACTTTACTTATTGGATACTTTATTTACTGGACACTTGATTTACTGGACAATGGACTTACAGGACACTTGACTGACTGGACACTTGATTTAAAGGACACCTGTCTTACAGGACACTTGACTTACTGGATACTTTATTTACTGGAAACTTGACTTACTGGACACTTGATTTAAAGGACATTTGACTTACTTGATACTTTATTTAATGGACATTTGATTTAAAGGACACTTGACTGACTGGATACTTTATGAATGGACACTTGGCTTACACGACACTGATTTACAGGACACTTGACTGACTGGATTCTTTATTTAATGGACACTTGGCTTACTTGACTTACAGGACACTTTACTTATTGGATACTTTATTTACTGGACACTTGACTTTCTTGATACTTTATTTACTGGACACTTGACTTATTGGATACTTTATTTAATGGACACTTGATTTACAGGTCACTTGACTGACTGGATACTTTATTTAATGGACACTTGATTTACAGGACATTTGACTTACTGGATACTTGACTGACTGGACACTTGATTTAAAGGACACCTGTCTTACAGGACACTTGGCTTACAGGAGACGATACTTTATATAATGGACACTTGACTTACTGTACACTTTATTTAATGGACACTTGACTTACTGGATCACTTTTTTGATGTTTCATGTATTTTGGACATGGTTTGATATTTTGCTTTGTGATTTCAGATTCTTTTCAATCTTGTTGTAATAAGGTAACCCTTACACATTTGGTACCCTGTGTAAAGTGTATGCACTTATGAAAAAATTTTGCCGTGTTTCTGTTGGCAGAATTTTTTTTTTTTTCCCTCTCGTTGATTCATTGTATCCACTTTAATTCTTACTGTTCTTTGTTCTAAATTTTGCTTTTCATATTTATTGTTTACTTGTGTAATATTCACTTTGTATTTCTACTTTTGTCATGCTTCAATTGTATAATCATTATACTTGACTTGTGATGTAAATAAAAATTGTATTAAATTTTTGTTTTCTTATTCATCTTTCACATTCTATAATAAAATGACAAACCATGACTTAAACTTTATTGACAGAAGTAAATCACAACACATATCAATCTAGGAAAAATTTTGTTTTCCCTGCAATGTCAGTACATATCAACATAATACTGGAATTGTAATACACAATGTCTCTGATCCAATTGATGATTCTCATGACAAATACTTCTTGAACAAAATCCAACACCAGGGATAGAAATCTACAATGTAATAAATACAAAAAAAATTAATATGAAGTCATTGAAAACAAACTATGGCATGCTTTTCAAGCAATAGTCCAAAATTACATCGAAGTTGGTAGGTATGGGTGACTGTGTACATAACTTAAAGTAAGTAACTGATATAACTTTATATAACTTAAAGTAAGTGATATAACTTAAAGTAAGTAACTGGTATAAGTGTATATAACTTAAAGTAAGGATAACTGATATAAGTGTATATAAATTAAAGTAAGTTACTGATATAAGTGTATATAACTTAAAGTAAGGATAACTGATATAAGTGTATATAAATTAAAGTAAGTAACTGATATCAGTGTATATAACTTAAAGTAAGTAACTGGTATAAGTGTACATAACTTAAAGTAAGTAACTGATATAACTTTATATAACTTAAAGTAAGTGATATAACTTAAAGTAAGTAACTGGTATAAGTGTATATAACTTAAAGTAAGGATAACTGATATAAGTGTATATAAATTAAAGTAAGTAACTGATATAAGTGTATATAACTTAAAGTAAGGATAACTGATATAAGTGTATATAAATTAAAGTAAGTAACTGATATCAGTGTATATAACTTAAAGTAAGTAACTGGTATAAGTGTACATAACTTAAAGTAAGTAACTGATATAACTTTATATAACTTAAAGTAAGTGATATAACTTAAAGTAAGTAACTGGTATAAGTGTATATAACTTAAAGTAAGGATAACTGATATAAGTGTATATAAATTAAAGTAAGTAACTGATATAAGTGTATATAACTTAAAGTAAGGATAACTGATATAAGTGTATATAAATTAAAGTAAGTAACTGATATAAGTGTACATAACCTAAAGTAAGTCACTGATATAAGTGTACATAACTTAAAGTAAGTAACTGATATAACTTTATATAACTTAAAGTAAGTGATATAACTTAAAGTAAGTAACTGGTATAAGTGTATATAACTTAAAGTAAGTCACTGATGTAAGTGTATATAACCTAAAGTAAGTAACTGATATAAGTGTACATAACTTCAGTGTATATAACTTAAAGTAAGTAACTGGTATAAGTGTACATAACTTAAAGTAAGTAAGTGATATAACTTTATATAACTTAAAGTAAGTGATATAACTTAAAGTAAGTAACTGATATAAGTGTACATAACTTAAAGTAAGTAACTGATATAACTTTATATAATGGTACATAACTTAAAGTAAGTGATATAACTTAAGTAAGTAACTGACATAAGTGTATATAACTTAAAGTAAGTAACTGATATAACTTTATATAATGGTACATAACTTAAAGTAAGTGATATAACTTAAGTAAGTAACTGATATAACTTTATATAATGGTACATAACTTAAAGTAAGTGATATAACTTAAGTAAGTAACTGACATAAGTGTATATAACTTAAAGTAAGTAACTGATATAAGTGTACATAACTTAAAGGAACTGATATAACTTAAAGTAAGTAACTGATATAAGTGTACATAACTTAAAGTAAGTCACTGATATCAATGAGAGGTTACAGTGATTTGAAGGCAGCAACCTTAACCACTCGACCACAGAGGCGGGTTCCTGGTTTTAAGAATAAAACATTGTTCAGTGGAGAAATATGGAGAGGTAATAATGGAGTTGTTTATCTATGAAACACAACAAAGTTCTACATACCTGAAGCAGACATATAAACAGCACAGAAGCATCAAGGGAAGGCTCTTCCATTGCAGCATCACAAAGACAAGATGTAGATCTAACTAACGAGTGATTTCATTTCCATTTTGTTTCTGACAACCATGCTACAAAATAAAACATAATTTCAATTTAATTTTCATATTTTTTATAAAATTGGACACTTATTAGAAGTGGACAAGTTGGCTACTGCATGCGGAGAGCATGATACAGACTCCAATTAGTTACTACACGATGCAATAAGTGTAAAGTGGGATGGCAAAAAAAGAGAAATATTAAACTCATTGAGCTGGGAGTTTAAAGAGTCGATAATCAAAACTAAATTTTTGCAGATCCATGGAAAATAACACCCCTGCAACTGGTACATAAGTGAAATATTGTTGAAAACTAGGGTACAACCAAAATGTTTTTATTTATAACAAAATATTCAACATGCTGACACAATTTTAGACTATTTTTAACACTTTACCTTAGACTGACGGCCAAGTCTTCTTGTAGAACAACAGGCATCAAAATTATAAGTCTTCATTCATATGTACCATTCCTAGAACTGCTTACTGTTCTTGTTGATTTGATGCCAACAACTATAATATAAAATGAATTGAAAAAATAAACATCAATATCATTGGTCCATTAAAGGCTATTTGAACAAGAGAGCTATGATGGCCTTGTATTGCTCACCTGGACAAGGTGTACAGGTAGTGTTCCAGTTTAATGTTTATTGATGCAAGGCTATTTATTCTGAAATCGGGTCAGCAATTTCAAATTCTCCATAGAGCGATATAGGGAAAACTAGCCCCATTCTGTACCATTCATAGTTTTGCTAAGGAAATCAACTGTTGCTAGGGAGGGTCACTGGTTGCTAAGGAAATCAACTGTTGCCAGTGAGAGTCACTGGTTGCTAAGGAAATCAACTGGCTGCCAGGGAAGATTGCTATCAAGTTACATTACATATGTATTGTACATCAGAGATGTTGTTTAAGCAAAATGTTGACGACACACGACGGACAACAGACACAGGGCAATCCCAATACCTCACCTCGACACTTTGTGCCGCGTGAGCAAAAATTCAACCAATCATTGTCCAGTTCAGGAATGTTAGATTTGAAATAAGTCATTGAGCTCTCATACTGATATTTGATTATTTTACACAATACTGTCAGTATTACGGTAAATCTGTTTTAAATAACAGAGCTTAAATGTCAACCAATAAATATTTATCCAAACATTCAAATCATTTAATCATCTGGGTCTCCTTAGGTGTGAAAGAGATATGTTTTTTCTGGTTACATGCTCATTAAAAATAGTACTGTGCACATAAAAGATAGGAGTATCATAAGCCAACTTGGCTTGCCCTTTCAATAGTGGTGACACTAAAATAAACAAAACCCTTACCTTGTATATATATATATATCTTAATAGAACTTAATTCTGTGTGACAATTTCAATATCCTGTGTATAAACTAACAACATAAAATATTCATTTTAAGAAATTTAGTACTAGTATTATAATGAAAACAATTCAACAATATCTTAATTATAAAATCAGTATATTATTACATTTAGCAATAACTTTAAAATATCCTTACAAAGAATTTGAAAATTAAACAAACTTTGAAATAGTAATATACCTCCATTAAATGTTGAAGAAAGAATTCATAATTAAATAGCATAAATCTCAACTAAATACAAAATTAATTTCATTACTAAAACATAAAAATGAACAAAAATTGTCCACCTACCATGTGCTTGTCTGCTAACAATCTGATACAAAACTGGTTCTCCTTACAAACATGTGTTCACTTATCAAAAAGCATGAGAATTTCATGCCAAAAACTAGTTTGGGAGATAGGAAAGCACTGAAGCGATTTATACTGAACACATTTGCTGTGTAAACAAAACAAGAGAGCTTGAAGTTGCCCTAAGCTGATATTTACCATAAATTTAACCTCTGTACAGCACTAACCTCTCTATAACAACACCTTCAAAATGTCCCTAAGCTGATATTTACTATAAATGTAACCTCTGTACAGCAACAACCTCTCTATAACAACACCTTCAAAATGTCCCTAAGCTGATATTTACTATAAATTTAACCTCTGTACAGCAACAACCTCTCTATAACAACACCTTCAAAATGTCCCTAAGCTGATATTTACCATAAATGTAACCTCTGTAGAGCAACAACCTCTCTATAACAACACCTTCAAAATGACCCTAACCTGATATTCACAATAAATTTAACCTCTCTATAACAAGACCTTCAAAATGCCCCTAAGCTGATATTTACTATAAATTTAACCTCTGTACAGCAACAACCTCTCTATAACAACCCCTTCAAATGTCCCTAATCTGATATTTACCATAACTTTAACCTCTGTACAGCAACAACCTCTCTATAACAACACCTTCAAAATGTCCCTAAGCTGATCTTTACTATAAATGTAACCTCTGTAGAGCAACAACCTCTCTATAACAACACCTTCAAAATGACCCTAACCTGATATTCACAATAAATTTAACCTCTCTATAACAAGACCTTCAAAATGTCCCTAAGCTGATATTTACTATAAATTTAACCTCTGTACAGCAACAACCTCTCTATAACAACCCCTTCAAATGTCCCTAATCTGATATTTACCATAACTTTAACCTCTGTACAGCAACAACCTCTCTATAACAACACCTTCAAAATGTCCCTAAGCTGATATTTACTATAAATTTAACCTCTGTACAGCAACAACCTCTCTATAACAACACCTTCAAAATGTCCCTAAGCTGATATTTACTATAAATTTAACCTCTGTACAGCAACAACCTCTCTATAACAACACCTTCAAAATGTCCCTAAGCTGATATTTACTATAAATTTAACCTCTGTAGAGCGAATTATTGCCCTTCAGTGGTGACGTTCATCGTTGCTCTGAATGCGACGGCTAAAATCGTCGCATTGAAGCAATCTACCTGTGGCTTAACATTTTAAATCCACAGCGATTCACGATTTTCAGACAAATCACCTTAACCGTACTGTAACCATCATTCCTAGGAAGAACCAGTACTAGACTCCCATCCTGCACAAACAACTGCCTACTTTCTCACATCGAGTCATGGCCGGTAGTGGGGCTTGAACCCCTGACCCTCTAACAGTGAGAGGTTACAGTGATTTGAGGTCAGCGACCTTAACCACTTGGCCACAGACCCAGTACCAACCTTTTCAATGATCTCTACTCTGTCCTCATGTCGTACAGGTTGGATTCAAAATCATATTCACATCTTCCAAGAATGGTGCATCCTGAAAAAAAATATTAACACACATGGATATTACTCTTGCCATGTGAAAAACAAATAATACAAAGCTTCACAGACACTTCATACAGTTTCTTTGTATGTTTTATATGATTTTATTAATTAACTCCTTACCTCCTATATACACATATTTACACATACCTCCCTTGATATGCCTTCCTACAAGTTTGGCTTATAATGCATATTTAAGTATATAAAAGCATTTTTCATATTGGCTAAGTTAAGTTTTCATAAATAATAAACATATAACTACCGGTAACATAAAAACCAAACTAGAAATGTGTCCGTAGGACACGGATGCCCTCGCCATTTTACGCTGGATGCAGAAAAACAATGCTGTCTTGAATATCGTGAATATCATTTTTAGGCCACTGTAAATGTTAAAGTTTTTAAATGATGGTCAAAAGTTAATTAAAAGGTACATTTCAGTGATGTTTAGGCTTATCTGTTAATATGTACTAATTCATAGAAAACGGTGCCCTGATTTCATCAAAAGCACCAAACTATTTTGGTACAAGCATACAATTTTCTCAAGTTCTGAGGAAATTACTTTGCATCTGGTCTGGTTTCAAGCTTTTGCTTTTGTGAACGCCGCTAGTGCTAAAAAAATAACAGTAGTTAACATTTTCAAAATAGATTAAGAAGTTTTGAATTAGAGATTTAAACATAAATATTGTGTAACATGCATGTTTACATGGTTTTTCCCTTTTTCCAGGGATATGTTACAAATTGTTCGTTCGTGAGTCAAGACTATCAAGACAAAATGACATAATGCCAAGTGATTTTCATTTAAATATAATTATAAAGTGTTAAAATGCAAAATTAGATAATGTTCAAACTGTCATATCAAATACCAAAGGAGAGTTTACTTGAGAAATAAAGCTGAGGTTATTTAGCCAAAACACATATCTTCAAAAATTATTTCTTATAAGTCATTAAGCTTGACTTCTGTGTTTTGTTACCAGCCGAGGCACGTGGAGCCAAACCTCTTTCGGCCACAATTTTGAATTTTGATGGTTTGAGCCAAAAAACCATATATTAAATAAAGCCAAATCTGAATAAAGCCAAATAGAAATATACTGATTCTTTATATCCTTGTGTACTCAGTTCTGACGCACCTAAGAGTCAATTATTATTCACGATAACTAAGGAAGAAATAAATTACCTTTGCATTACAAAGTTTGATAATTCATTTATCATTTTACATCATGTTTACATAGATAAAATACATAATACACAATAATACATAAATTTTTTCATTGTTTCAAGAAAAATATTTTGCTTCAACATTTTGACAATTAGGTAATAAGAAAAATACATAGTTTTCAGTGTTTATGTATAAAATCTGTTAAAAAAGTATCAAAAATGGCTAAATCCCCACATTTTCGCTCAGCAGAAAGCACTGTTACGTCTACTTGTAAATCTCTGCGGGATGACATCACACGATAGTACAAAATTGAAAACGAGATCAAAACAAAAATGGCGTCGTAATCGGTGTGCGTCAGAATAGAGTACCGGAGGATAAATGTTGTGATTGAGTAAGGTTTGCTAATTATTATCAAATTGAATACTTTTAAAGTTTAAAACAAGATTTTTCGTAATGAATTTTTTTCCTCTCGATTTGTTAAAGTTGTATTGGAACCACTGCAAAAAAAATACATAAAACATGCCCCATCATTCATACATTACATTCATTTCAAACACATACATTTATATACATATATACAAATGTATATACATTGTATATTTGTAATATATGTATATATATATATATATAATATTACTAAAAAGTTTAGAGACTGTGTGGACTATAACTAAAGTTGCATTGGAATGTAAGATTAGTAGGGCATGTCTTTTATATTTCGTTTGCCATGGTTCCAATACAATTTTACTTTATACTCAATATTCAGTGACATACTAGATAATAGACAAGTCCTAGGCATTTCAAACATTAAAGATAAAATGTTGATCTTGAAAACTCTTTTATTTCTGCCATGTCACCATTATCTTTCTTTTCCATGTTTACTGCTGCATTAAATTTTTGTGGTTTCTTTGTTTCTTTAAGTTCAGCTTCTATCTTCCTTAGTTCTATCTTAAATCGATCGTAGTCCGATATCATATCACTTGTCACTTCAATTCACTATATCACTCTTCACTTCAAATCACTATATCACTCTTCACTTCGATTCACTATCACTTTCACTTCAAATCACTATATCACTTCAATTCACTTTATCACTTTCACTTCAAATCACTATATCACTCTTCACTTCAAATCACTATACTACAGTATTATTCACTTCGTTAACACTCTCTCATGTAAGTGAACTATGCACTTCATACCAGGTGAAAGACCAAAAGCACTTTCACAGTGTCAATATTTATGATTCACCAAAGGTCAAAGACCAAAAGAATGTCTGTTTCACAATATTAATTCCCAACCTTCAATTCACACTAAATTCTACAAAGACTCTGACACTTATATTAACACACTTATCTGGTTCACCGCAGTGAATGTCAACATCAATTTACTCAATGCTGTATTTCACAACACAATATTCAAAGACTAAGATGCGCGAAAATTCACGAAATTCTGTTTACTAAAGTCTCAGACTTTTCTAACCCGCATACCCATCAATAATCACTTATATACATGAAGCAATTAAACGGTAACAGAATTACAGTCGCTAAATAACTCTGTTATAAACTGTTTTATGTTTCAAGCAACTTGTGTAATTAAGTAACTCGGAACTCCACGGTATTAAACTATTTAAGTTATAGGTGACTTCAGTAAGTGACCTTAACTCAAATCTAACTGACTGATAGCAATTAAGTAACTCAACAGTAAACTATTTAAGTTAAGTAACTTGAGTAAGTAACCTTAACTCAAATATAACTGACTGATAAACTATTTAAGTTAAGTAACTTGAGTAAGTAACCTTAACTCAAATATTACTGACTGATAAACTATTTAAGTTAAGTGACTTGAGTAAGTAACCTTAACTCAAATATAACTGAATGAGAAACTATTTAAGTCAAGTGACTTGAGAAAGTACCCTTAACTTAAATTCACTCTTATTAAGCAACTCAGCAGTATATTTAATTATTAATTAATTGTTAAAGTTTCAAGTGACTTTAATAATTAAGTAACTTGAACTGTAACTTGTATATCAATTAATGTTATGGCATATATAGATAAAGAGATAGGATACGAAGACACATCAGCAATAATTCATGAATCGGAAATATTTCACCACCATTGATATGAAGTCAGGATATCACCAGGTTGATATAGAAGAAAATCACAAAGAAAGAACGGCATTTATATAAAGAAAGCATTAATCACCTTTTCTAAATCTTCTTCGGTACATCCTCTTCTTCATCTTCTTCGGAATCTTCTTCTTCTCAGTTGATCTTGAAAAGATCCAAAAAGAACCAAACAATTAGAGTGTGATCATATCAAAAACATGAAAATAAAGTAATCATTCCTCACCTTTTTCAAATCTGCTTCATGTTCTTCGGAACATCCTCTTCTTCGGAATCTTCTTCGTCTCAGTAGATCTTGAAAGATCCAAAAAGAAACAAACAATTAGAGTGTGATCATATCAAAAACATGAAAATAAAGAAAGCATTAATCACCTTTTCTAAATCTTCTTCATTCTCTTCGGAACATCCTCTTCAGAATCTTCTTCAGAATCTTCTTCAGAATCTTCTTCTTCTCAGTTGATCTTGAAAAGATCCAAAAAGAACCAAACAATTAGAGTGTGATCATATCAAAAACATGAAAATAAAG
Organism: Lutraria lutraria; assembly: GCA_964023205.1. NCBI lineage: Eukaryota > Metazoa > Mollusca > Bivalvia > Venerida > Mactridae > Lutraria > Lutraria lutraria. Next base: position 21,574,306 of record OZ026850.1, on the reverse strand, counting down.
AAAGCATTAATCACCTTTTCTAAATCTTCTTCATTCTCTTCGGAACATCCTCTTCAGAATCTTCTTCAGAATCTTCTTCTTCTCAGTTGATCTTGAAAAGATCCAAAAAGAACCAAACAATTAGAGTGTGATCATATCAAAAACATGAAAATAAAGAAAGCATTCCTCACCTTTTCTAAACCTTCTTCGGAACATCCTCTTCTTCATCTTCTTCTCAGTTGGTCTTGAAAAGATCCAAAAAGAAACAACAATTAGAGTATGATCATATCAAAAACATGAAAATAAAGAAAGCATTAATCACCTTTTCTAAATCTTCATTCTCTTCGGAACATCCTCTTCTTCTCAGTTGATCTTCAAAAGATGAAAAAGAAACAACAATTAGAGTATGATCATATCAAAAACATGAAATAAAGAAAGCATTCCTCACTTTTTTCTAAATCTTCTTCATTCTCTTCGGAACATCCTCTTCAGAATCTTCTTCAGAATCTTCTTCTTCTCAGTTGATCTTGAAAAGATCCAAAAAGAACCAAACAATTAGAGTGTGATCATATCAAAAACATGAAAATAATGAAAGCATTAATCACCTTTTCTAAATCTTCTTCATTCTCTTCGGAACATCCTCTTCTTCATCTTCTTCAGAATCTTCTTCTCAGTTGATCTTGAAAAGATCCAAAAAGAACCAAACAATTAGGGTGATCATATCAAAAACATGAAAATAAAGAAAGCATTAATCACCTTTTCTAAATCTTCTTCATTCTCTTCGGAACATCCTCTTCAGAATCTTCTTCAGAATCTTCTTCTTCTCAGTTGATCTTGAAAAGATCCAAAAAGAACCAAACAATTAGAGTGTGATCATATCAAAAACATGAAAATAAAGAAAGCATTAATCACCTTTTCTAAATCTTCTTCATTCTCTTCGGAACATCCTCTTCAGAATCTTCTTCAGAATCTTCTTCTTCTCAGTTGATCTTGAAAAGATCCAAAAAGAACCAAACAATTAGAGTGTGATCATATCAAAAACATGAAAATAAAGAAAGCATTAATCACCTTTTCTAAATCTTCGTCATTCTCTTCGGAACATCCTCTTCAGAATCTTCTTCAGAATCTTCTTCTTCTCAGTTGATCTTGAAAAGATCCAAAAAGAACCAAACAATTAGAGTGTGATCATATCAAAAACATGAAAATAAAGAAAGCATTAATCACCTTTTCTAAATCTTCTTCATTCTCTTCGGAACATCCTCTTCAGAATCCTCTTCAGAATCTTCTTCTTCTCAGTTGATCTTGAAAAGATCCAAAAAGAACCAAACAATTAGAGTGTGATCATATCAAAAACATGAAAATAAAGAAAGCATTAATCACCTTTTCTAAATCTTCTTCATTCTCTTCGGAACATCCTCTTCAGAATCTTCTTCAGAATCTTCTTCTTCTCAGTTGATCTTGAAAAGATCCAAAAAGAAACAAACAATTAAGAGTGTGATCATATCAAAAACATGAAAATAAAGAAATCATTCCTCACCTTTTCTAAATCTTCTTCGGAACATCCTCTTCTTCATCTTCTTCAGAATCTTCTTCTTCTCAGTTGATCTTGAAAAGATTCAAAAAGAAACAAACAATCAGAGTGTGATCATATCAAAAACATGAAAATAAAGAAAGCATTCCTCACTTTTTTCTAAATCTGCTTCAGGTTCTTCGGAACATCCTCTTCTTCATATTCTTCAGAATCTTCTTCTTCTCAGTTGATCTTGAAAAGATCCAAAAAGAAACAAACAATTAGAGTGTGATCATATCAGAAACATGAAAATAAAGAAAGCATTCTTCACCTTCTTCAAAATCTTCTGCATCTTCTTCGGAACATCCTCTTCTTCATCTTCTTCCAAATCTGCTTCGGAATCTTCATCTTCTAGGCTGATCTTGAAAAAATACAAAAAACAACAATTAGTATGTGATCATTTAAACAAGAAGGCCACAATGGCCCTTTATCGCTCACCTGAGAACAAAGGCCAATAATTAATGACCAGGTAATATAGTTTCCATCTCGTAAAACTTATTTTTACATAGATTTTGAGATCAAAACCAACAAGGAAGGTATAATACTGTTATACAAGCTAAAACGTAGCAAATTTTCTAATCCAAGGGCCCATAACTCTTGGAAGTTGTGGTCTGATTCCACCCATAACTGTACTAGTCCAAAACCATAAGGTCATACACATTCATTGTAAATATGATTAGGATCGGTGAATAAATGAAGGCGCTAGAGTGTAAACAAGCTAAAATATAGCAAATTTTCTAAGTCAAGGGTCCATAACTCTTGAAGTTCTGGTCCGTTTCTGCCCATAATCAAACTTGTTCAAGATCTATTGATTATACTCATTTACTGAAAATATTATTAGGATCGGTGAATAAATGAAGGTGCTAGAGTGTAAACAAGCTAAAATTTAGCAAATTGGTGAATAAATTCAAGGACATTCAACGATCCTAAAAGCTCACCTGATGAATCAGGTGAGCTAAAAACTAGATATTCTCAAGTTCTAGATATATTTATATAAGCCACGTGTCTTGTAAATCAGTGTCCTGTAAGCCAAATGTCCTGTAAATCAAGTGTCCTATAAGTCCTTTGTCCATTAAATAAAGTGTTCATTAAATAAAGTATCCTGTAAGCCAAGTGTCCAAGTGTCCTGTAAAGCAAGTGTCCTGTAAGTCAAGTGTCCTGTAAGTCAAGTGTCCTGTAAATCAAGTGTCCTGTAAATCAGGTGTCCTGTAAGCCAAGTTTCCTGTGAGTCCATTGTCTAGTAAATCAAGTGTCCTGTAAGCCAAGTGTCCAGTAAGCCAAGTGTCCAGTAAGCCAAGTGTCCTTTCAGTCAAGTGTCCAGTAAGCCAAGTGTCCTTTCAGTCAAGTGTCTTGTAAGCCAAGTGTCCTGTAAATCAAGTGTCCTATAAGTCCATTGTCCAGTAAATGAAGTGTCCATTAAATAAAGTGTTCATTAAATAAGGTATCCTGTAAGCCAAGTGTCCTGTAAGTCGAGTGTCCAGATCAAGTGTCCAGTCAGTCAAGTGTCAGTAAGTCTAGTGTCCTGTAAGCGAAGTGTCCTGTAAGTCAAGTGTTCCAGATCAAGTGTCCAGTAAGTCAAGTGACCTGTAAGCCAAGTGTCCTGTAAATCAAGTGTCCAGTCAGTCAAGTATCCAGCAAGTCAAGTGTCCTGTAAATCATGTGTCCAGTCAGTTAAGTATCCAGTAAGTCAAGTGTCCTGTAAATCATGTGTCCAGTAAGTCAAGTGTCCTGTAAGCCAAGTGTCCTGTAAGTCCATTGTCCATTAAATCCAGTGTCCATTAAATAAAGTATCCAGTAAGTCAAAGTGTCCTGTAAATCATGTGTCCTGTAAGTCAAGTGTCCTTTAAATCAAGTGTCCTGTAAATCAGGTGTCCTGTAAGCCAAGTTTCCTGTAAGTCCATTGTCTAGTAGTGTCCATCATGTGTCCACTCAGTCAAGTATCCAGTAAGCCAAGTGTCCTTTAAATCAAGTGTCCAGTAAATCCAGTGTCCATTAAATGAAGTATCCAGTAAGTCAAGTGTCCTGTAAATCATCTGTCCAGTAAGTAAAGTGTCCTGTAAATCATGTGTCCAGTCAGTCAAGTGTCCTGTAAATCATGTGTCCAGTAAGTCGAGTGTCCTGTTCATCATGTGTCCAGTAGGTCAAGTGTCCTGTAAGTCAAGTGTCATGTAATCCAAGTGTCCTGTAAATCATCTGTCCAGTAAGTCAAGTGTCCTGTAAGTCCATTGTCCAGTAAGTCAAGTGTCATGTAATCCAAGTGTCCTGTAAATCAGGTGTCATGTAAGTCAAGTGTCCTGTAGATCATCTGTCCAGTAAGTCAAGTGTCCTGTAAATCAGGTGTCCTGTAAGCCAAGTTTCCTGTAAGTCCATTGTCCAGTAAATCAAGTGTCCTGTAAATAATCTGTCCAGTAAGTCAAGTGTCCTGTAAATCATGTGTCCTGTAAATCAGGTGTCCTGTAAGCCAAGTTTCCTGTAAGTCCATTGTCCAGTAAATCAAGTGTCCTGTAAATAATCTGTCCAGTAAGTCAAGTGTCCTGTAAATCATGTGTCCAGTCAGTTAAGTATCCAGTAAGTCAAGTGTCCTGTAAATCATGTGTCCAGTAAGTCAAGTGTCCTGTAAGCCAAGTGTCCTGTAAGTCCATTGTCCATTAAATCCAGTGTCCATTAAATAAAGTATCCAGTAAGTCAAAGTGTCCTGTAAATCATGTGTCCTGTAAGTCAAGTGTCCTTTAAATCAAGTGTCCTGTAAATCAGGTGTCCTGTAAGCCAAGTTTCCTGTAAGTCCATTGTCTAGTAGTGTCCATCATGTGTCCACTCAGTCAAGTATCCAGTAAGCCAAGTGTCCTTTAAATCAAGTGTCCAGTAAATCCAGTGTCCATTAAATGAAGTATCCAGTAAGTCAAGTGTCCTGTAAATCATCTGTCCAGTAAGTAAAGTGTCCTGTAAATCATGTGTCCAGTCAGTCAAGTGTCCTGTAAATCATGTGTCCAGTAAGTCAAGTGTCCTGTAAGCCAAGTGTCCTGTAAGTCCATTGTCCATTAAATCCAGTGTCCATTAAATAAAGTATCCAGTAAGTCAAAGTGTCCTGTAAATCATGTGTCCTGTAAGTCAAGTGTCCTTTAAATCAAGTGTCCTGTAAATCAGGTGTCCTGTAAGCCAAGTTTCCTGTAAGTCCATTGTCTAGTAGTGTCCATCATGTGTCCACTCAGTCAAGTATCCAGTAAGCCAAGTGTCCTTTAAATCAAGTGTCCAGTAAATCCAGTGTCCATTAAATGAAGTATCCAGTAAGTCAAGTGTCCTGTAAATCATCTGTCCAGTAAGTAAAGTGTCCTGTAAATCATGTGTCCAGTCAGTCAAGTGTCCTGTAAATCATGTGTCCAGTAAGTCAAGTGTCCTGTAAGCCAAGTGTCCTGTAAGTCCATTGTCCATTAAATCCAGTGTCCATTAAATAAAGTATCCAGTAAGTCAAAGTGTCCTGTAAATCATGTGTCCTGTAAGTCAAGTGTCCTTTAAATCAAGTGTCCTGTAAATCAGGTGTCCTGTAAGCCAAGTTTCCTGTAAGTCCATTGTCTAGTAGTGTCCATCATGTGTCCACTCAGTCAAGTATCCAGTAAGCCAAGTGTCCTTTAAATCAAGTGTCCAGTAAATCCAGTGTCCATTAAATGAAGTATCCAGTAAGTCAAGTGTCCTGTAAATCATCTGTCCAGTAAGTAAAGTGTCCTGTAAATCATGTGTCCAGTCAGTCAAGTGTCCTGTAAATCATGTGTCCAGTAAGTCGAGTGTCCTGTTCATCATGTGTCCAGTAGGTCAAGTGTCCTGTAAGTCAAGTGTCATGTAATCCAAGTGTCCTGTAAATCATCTGTCCAGTAAGTCAAGTGTCCTGTAAGTCCATTGTCCAGTAAGTCAAGTGTCATGTAATCCAAGTGTCCTGTAAATCAGGTGTCATGTAAGTCAAGTGTCCTGTAGATCATCTGTCCAGTAAGTCAAGTGTCCTGTAAATCAGGTGTCCTGTAAGCCAAGTTTCCTGTAAGTCCATTGTCCAGTAAATCAAGTGTCCTGTAAATAATCTGTCCAGTAAGTCAAGTGTCCTGTAAATCATGTGTCCTGTAAATCAGGTGTCCTGTAAGCCAAGTTTCCTGTAAGTCCATTGTCCAGTAAATCAAGTGTCCTGTAAATAATCTGTCCAGTAAGTCAAGTGTCCTGTAAATCAGGTGTCCTGTAAATCATGTGTCCTGTAAATCAGGTGTCCTGTAAATCAGGTGTCCTGTAAATCAGGTGTCCTGTAAGCCAAGTTTCCAGTAAGTCCATTGTCTAGTAGTGTCCATCATGTGTCCAGTCAGTTAAATATCCAGTAAGTCAAGTGTCCTGTAAGTCAAGTGTCCTTTAAATCAAGTGTCCAGTCAGACAAGTATTCAAAAAGTCAAGTGTCCTGTAAGCCAAGTGTCCTATAAATCAGTGTCCTGTAAGCCAAGTGTCCTGTAAATCGAGTGTCCTGTAAATCAAGTTTCCTGTAAGCCAAGTGTCCTGTAAGTCCATTGTCCAGTAAATCCAGTGTCCATTAAATAAAGTATCCAGTAAGTAAAGTGTCCTGTAAATCAAGTGTCCAGTAAGTCAAGTGTCCTGTAAATCATGTGTCCAGTCAGTGTATCCAGTAAGTAAAGTGTCCTGTAAATCATGTGTCCAGTAAGTAAAGTGTCCTGTAAGTCCATTGTCCAGTAAATCCAGTGTCCATTAAATAAAGTATCCAGTTAGTCAAGTGTCCTGTAAGTCAAGTGTCCTTTAAATCAAGTGTCCAGTCAGTCAAGTATTCAGTAAGTCAAGTGTCCTGTAATCCAACTGTCCTGTAAATCAGGTGTCCTGTAAGCCAAGTTTCCTGTAAGTCCATTGTCTAGTAGTGTCCATCATGTGTCCAGTCAGTTAAATATCCAGTAAGTCAAGTGTCCTGTAAGTCAAGTGTCCTTTAAATCAAGTGTCTAGTCAGTCAAGTATGCAGTAAGTCAAGTGTCCTGTAAGCCAAGTGTCCTGTAAATCGAGTGTCCTGTAAATCAAGTTACCTGTAAGCCAAGTGTCCTGTAAGTCCATTGTCCAGTAAATCATGTGTCCAGTCAGTTAAGTATCCAGTCAGTAAAGTGTCCTGTAAATCAAGTGTCCTGTAAGCCAAATGTCCTGTAAGTCCATTGTCCAGTAAATAAAGTATCCAGTTAGTCAAGTGTCCTGTAAGTCAAGTGTCCTTTAAATCAAGTGTCCAGTCAGTCAAGTATTCAGTAAGTCAAGTGTCCTGTAATCCAAGTGTCCTGTAAATCAGGTGTCCTGTAAGCCAAGTTTCCTGTAAGTCCATTGTCTAGTAGTGTCCATCATGTGTCCAGTCAGTTAAATATCCAGTAAGTCAAGTATCCTTTAAATCAAGTGTCCAGTCAGTCAAGTATGCAGTAAGTCAAGTGTCCTGTAAGCCAAGTGTCCTGTAAGTCAAGTGTCCTTTAAATCAAGTATCCTGTAAGCTAAGAAACTTGATTGAAAATCAAGTTCCAAAAATTGAGTTTTGAACAATTTAAATAATCTATGAATTCTTAATGACATTTTTACCTCCTTTGGAAGAGATGGGTCAGCTTCATTCTCCAGGTAACCAATAGCATCGCACAGTTTGTTCTTCTCTCCAACTGTGAATTGTTCATAAATTGCTTCTCTGAAATATAAACAATCTGTTGTTACATGGCCTTCATTATTAAATCATTCTTGACTGGCTCATATCACTTCACTTACTGTCAAACAGGTGAATAAATTAACCTACTTTTTACCATTCATTATTCATCTAAGAACTGCCTCAGTGAACACAGCCTGTCTACTTAGCATCAAGAGACCCTTAGGTCTGCATACTTCAGGTGCCTGAGTTTGAACCCTAGGTGAGATATCTATTCTCTGTGCCATTTTTGGTAGAAGAAAACAAAACTAAACTTATATTAATCTATTTAATATACATGTAGTGTTATTATATGTTTAACTCTAGAAGTTATTGTCCGATTTTGCCCATAATCGAACTTAGCCAAGACATTGTGGCCATATACATCGTGAGCATGTTTAATCACGATTCGTTAAGAGCTGCAGTTGCTAGAGTGTAAACAAACTCATTGTGGACAGACACCGGACATTCAGTGATCCTAAAAGCTCACCTGATGAATCAGGTGAGCTAAAAAAAACAGGCAAAAAAAAACAAATCTAATTTAAAGGGAGTTTGTGTTCACATTCCAAGACGACTGGTCTCCATCTGTAGGTGGCTTATATAGCCAAACATTACTGAAGTTGCCCAGGAAAAAGGCACAGAATAAGCACTTACCTGGGGGCTGACTGCTGATTGCCTCGACTAGTATACACACCACCACAGTCCAGGTCAGGTCTACTTGACTCATCTATCTTCTTCGTCCTAAAGCACAAATAAAAAAAGTTACACTTTACAGCCGTGACATCAGAATAAAAAGACACATCTGTTACATTTAAGTAATAAGTAATTTCCTAAATTCAATTATAATAGTAGAAATAAACTGGAGCTAGTAAAATAAGAAATGCCCCCCACCACAAAAATCTTTTTATTTATTTGCTATAATTGAACTCATACTGTATCATCATGTTCTTTAAGCATGTATACAAGTGTAGCAGGGTGATGTTTTTGAGGTTTGATTAAGTTCCAAGGGAAGTAAATCTAGGTGATACTGTGTTGTTCTTTGTTTGAGTTGCCTCCCTTGCTGTCAAGTGTGGTCAGTTTTAATTATTTCTTGGAGTTACCTGGTTTGATGAAAATCAATGACCCTTAAAGGAATGTGACCTTTTAAGTCTTTTTTCTGAGCGCTTTGTGCTGGTATAACCAGTTCTTTACTTTTTTCCGCCCAAACTTGATGTTTATATTTCATACATGTAGGAAAGGTTCAATTATTTGTTTTTTGGTTAGTATTTCTAAATTGTTTTAGATTATTCTTTTCTAATGACTTCATAAATAAGTACAAGAATTGCCAATTTTAAGTATAGCTATTTAATTAATAGTTTTGAAGAATTAGATGGTTTTCAGAGTAATACTTAGTTGACTTGATTTACCACACCTATCTTTACTTCTAATCACTTTTTAAATAATACCTTTCTAACTTTACAGTTGCTAACAGTCACAGAAGAGAGAGAGAGTAATCAGAGTATATAGTTTGAGAGGGAAAGATACATTTATCCCATAGATGGTAAGTGTAATGTTGTAAATGTATGTTGTAATTATGTTTAGATGTGTGTATAAATGTCATTGTTTTGTACTACATGATATGTTTGATGTAAATTGTAAGTTGATAATAATGCACAACTGTATTATCTATGTTTAATTGAAGACTTCTAGCCACTAATTAAGATAGATATTTATGCATTGTTTATTTTGTTTATACATTTCAGAATGTAAAGTTTGTCAGTATTTATCCTACCATACAACTGCAATAGAGATTATAATTATAGAAACGGAAACCCACTCATATTCTTGGTGTTTTATATCCAATGTGGAGAATCACTAACCCACAACCCATTACATCTGACGCCCAACATACATCTGACGCCCAACATGTATATTGGTGAACATTATTGAAGAAATTTAACAGTGGGATTTTTTTGATTGAATTGGATTGGACATTACATTAGTCCATTACAGAAAGCAGTGAAATTGTTTATTAGAAGAAGATGTAGAAGTTTACTGGTTATTAGAAGAAGAAGTGAAAGTTTACATAACACGGAAACCGTTATACATACCCGAGGACAGTATATATTTAAGAGGAGGCAGGAACTGAAGTTTAGGGCATTTTAGATTTGTGGACAGTGACACTGTGGTTTGTGAAACTATATAGGATTAGGACTTGTGATATAGTGGCTAGACATTAAATTTTAAAATGTGACAAAAGAAATAGAACAACACAATATTTGGTATAGATTGTGTAGAATATCAAAACAGAGATGACTACATGCAGCAAAATATTCTAATACACTGGATAATTTCTAATACATCAGTCTAAATACAAATTACAAAAATTAGCAATGATGCTTAAAAACAACTTAATCTATAATCATTTTTATTTTTGAAGATATTTTCATTTTCACTACATAATAATTCTATCATTTTTGCATGCAGTCTTTTCCAAGCATATAAGTTAATGTATCATTTCCTAAATTATTTGAAACACTGCATTCCACAAGTAGACAGAAGCACTGCAAGGCAGAGAATTATTATAGGCCCGAAGGTATATTTGATCCTTAAAAACAAAATTTCTTTTAAAAAGAGATACAGAGCGGACACAAAATAAGTAATATTTGACCCCCAAGTGTGACCTTGAAGCAAGCCTTCCGAAACATGCACTCCGCATGTCATTTGGATGGGCTGAACATCTGAGTAAAGTTTCTCCAAAATGTTTCGCAGGCTTAAAGAGTTACAGAGCAAACACGAAATAAGTCATATTTGACCCAATGGAAATAAGGGGTTTCCCCTTTTTTGTGTCATCCTTGGTATATAAAGTTGACAATCATGGTTACCACTATTTATTAAATTTGATTTCTTATTTTAGAGTAAAAATTGATGATATTTATTTTAATTACAATATTTTAAAACAGTTATTCATTTAATATTTCTATGTATTTTCATTTTTGGCAATCTAATGTCTGTGATATATGTACCATGTTTTATATGCTTTTTATACTGAAATAAATAATAAAAAAGACCCCTAAGTGAAACCTTGACCTTGAAGCAAGACTCCAAACATGCACTCTGCATGTTGTCTCGATAGGGTGAACATTTGAGTCAAGTTTCTTCAAAATCCTTTGCAGGCTTAAAGAGTTACAGAGTGGACATGAAATTGCTAACTGACGGACCTACAAGACGGATGTTATGGTGTTTTTCTTTCTATATTCCTTTGCTATTTTTCAACCCCACATACACAATTAAACCCCACAATGACTGTTTGGGATGTAATGGAAACCTCATAATGCTAATCCAAACCCCTTAATGTCTGTCTCAAAAGGCTGAACAGACAGACGGACGGACGTTCTCATGAGACGTATGTTGTGGGTGATCCCTTTGATCTTTTCGGTGTTTTTAACCCCCAAGTCGAAATTATCCCCACAAGTCCAGTTTGTACGTATCTGAACCCCACAAGACCTAAATGTACTAACCCTTACCCTAACCCTACAACCACCTCGCATGCGTGCGGACAGACGGACGGACGCCAGCTTCATAACAATACATCCCTTCAGGGTTATAAAAAAAATGAGATTCATCATGTTCTTGGTTTGTTATAATGACTATGACTGCATCAGTGTATTTCCTATCATAAACATAGTGATTTTTCCTTCTTTGTCGGTATAAAATCTTAACAAATTACCAAACATGGTATCTTTAAGCTGGATTTTATATGTAATAGCTCAAACTAGAGCTGTCACAGAGGTGACTAATACCCCCGCCGCCGCATTGACACTATGAATGTGTACACTATACAGCTAAGTCGAAGGGGACATAACTCTGCAATGAGTGGATCACTGGGAATGAAAATTGTGTCATGCACATCTACATTTATATTGATAATACATTTCAAGTTTCAATTCAATCCCTTGAAAAATGTGGAAGTAGTTCGCTCCACAAACTAAGACTGCCATTCTACACTATATGGTTAAGTTCAAGGGGACATAACTCTGGAATGAGTGAATCCCTGGGAATGAAAATTGTGTCTTGCACATGTACACTTCATGGTGATAACATATTTCAAGTTTCAATTCAATCCTTGAAAAATGTTAAAGCAGTTAGCTCCACAAACTAAGAGTGCCATTCTACACTATATGGCTAAGTTCAAGAG